>JAQPZY010001140.1:0-547500 GCA_029931535.1 Margaritifera margaritifera | reverse complement strand
ATTTTGCATTGCTTTAATACTTAAAATTTGTTGTTACTTTCTGCAATCTTACACTTTCTCTGCTTATGTGGCACTAGAGATATTCTCTAAAAATATGTCGAAGTTTCGTTTCATTGGGTGAAAAAGTTTGGTATTTTTAAAAAAAAATTTTTTTACATCTTTAGAAGAAGTCCATCGCAGCAATCATTCTTTCAGTTTCAAACTAACATTAAAATATATTTGGGCTGTGTCTGTAGTCTCTTTATATTTTGATAGTACACTCATATTTATACTAGTAAACTATAATCATTATCTGAACAGTAAATTTGATGAATCTCAAAGAATATATATATATATATATATATATATATATATATATATATATATATATATATATATATATATATATATATATATATATATATATATATATATATATATATGATTACCTTGAACCAAGTGTTATTTTTTAAATACAAGGGCCCATGGGCATAAATAACCCAGCAAGAGTTTATTGATATGTAAGAAGATTGATTTTATGAGATGGTCTATCCAAGCCAAAAGTTGGATTTTTTAATAATGAATGGTCATCATAACTTTTATCTGTTTACTTTTCTTTAATTTCAGTCGGCGGAAATTATCTTTCACTACCATAAAACGTTATTCTGGTTATTTAAAAAAAAAGTGGGATACTTTTAAAAAAGAAATACAAAATAATAGTCAGATCCTGCCTTGAATTCATCTGTTGCTGTAGTAGTCAGCCTTCGGCCATTCAGCAAACAGGTATCTATATCTTTCTCGAAGGAATGTGATGATTCATTAAATTGTATTTTCAGTTTACTTTTAACTGTTAATAAAATCTAGATTTGTAAAATATTTTAGACCAAAAAACTATATAAACAATATAGTATATTGGATGAGGAAGTTTCATATGAAGCTACTATTTTAAGAAAAATGCATGTTCTTAAGCACATCTACCAGTGACTACTAACACTCTACTATATCTCTCTCTCCATGTTGTGACTTGAACCCCCTGTTTATTTTATTTGAAATATCTGTGTAAATATATTAATATATGTGTAGCTAAGAACATATTTGCCAACAGTGTGACTTTAATATTGATGTTTTACTAAGAATTTGATCACACATTTTTCTTAAAATAGTAGCTGCATATAAAAGTTCCTCATCCAATATACGATTTTGTTTATCTGATTCTTTTGTGGGGGGTGGGGAAATGCATTTATTGTGAAAATATGAGTATGGATTTACACGTCTTCAGCAGTCGTGAGCACAGTTTTACATCAACTCTCTCTCTTTTCCAAAAGAATTCAATGATTTAATACAATGCATTTTCATTTTACATTTAGTTCATGAAATTCTGTATTTAGTGATGTTGAGATGGTGAGGACATACTCGTAGTTGTACTGCTACATCCAACGGTGACACAAATCCTTCCCATACTGAATAACAATGGTGATCCGCAATGCAGGATTCCTCCAGTGATGTCACATGGACTCGAGTCATGGAAACTGCCTAAGTTGTATATGGGCTAGGGGAATATTTTTACATGTACATTTAGACACTAACCGTTGATCGTATTGAGTTGAAATTTTCAGATATTGCATAAATCATCAAACTTAATAATTAAGAGGTAAGTGATATGGGAATCTCACTCATCTTGGGTCTACCTTTAAATTTTTTAGATCCCCATACCGACCCAAAATGTTAAACCTATTGACGTATTTTACTTTAAATTAGCCTTTTCCCCTATACCATACAATTTACAAGAATTATAATTATATTGTGTTTTTATTGTAAATTAAACATTCTGGCTGAAGTTGTTTGTTTAGTGCTATCAAGAGCTTTAGGGTCAATCCGGGACAAAATAGTTTTTGTTATTCGCTTTTGTCAAAGCTATGTATTTGACATACTATGTGACCTTTCTTCCAGTGCCTCCATGCTGAAGATAACAAGTGAATAAGCCTAGGGCATTTTAGTGCTTAACAGCGATGACTTTTGACCTTTCGTCCGTACATGCGTTGGTTGTACTCACATAATTTTATGCAACTTCTGCTCCCATTTAATGAAGAGAATTTGCATCTCTGCATTTATAGTCGGGGCCGTCATAAGAACAAACACCCGGGGCACCAAGCCCAGGGGGAGGAGGGTGCCATTTCGCAGAGCATGTTCGTTTATTCTGTTTTTTACTTAAATAAATGTACAGCTTTTTCATTAAAATACCTACATTTAGTTATTACTCTCAAGACTGTCAATACATTTAAAAAATAAACAGTTTGCAGTGTTTTTTCCTAGGGTGGTGGCACCGCTCGCCTAGGGCGCCAATTCGTCCAATGCAAACTTGTAACTGCCATGTTCGTAGTGTCTCATTAATTGACATGTAAAAGTTTGTTAGATGTCGATTCAGCTCGTGAGTCCTAGAGGCAATTCAAAGGATGGCAATAGTTGGAATAGGGGGAGGCAGTAGTCTAACAGAAAAATATGGTTTCACTGCTTTGTCTCTATTGATTATCTAAGTTTCAAATAAATAAAGATACAGATTTACATGATACAGTTACTGTATTATCCTTAAGGGAGATGAGTACATGTAGCATTTTAACTCACAATAAGGCAGATCAATTTATGTTTCTTCTACAGTTTGAAGTTTTGAGAGGTAGTACAATAGAATGGAACAGGAAATTGAGAAATATATACAACTTTAAAGCTAGTTATGTCACACAGTTTACTGTCCAACTTGAAGTTTTTATCGTATGAGTATTGTGTTTCATGAATAGATCTGCGTGTAATCTCTACTGAAAAAAAAACTAAAAAAAAACTTGCAGCGGATCACCAGAGATATACCTTCACCAAAAGTTCTACAGACTCTTTCATCTCCTTACAAAAGTATGGAGGTGGTAGGTAGCACAGAACTATTGGTTGGTGAAGATGTAAGTATTACTGATTTTAACTCTTGTGTGCAATAGATAATATCCCAATGGTTTTCAGCAAATATATTTCATTTATTTTTTAAAATACTCTATAGAGAGAATGTTAATTCAGTATATCAATTTTTATCTTCTATATTGACAGCTATGTTTACAATTTAAGATGGATAATGCATGATAATACTTCACTTTGTTAACCAAATTGGTAAAGTTATTTATGAAAAAACTTATTGAAGCTTTAATTGCATAGAAAATGCAATCTGGTCTCTTTAGTCCATAGCCAGTGATGGACTGACCATTTAATTTTCTCTCTTTTTTACTCAAACAAGCCCATGTTACATGTATGTGATGATTTGTCCTCCATTTATAGACTGTTATTGTATTAGTTGGTTAAAAAAAAAATTGCATGGAATTATGATAATATTTGTGTACATTATGTTATATTTCGCCTTATTAATTGCAATATATTTTAATTTACACTGGATGATTTTTTTACCATGATTTCTGAATTTCTGACCATTTCTTTCTGTCTCAGGGGATGGGTTAGGGCAGTAACTATTTCAGTGGTGGTATGGCTACACTGATAGTTTGGACTAGGGCAGGCTTTACAAATTTGATAAAAGTCATGGCAAACTGACTGGAAAATTGAACTTGCCCTAGGGAGATTTGAGCTTGTCCCAAAATATGACAACATAATATCACAACTACAGTTAAAACATTATGTAAAATAAAATATGGGATGTTTTAAGGAAATAACATTAAATTTATTTTACAAATAAAGAACTTTTGTTGTACTTTTATCTTTTTTAGGTCCTTAAAACCATATGCCGGTAATTAAAGTTATCAAAAAAGATATATGTAAATAGCACATGATATAAATAGATATGTAGATAGAAGAAGAAAAAAAAGGGTTAGAATGCAAATATAGTTGGAAAAACAAAAATAGACCTGTACATGTATATATATGGATAGATAAATGGATAGGTAGATATAAGGGTTTTGGAAATAGCTAGATTTTTAAGATAGAAAGAAATGTTTAGGTAAAAGACCTTAAACTGACATTTTGAAAAACTATTTTTCTTTGAAATTGGTTTATTAGATTCTTTGTGGAAACATCAAGTTTCCTTTTTGTACCAAGATATGTTAGCAGTCTCTTCTTTTCAACTACAGTAACAATAATGAAAGCTAGCCTTTTTGTAATGATTTGTTGATACTCCCAACTGAATGATCTGAGAACACTTATTTTTTCCATTTACTTCACAAGTATCACCTTGTCACCTTGAAATTGGCAATGTGCATCAAAACAATCTTTGACAGGCTGACTTTTAAGAATGATTTGAGAACCATTATTTTATCCATTTAATTATTTGCCAAACAGAAAGTATGTATTGGTCTCCTTTTATTATCATGTAAACAATAGATGATATACACTGCTTGGAGATGCTAGATTTTTGGTACATCGATTATGGGTATGCTTTTAAGGATATCCAGGTGGCTAATCATTAGAGACGAGTGCCTTTTATTTCCAAACACACTTGTTAAAGAAATCTCATGAGGTTTATTATTAACAATTGTGACCTAGTCACCTGGAAATCAGCACCATACATCAAAAAAATCTTTGACATGGCAATTTTGTTAGAGTCATCAAGCTCTGTGCATAGACTGTTGGACTAGGTTAGGACTTGAAAGTCGTCAAATCCCATATATGTGCAAATATTATGATTAAAAGTAACTGTTAAGTTAAAATATAAATATGTATTCCCTATTTGTCAAAACTTGCTTTAAATAGTGAATATTAACAGGGCTGAGCAAATTTTATTTTCATCCACTTGTCCAAGACAAGTGGTTTCAGAAACTTCACTTGTCCCATCTACCTTTTCACTTGTCCCAAAATTGTAATCACTTGTCAAGATTTGATGAGATGTATGCTTTTTAATCCATAGAAAAGAACCAAGGAAAAAATGTACAACATATTTTTTTCAAAAAAAGAATTAAATTTTTCAAAAACATAGGTTGATATTATACAATTTGTTACATCAGAGGTTTTCAGTTTTCCACTGTCCATGTATCTTATATGCATTATTTTCTTCTTTGATACGGTAACATCAGTACTTCCATCAGCAAGAATGGAAAGGAATTTGCTGGAATTCAGACTTTCCCTAACTTCTTCTCTGAAGACTTGATCGATTGATAGAACGAAGTCTCTTGCCCTGAATCTGTTCTTACAATTAGCACCCAGTTCAACAGCGTTCTTCTCCGGAGTGCACACAGAATTTCCATATCAGAAAATGGTTTTCCATAACGGGATAGATTGTAGCCATAGTAGTGTCATATTTGACTTTTTTTGTTGCCACAGAGTCTGACTTATGTCTCTTTGGAGAAATAGTTACCTCACACTCTGTGGCAGTCCTGCATTTTACCCCTCCACTTTCACATGAATTTTCATTCTTTGAATCTTCCTTATTAACTTCCTTGTGAAAATAATTTAGTAAACTCATTTTATCCACATAGTAAATATCACCTTGCTTGACAACTGCTTCTAAAGCAATCATAACATACATTTTGTCCTTTTAATATGAACAGAAACAGCTTCTTAATAAGCGTAATTGTTTTGCTTCAAATGCAATATCAGACATAGAAGTTATCCTCTGTATAATCAATTAAAAATTAAAGAATCATCACTGCCATTTAAACAGTGTATAAAGGGAACTGACACTAATGTTGGTTATGTGTCTTTCATTCATTTAATTGGATTGACTCAAAGGGTCAGTCGTTCGTGTGGATCTAGTTTACATAATACAATGAAGCCGTTTAAAACTGCTAATTAATCATACTGGCTTTGTTTCGTTTCACGTGTTTTGATTGACCAATAATTATGGTCACTTAGCCCATTAAGCAGTCAAGCGGTAATAAAACGTGCGCACATGGAACAAGTTATCAATCTGACGTACATGGCCGAATGGCCACACATGTCATTAATCCCAAAATCAATCAATCACAAGTTATCAATGATCACTGGCAGGTGTGATACAGGATATAAATAAATACATGGAGAGGGGTAAAATCAAGCATTCATTACACCCGGAGGGCATGAATAACCAGATAACGTGATTATGGCATGAAAATAAACACTTTCTGACTTTTTTTAAAAAAGGAAGAAAGCACTTGTCCCCGACTAGCAACTTGGAAAATTTTACTTGCCCATCTTCAAAAATGAATAGTCTAGGATGTCAGGCAATGGGATTTGCTCAACGCTGATTAACTTTATCGTTCTGTGTGAGAAACTGCAAAACTGACCTTGACATTGATTACAAAATGGAAATGACAGACTTTCACAGTATATCGCACAGGAGGCAGGCACAAGCTTAATGATGTTGACAAAAAGCCATAGCCTGAAGAAAAAAATCACATTGAGCGACAAAAGTTCATCAGATTACTGCTATGACCTGTTCTGACACTGGTCCATTTCTGTCATACTATAAATGAGGAGGGTTCAGTGTCAGAATGGGTCATGGCAGTAATTTGAAGAACTTTGTTGCTCAGTGTGATTTTGTTCCTTCAGACTATTGGTTTTTAGCTCTTTCTGCCATAGACCAGGGGAGCTTATGGGATGGTCTGTCATCCATCCATTCATCCATTGGCACAAGTTTGATATCGCTACTCCTCCTAAACTACTTGGAGGATTGCCATAAAACTGTACACACATATTCATCCCATGGTCTAGTTGGTATTAGATGAAAATGGTGCCCCTCAGACACCCAATATGGCCGCCACAGCGGCCAGCTTGAAAATCTTGTTATCACTAGTCCTCAAGAATGGTTGGTCATATCAACATGGGGTTTTCACCAGAAGGCTTCTTATGATGTCTGGTTGGTCCCAAGTGAAAATGGTTCCACTTGCAAATCCAATATGGCTTCCACAGTGGCCATCCTGAAAATCATGTTATCACTACTTTTCCTGAATGGATGGTCATATCAACATGGTTTTTTACTAAACGACTTCTTATGATATCCAGTGTTGCACACAGGATCCCAAAGGCAGGGGACACTGTGACCCCCTTCCTCCAAATATGGGGGACACACAACATTTTAGAGGGGCAAAGGAAAATAATAATACATAATGTACTATTAGTGCTATAAACATAAGATAATCTTATTTGCTTTGACAGTTTTGCCACCTAACTTCGTCATCTGGCCTGTACTATCATATTTTCCTTGGACACTTACATTATTGTGATAAAAGTTTTATCATGTGCTCAAGTAACTCATGATGATAAAGCACGCCCAAGGGGGTGCACATATGACAAAAAATTGCGGGAAACCCATGAGTCTGATGATATTTAGTTGATCCTAATTGAAAATGGTGCTGCTCATACATCCAGTAAGGCTGCAACAGTGGCCATCTTGAAAACCTTGCTATCACTACTTCTAAATGAATGGTCATATCAGCATGGAGTTTTCTTGTTATGTCTAGTTGGTCTTAAATGAAAATGGTGTTGATCTGACTTCCAATATGGCCACCACAATGGCCAGCTTGAAAATCTTGTTGTAGCTACTTTTCCTTGATGACTGGTCATATTGACATTGCTATAGCTACTTTTTCTAGATGGCTGATCATATCGACAGTGTGCTTTCACCAAAAGACTTCTTATGATGTCTGGTAGGTCCTAAATGGAAATGGTGCCAAATGCCAATCTAATATCCAATATGGCCACCATGTCAGCCGTTTTGAAAATCTTGTTTTTGTTACTCCTCCAAATTGGAAAGTCATATCAACATGGGTTTCCACCAGAAGACTTCGTATGATACCTTGTTGGTCCTAAATGAAAATGGTGGCATTCTGACATCCAATATGTCCACCACAGCAGCTAATTTGAAAATCTTGTTATCGCTGAAGAATATCAGAGATGGTTTCAACACTCAACAGTTAAGAGGAAGAAATGATCTTATCCTGAATTCCTGGAAATTCTTTTCAGCCAGTAGAGCATCAGTCTTTTCGAGGGACTCTTGTTTTCACATGTGGTAAATCAAGTGAAATAAAGGATCAATAGATGAAAGAAACTATAGGCAGTTGTGTAATAGAAGAATGCGGTACATATAAGCATTAATTTAAGGTCCTTAATCATTATCTACTGTGGCAAGAATGCAGAGTATAAAACTTGCAGAACATAAAGCATTACGAACTGAACATGACCTCTCTCTTGTCGTCTCTCAAATTTTTGTACAGTATCTTGCAAACTTGATCTTGCTTGAGCTGAATTCGAGCTTGTTCTGGGCATCAGGCAAATGGATTTTAAAAAAGCGATGCTCATTCTCTATTATTGCTGAGCCAATATGTATCCATGTTTCAGAATTGTTCCATTTGATTGTTCCCAAAATCTCTTTACTTTCAGATTCAACCATTCAGAGACTGATTGACCTTGCATTGGAGGCCAAGAAAAAAGCCTATTGTCCCTATAGCAACTTCAGGGTAGGATGTGCAGTTCTCTGTCCAGATGGATCCATGTTTTCAGGTGATCTCTCTCTCTCTATCTCTCTCTCTCTCTCTCTCTCTCTCTCTCTCTCTCTCTCTCTCAGCAAATGCACAGGTAGCAAACAAAGAAGCTGACTAGATCAGATATTCAACATCCATTAACATCATCACTGCAATTTGCAGATATTGCAACATCTCATAAGTCAAACTGATTTAAGTTTTGCCATGCTAGCAAAATAAAGGCAAGATATAGGTATCACTCTTCTAATGAGTAGAAGGAGGGTGACAGCTGGACCACTTGTTAAAACAATTAATTTGATAGACGAATGTGTAAGAAACCACTTTCCTAATACATGGGCATCAGAGTTATTTTCCAAATGTACCATATGTCAAAGTACACGAATTGGTAATAACAGAATGAAAAAGAGTGTAAAACATTTAATAAAAAAAATGCCAGATCAGCAGTGTCGCCTTCCATCTACTCTGTAGACACCCTTCTCTGTGTGTATGACAGAGCTGGCCCACTTGTAAATTTAAAAAAAAATACACAACTGCCTGGGTTGCAATGTGATTTCTTTATTGTGCATAATCAGGACACAAAATAATTTGAAATTCTTGGCACAACATAAATGATGGAGCAAAGTTACAGTGTGATAAAATCAAAAGTTGGCATACTTTCATTACTACATGTATTATATTTTCAGTAAGGTGGTCCAGAAACTGTACCAAAAACTTGTATACCTTACTACTGAAACACAAATACTATTAAAATCTTACCACTACCTTAAATGAAATTGATAAGATGCTTCAATTGTGGTTCTTCAAAATCACAATAAGTAAATAAATAAAATGGGATAAAATTGGGTGGATCAAATGACATGCGACATGGGTAGTTACCAGATGGAGTAGCATCCCGTTGCTGTAGTGGTGTGCTAATTAATTGTTATTTTCTTCTACTTTGACTGTTTACGAAACGATGAACAGAGTAACATGACAGCAAAGTTCAGTTTTGGTAAGAAAAGACACGTCTTGAAAACTTGTGGAAATCCTTGAAAAGTGCCGCAGAAACAATTCTCTGGGGTTGTACAATCTGAATAAAATGACAGAGATCTGATGTACACCAATATGAGGTAGTGTTCTGTTGACCTTTCAGTTCACCAATAAAATTACAGCTTTCACATTTATGAAGGTGAAAAACTTCATTTGGACCATATAGTTTCTAACCATAACTCTCAATACTAAATACAATGCTTAGGTTATTAAAAATAAGTGGACCGGGAATTCCAAAGGTTGGCAGAAGATGAACCTTTATTGGTGTCTCTCAGATCTCATATTATATTAAGTAGGTATCGATTGTGGGGCTGTATGAACCATGTATAATTTATAGGTAATTTTATGTGTACTGTCTGATATCTCTGGTTGGATGGGCTGTTTTGGCAGCGGCTATGCCAAAACAATGAGACCAGCCGATTGTTTGTGGGTCTAACACAATTTTTCAGCACGTGATAGGCTGGCTATACATGGTGGCCAGTATATTTGGTGGGGGAAGAACCCAGAAAAACCCCAGGAAGAACCACCAACCCATGGGAAGCTACTGACAAGCTTTCTCACATACCCATGTTTGCTGAAATGAGACTCGAACCCTTGTGGACAGAGGTGAGATGTCAGCGATCTGTAAAGGCGAGTGCCTTAGACCATTTGGCCACCTGGGGCCCCGAGACCATAGCAGACATAATACATACAATAACATGTTTATAATCTAATTTATAATTAATATCAGTTACCAGATCTTTTAACATTACTCTGGGGAAGAAATGACAATATTGAAAAAAATATGCTGCTTTTATTCTTTACTGAACTTCATTCATAATTTAATTCCTGATGCACATAAATATATCAGGCAAGTTGAATGATGTCATTATGTGAAATGTTCTATGACATCATAATGTCATGATGAGTTTTGCTTGACAACAACGTGTATGGGAAAATATTGTTTAGTTACATCCTGTGTTAAGTCTGTGGGACAAAATCAGTACATAAAAGATCTTGCACAAGTGCTTATTTTTAAATTTTATTTATAAACTGGGTCGTATAATTTCTATCTTTTATGAGCCTTGGAGACAAAAAGATTGAAATTATTTGATGAGTTTCGTAAATTTCATTTGAAATTAGCAACTGATTCTATTTATAGCATGATGAAAAATACTGATTTTATATAATGAAACCGCAGAATAGTGTAGTGAAATGACTTTGAAATACATTCAGATGCCTTGGTTGTTATACCTTTCCTTTGCATAACATTATGACATCATTTGTGATGTCAGGTGTTTTTACATGTGTTACATAATTATATAAAAATTATGATATGTGTATATTAACGTAAATAACACAGTAATCATGTGATAAATAATATTATTATACCTCATAAAAGTAAGTGTCAATGATTGGTGCACACAGTGTCACACGTCATGGAACAAAACATCGTGTCTCCCTGGCACGATAGTGTCTCTAGCACACGATCTTGTTTCCCTGTCTTATTTGATACAGTATAATAATCAATTTGTTGCCTTTGTTTGTGGAATGTATGAAGATTTGTTGGGTGAAAATTTTCACATCTCCCCCTAACAATGGCAATAAATGTATAATATGTGATACAGGTCTTGTAATATTGCTATTAGATCAGTTGTGCATAGTTTAAATATTACAAAAAGTGTGACTTGTCTTGATTATTTCTTCCATTTCATAACCACTTTTATTTGTTCTGAAATATGCATCCTCAGATTTGGTCTGTAAATGACAGACATTGTACAAAAATCACCCCATGTATGTTTATCGAAAGGTTGCATGTTTATATGTTAAAACCCCTTAACTCACATAAGCGGTTTTATACACCTCTACTACATTTCAGTGGAAGCATGTTTTGACGCATCGATCAGATTCATACAAGTGCACATGGATGCTTGTGCGCCATCTGCATAGAAGCATGTCTTGATGCCCAGTAAACATCAGCCATTTTGACTGGTTTTTCATAGAGTCATCTTTGGGGAATACCCCCTATTAGAAACTATGGGCATTGAGGAAAATTACCATGGGTGTCTTCGAGCAAGACATGAGAACAAGGTTCTTGACCAAAGCACAGTGTTCTTGTAGTTCTTCTCGCCCCAACGCCATAACCTTGTTCAAGAACTGTCAAGAACCTCGTTCTTGGGTTGAGAACCCACACCACCTCAGAGTCAGGAATAGACAAAAACAAAGATAGCGGAACATTCCGAGCATTGATCTGACATGTTTTTGTTCTGAGATCAACTAGAGTGGCTAGGGTGAGGACACTCAGGAACAGTCATGGACCACTGAGAACATGTTCTTGATGTTTGGATGAAATCCCAGAATAGGTCACCCAAAGATGGCCCATGTCATCACCAAGAATCAGAGTACACAGGAACAAAGATGGCTGAATATGCCAAGCATTGATGTGACATGTACTGTTTGTTCTGAGATCAACTTGAGTTTTTTTGACAAGTATACTCGGGAACATTTGAGACCATCTGAGAACGTGTTCTTGGGATTTGGGTGAGAATCCCAAACAAATTACCCTTAATGGACTTAATCTGCCTTTTAAAAATAGTAACTGGTTCCGATTCTCCCTTATCCATAATAGAGACCGTGGACTTCATTCTGCATTTTCTAGAGTTTGGGTGATTAGAATTATGACTATGAATGCTTCAGTGAGTCCGGTATGTGCTCCAATATTGATGTCAACAACAATGATTTGGATAATTTATCAGATTCATATTATATACTGATACAGACGAGGACAACGAACCAGTAGATTTAGAGGTTGAGAAAGGTCATGGTTGGTCATACAACTTCATTGACATGAATTAATTTTCTCAGGTTTTTAAAGCTGATAAAAAAATTCGTCAGTGAAAAATAATTATTCAGCTATAAAGATCCAATTTTACACTAAAAACTTTCCATAGATCATAAATATGTAAAAAAAAAAAAAGGTAAAATAGTTCAAATTTAGGTTGAACATAACATAAAGTACATTGCTCTAAATTTTCCAGGCAGGCCTGTTTGCATGGAATCATCAAGGTAACATATGTTCTATTTATAGCACACTGCAATCAGTGGTTTTGGCACATGTATAGCAACAACCTGCACAGCAGCAGATGCATATGAGGTAAAGTGTGTAACGTATTTAACTCTGTTCACTTGCATACATGCAATATATCCCTATCAGCAGGGTAAAACTCCATGGTTCAAACCCAAAATTTTGTCCAAAAATAGTGGGAAAAACTTGGAAACTCCATGAAGCTAATCAAGAAATTGTTTTATTTTTGAAAAATTCTCCCTGAAATGAAGGACTAGTAAGGGTAATCCAATAGTAACACATATAGGTAGTAACACATATAGGCACTTGGTGCATATATGCATGAACACAATTGATGTGAGAGAATAATGCAGATTGCTTTTATCCATGTACAGCAATTTTTTTTTATTAAAGTATATTTTTTTAATAAAAATGTACATGATATTAATCCAGTGTCCTATACAAAATGTAAAATGTTAATTTATATAATTGTAGTTTATGCACAATTTCATCCTTGAGTGTTATTCAGCTTCAATGTATGAATTAAGTTTACTAGATATTCATTGATACAAGCAGGGTAGAATATGCCATGGCATTACAGTGAAACCCCGCTATAACGCGATATTTGGGGTCCATAAAAGTCGATCGCGGAAAAAGCGGGGTCGCGTTATTGCGGGGTTTTGCTATATTTTTCTTTATTTAGAGAACAACGTATACACGTCTAATGTATAGCATGACTTGGGTATCAACACCGTTTACTATCTGATATTGATCCGTCTTTGTTTTCCCACATGACAACCCTTTGATTGAGCCACGAGTTTGATACAGCTGTACTTGTTCAGTGCCAAGTAACAGAGAGTGGTTATTTGAACTTCCTGTGATCTTGCCGCCGAAGCTCAGTCTCTACATAAGCACCCACATATGACAATCTTTGATCTTGCCGCCCAAGCTCAGTCTCTATATAAGCACCCACATATGACAATCTTTGATCAACCACCGCATTGTCTGGTGCTTGGTTGTGTATGCAGTTAAAGAAGAAACATAAGTCGGCTATTGTTTGCTCAATGATTGTATACAGGATGAACTGAAGTCCAGCGCACGTGTTGTCGGCTTACGTTTTTGATGTTTATTAAATCGTGAGAATCTTTTATCAACAGCCACATTGTCTGATGCTCGGTTGTGTATGCAGTAAAGGAAAGAAAAACACGTCGGCTATTGTTTGAGCAATGATTGTATACAGAATGAATTGAAGACAAACACAAAGAAAACTTAATGGCTTTACTCATGGATCAATAATAAGTAACATTTCCGATAATGTTTATTTTGGCATAACACTTCAAGAAATTGGTGAAATTGTTAAATTTCAGAAGCCATGCCACGATCGAATTCATAAGTGATCTCTTCCCCAAAATGATAATAAACTTTTTGTACACTATTTCTCGTACTTAAAAAAAATTTTTTTTTCCGTGTACGAGAAAAATACATGTACATGTATATAAAATTTCAGGAACCACGCCACAGACGTATTATACTCGAATTCATACGCGATCTCTTCCCCAAAATGATACTGTAATATACACATTTTATACACTATTTCTCGTCCTTTGAAAAAATAAAAGTTCATGTGCGAATGCATATATGAAATTTTGGGAGCCACGCCACGATCGCGTTATATCCGAATTCGCGTTATAGCGGGCCGCGTTATAGCGGGGTTTCACTGTATTTAGTAGTTCAGCTAAAGTGTCAGTAAAGCTTATTGTCTAATAATGGATCTGTAATTTGAATGAGCTACAATGAATATTAGGTAGCCACATAACTAGTAGGGACCAGTGATCTATCATAGCCTGCAATTTAGTAGCATTGCTTTGTTACAAGTGGTCACTGTTCTCTAGTGTTTCATTTTTTCACTTTATTTCTCTTATATCGATTAGTCTTTTTTTCCGACCACAGCTGTCATATTTTGTCCCATGTGCGACTGTTTCTTATATGACTTTACTTTGCTGCCATTCATCACCCTGTATATATTCCACCAGATGTATCTACGACTTGAATTGTACACAGGAGAGTGTTGGACTTGAATTGTACAAGGGACAGTGTTGGACTTGAATTGTACAAGGGACATTGTTGGACTTGAATTGTACACGGGGCAGTGTTGGACTTGAATTGTGCATGGGACAGTGTTGGACTTGAATTGTACATTGGACAGTGTTGGATTTGAATTGTACACAGGACAGTGTTGGACTTGAATTGTACACAGGACAGTGTTGGATTTGAATTGTGCATGGGACAGTGTTGGACTTGAATTGGACAAGGAACAGTGTTGGACTTGAATTGTACATGGGACAGTGTTGGACTTGAATTGTACATGGGACAGTGTTGGACTTGAATTGTACAAGGGACAGTGTTGGACTTGAATTGTGCATGGGACAGTGTTGGACTTGAACTGTACATGGTTCAGTGTTGGACTTGAATTTTACAAGGGACAGTGCTGGACTTGAATTGTACAAGGGACAGTGTTGGACTTGAATTGTACAAGGGACAGTGTTGGACTTGAATTGTACAAGGGACAGTGTTAGACTTGAATTGTACAAGGGACAGTGTTGGACTTGAATTTTACAAGGGACAGTGTTGGACTTGAATTTTACAAGGGACAGTGTTGGACTTGAATTTTACAAGGGACAGTGTTGGACTTGAATTGTACAAGGGACAGTGTTGGACTTGAATTGGACAAGAGACAGTGTTGGACTTGAATTGTACAAGGGACAGTGTTGGACTTGAATTGTACAAGAGACAGTGTTGGACTTGAATTGTACAAGAGACAGTGTTGGACTTGAATTGGACAAGAGACAGTGTTGGACTTGAATTGTACAAGGGACAGTGTTGGACTTGAATTGTACAAGAGACAGTGTTGGACTTGAATTGTACAAGAGACAGTGTTGGACTTGAATTGTACAAGAGACAGTGTTGGACTTGAATTGGACAAGAGACAGTGTTGGACTTGAATTGTACAAGAGACAGTGTTGGACTTGAATTGTACAAGGGACAGTGTTGGACTTGAATTGTACAAGAGACAGTGTTGGACTTGCCATGTGCTTCATTTTCTTCATGTAAACGCATACTTTGCATATATGTTACAAAACTCATGCTTTCCCAAGTGATTCTTCAGCATTCATTGAGTATAGACTTTAGATACTTGTAATTTTCATCATAGACTTTAGATACTTGTAATTTTCATCATAGACTTTAGATACTTGTAATTTTCATCATAGACTTTAGATACTTGTAATTTTCATTCATTGAGTATAGACTTTAGATACTTGTAATTTTCATTCATTGAGTATAGACTTTAGATACTTGTAATTTTCATTCATTGAGTATAGACTTTAGATACTTGTAATTTTCATTCATTGAGTATAGACTTTAGATACTTGTAATTTTCATTCATTGAGTATAGACTTTAGATACTTGTAATTTTCATCATAGACTTTAGATACTTGTAATTTTCATTCATTGAGTATAGACTTCAGATACTTGTAATTTTCATCTGTTATAATGGTACCAAGAAGATGTACTCCAGCTATACATGGACTCATTGAGTAGGCCAGGTAGTGGCACACAATCATACTTTACCTGAAATTGGACAGTGAGAAGTTAGAAAGTGAACTTTCTGCATGAGGAATAACTTCTCCAACAAATGCTAAGCATTCTGAACTTATTTCTTTGTTCAAATGCTCATTTCCTTTCATACAAACATCGACAATAGTAATAGTGATAACTGTTCCATAAATAAAAGAGTGGAGTTGACTCCGCCCACCTAGATGTTTGACATTCAATCCCAGAATGCTCCACTTCACAACATTAATGGTGGTGCCCTGTTATAGTAAAAGTCGTACAGGTCATGTATATGTTCAGTACTGACTATTTCAGTAATGGGTGTTGTTTTTCAGAATTTGATTACACATACCTTTAAATGGCAATTATTCACTTTATTCTGGATCCTCATACATCCGTATTCCTTTGGAAGGTCATTATTTACACGCCCACAAGAAACATATATGGTAAAACTCAATGTTAAAGTACGTGGACATTTTTGGACGAGGTTAACCTGAAGGTGTGATAGAGTGCATACCGGATTGAATGTCGTGCACTGTGATGTCACAATGAAAACGACTCGAGTTGAGAAAAAAAAAAGTGTACTACCCTATATTGTGACAATTAGACCAGATGAGCTCTCTTCTTGACCCAGTTTAGTACCTGGCCATCATTGTAAAAATCCATATCGATCAATAATTTTTGTGTTAAAGTTTCTCGATGACATTTAAGGTGCAGACCATTCAATTGTCAGGATTGAATAGACTTTGGGTAAACTATATTAGTATTAAATTTTAGAACAATTAATGTTTAATTTAAGATGAGTAACTTACATGACCACATTGACATACACTTTGGTAGCTATTCAGGACTCGCTGTACTAATTCAACTCCCATAGCAAACCTACTGTATGGTAACACCATCATATTACAAATTCAATAACATTAAATTTCTAAAGGCACTATCATGTGTTTCAAGGATGTGTTGTCAATTCCGAGCCTAATAAATCAGATGCTAATTTTAGTACTGATGACAATAAAAGTTATAGGATATCAGGCTAGTATTGACCAATCAGAAAAGGTTGTGTTTGCCAACCCAATGAATAATCCAAAATTATACCAAACAATGTGTTTTAATATTTATATCGTTGTTGATAAAAACTAAATGCATTGTGTGATGAGAATTACAAACGTATGGAAGTTTTTGCAAGGTGCACAGCCACCAACGAAATGGCAGAAATTAGATGATGAAAAGAGATAGTGCAATCTCAGATATGATCAAGAGAAGAGATTATGAAAGGACCAGAAATGTTGAGAAAATGAACAAAAATGGCTCCAGGTACAGGGTGATATAAATCTGCCAGGCTCACCCCAGGTACAGTAGTGTAATATAAACTCCCAGGTTCAACCCAGGTACAGGAGGGTGATTTAAACCTGCCAGGTTCACCCTAGGTACAGTAGGGGGATATAAATCTGCTGGGCTTAAACCCAGGTTCACCTAGAAATTCTGTTTCCTTACAGTTTTGCATACTATGCTGGCTTTCACCCACTGAGCTTCCCCCAGATAGAGGCCAGGATTGGTATTATGATATTAAGGTTTAAACCATGCCTGCGGGGCTCCCCCAAGGAACATGTACAAACTGAGTAGTCCCCAGGACAGCCAAAATATGTTTAGTACATTAATGTTTTGCATGAAACTGTACATAGATTTTTAAAATTTTTTTTATATCGTCAGCTAAATAAACATGTAGCTGAAGATTCCTGGTTCTTTTATGTGTGCATAACATGTTAATTTATATAGTTTAAGTTTATAGCACAATTTCATCCCTGAGTGTTATTTGGCTTCAGTGTATGGATTAAGTTTACCAGGGGAGAAGATATAAGCAGGGGAGAAGATGCTATATGGCTTTATTTACTTATTTAGCTAAAGTGTCAATCAAGCTTATTGCCTAATAATAGATCTGTAATTTGAATGAGCTGCCATAAATATTTAGTAGTCACATGGCTAGGAGTGACCAATGATCTATCATAGCTTGCATTAGCAGCATTGCTTTGTTACAAGCAATCACTGTTCTCTAGTGTTTCGTGGTAGTTTGCTTTACCCACCCGCCATCCCTGTATTTTTCTATCGTTATTTATGTCACTTTTCCTCAGCAGTTTAATAGATAGAGGATAAACTTTTCACATCAAATACTGTACATGCACTCCTGTCAGTTTTATCGTCAAACAGTGCATTGCAAGTCTTAGATAAGTAAAAGAGATTTTGTATGTAGCTTAGATAAGTAAAATCGATTTTGTATGTAGTATAAATAGACTTGCTTATGTAGAATTTTAGTTTCAAAGTAGATCATAGCATAAGCTTTCAAGTTTCAGAGTGTTTCATGAAAAGAAAAAAAATTCATATCTACATGTAGCTGAAAGGAAGGAGTAATGTAATTCTACTCAAACTTCTGTTGGATAAATGTGTTATTACCTTATCATACATGTCTTTTAAAGTTGTTATCCAGCAGTACACTGGCTTTATGTACAATTATTGCTTACTATAATAACATAATCAAAAACAACTTGAATGTGCATCTGCTATAATAATAAGCAAAATGACTCCCAGTTGATCACTGTCCACTTTATTGTTTCAACATTTTGTTCAGATGAACAACTTTCCTCTGCTGAAGTTTAAAAACTAAGAAACATATAGATAGCATAATAGGTATACTACAAATATAGTCATGTAATTATGGAAATTTGTAGTGTCATGTTTCGTATTGATTCCAAGAGTTCTCATAAATGTGCAAGGAATACTTTAAACTAAAGTCGCAGCTTTCACCTGCATTCAGTTATGCCTAATAGAAAAATGCTTATGCATGTAAACACTGTACAGTTTACAAACTTTGAAGTGCTGTGGGCCCAAAATATATTTTTTAGCTATTTCAAGCTTTTGAGATTGTAGGCAAGAGAACGATTTGCACCAGGATGAAACAAGTCCTTTGAGAAATGTCCAGTATTTGAGTGACTTATGAATGTTTTACTCGACTTCAGTGGACAGATGGCAAATATTTTAGTAACACCTGTTTATGTGTGGTATATATCAAGCAATAGGTATTCAGTGTTGCACCTTGAGCGCGGGGTAGCAGGATTCCCCCCGTTTTTTGTCTGATGTCCCCAAATATTGACCCCTGTGCATGCTTTTTTTTGGCCAGTCAAAATATACAAGGTTTGTGACAATCTGCCGAGTTGCGAAGTAAAGTGTTTGACAGATGCTTGTATAACATTTTCAAGGTTGAAAGCACACCTGTGGTGGCAACTATTTATCTTGAGGTTGGATTGATGATTAAAGTTACTAAATTTATGCAATTACATAAGTCATTTAATCAATGAATTATTCATTTGAAAAGAAAAGTCATTCAGAAAATAATGGGATTATAATAAATGCTGGTGGATAATGAGTGAATACTAAAGTTAAATGAAGGCATGGAATGGAAATTGCTCTAGAGCAGCTCATTTCAGGTGAAGTAGATGTTAAAACATATCAATGTTTTCATGAGTTACTTGAGCACTTGATAAAAGATATATTACAAAATGTAAGAGTTGAAGGAAATGATGATAGTACAGTGCAGACTACAAAGTCAAGATGGCAAAACTGTCAAAGCAAACAAGATTATCTAATATTTTTAGCACTACTAGTGCATTAAGTACTATGTACCGGTGTTTTTTTCCTTTTTCCCTTTAGAATGTTGTGCATCCCTCAAATTTGAAGGATGAGGGACACAGTGTCCTCTGCCCTTGTGATCCTAGGTGCAACACTGGGTATTCATAATCATGCCTGCAGAGTACAGCCATGACTTAGGTATTCATAACCATACCTGCAAAGTATAGCCAAGACTTAGCTATTAAGAATCATGCCTGCAAAGTATAGCTGAGACTTAGGTATTCTGAATCATGTCTGCAAAGTATAGCTGAGACTTAGGTATTCTGAATCATGCCTGCAAAGTATAGCCAAGAATTAGGTATTCTGAATCATGCCTGCAAAGTACTGCCAAGACTTAGGTATTCTGAATCATGCCTGCAAAGTATAGCTGAGACTTAGGTATTCTGAATCATGCCTGCAAAGTATAGCTGAGACTTAGGTATTCATAATCATGCCTGCAAAGTATAGCTGAGACTTAGGTATTCTGAATCATGCCTGCAAAGTATAGCCAAGACTTAGATATTCTGAATCATGCCTGCAAAGTATAGCTGAGACTTAGGTTTCTGAATCATGCCTGCAAAGTATAGCCAAGAATTAGGTATTCTGAATCATGCCTGCAAAGTATAGCTTAGACTTAGGTATTCATAATCATGCCTGCAAAGTATAGCTGAGACTTTGGTATTCTGAATCATGCCTGCAAAGTATAGCTGAGACTTAGGTATTCTGAATCATGCCTGCAAAGTATAGCCAAAAATTAGGTATTCTGAATCATGCCTGCAAAGTACAGCCAAGACTTAGGTATTCTGAATCATGCCTGCAAAGTATAGCTGAGACTTAGGTATTCATAATCATGCCTGCAAAGTATAGCTGAGACTTAGGTATTCATAATCATGCCTGCAAAGTATAGCCGAGACTTAGGTATTCTGAATCATGCCTGCAAAGTATAGCCAAGACTTAGGTATTCATAATCATGCCTGCAAAGTATAGCTGAGACTTTGGTATTCTGAATCATGCCTGCAAAGTATAGCTGAGACTTAGGTATTCTGAATCATGCCTGCAAAGTATAGCCAAAAATTAGGTATTCTGAATCATGCCTGCAAAGTACAGCCAAGACTTAGGTATTCTGAATCATGCCTGCAAAGTATAGCTGAGACTTAGGTATTCATAATCATGCCTGCAAAGTATAGCTGAGACTTAGGTATTCATAATCATGCCTGCAAAGTATAGCCGAGACTTAGGTATTCTGAATCATGCCTGCAAAGTATAGCTGAGACTTAGGTATTATGAATCATGCCTGCAAAGTATAGCTGAGACTTAGGTATTCATAATCATGCCTGCAAAGTATAGCTTAGACTTAGGTATTCATAATCATGCCTGCAAAGTGTAGCTTAGACTTAGGTATTCTGAATCATGCCTGCAAAGTATAGCTGAGACTTAGGTAGTTTTGTACTGATGACGCTATTGTTCCAATGTTTATTAAGATTATTTTTTTGCATTTTGCTCCATTTCTTTGAAACTATTACAGGTACAGTCATGATGCTTCGTTGATATGTTCATCTTGTGGAGTAGTGGTAGTAGTACTTATTGTTGGTAAAGTAGGTCACACAGACAAATGTTCAAGCTCCAGTAGATATTTGCATTGAGCACTCTCTTTCTGTCACTGAAGCATGTATAGTCATCAATCTTGGTAAGTGCTTTCATTTTAAGGACAAATATTCACATTTCGAAATAGTTTAGAATGTATATCAGTTGAAGCAAGCTTGGAGAATGGAAATAGTAAGTGATACAAAGCAGGCATAGCTAGTCTATGTATATTTTACTTGGTCTAAATGTTTTGTTCTGATTGCTGCATTTTAATTTTTCTTTCATTGCCTTGTTGCCATGTAGTGAAGTTTCTGAATTTGAATTTTTTTTCCCTAAATTGCAGAGGAATTTTGAATCTTTGGTTCAAACCTCTCAATACTTGCTAAGTCTTGTAAAGGCATGCCAACTGCATGGTTCTAGTTTTAAGAGCAAAACTGAAGTGTCTTATGACAAATATTTATTACCATCACTATAAATGCTTATGGATATAAATATGGTACAGCTTATAAACTGTGAAGTGCTGGTGGCCCAAAATTGTGAGTTTTTAGCTATTTCAAGCCTTTGAGATTGCAGGGAATAGAAGGATTTATACCATGATGAAACAAGTCCTTTAAGAGACATGCAGTATTTGATTGACTGATTTTTTAGTTCTGAAACTTTCACTGGACTTCAGTATGTTTCATACATCCCAAAAATTTTTTGACAAGGCCATCTCTTGCTAGGTAATTTTACCTGATGGAAGTTTTTCATCCATTTGCAACTATTTAAAAAAAAAAATTTAAATTATAAAGTTTGAGGTCAGCTTTTTTCCCTCCTATTTGTAACTTGACTGTGCGTCATTGATTTATTCCTGTATCAGCAATCAGTCCCAGATGTAGACTTTATAAAATTGTGGTTTATAAGAAATTTTCACTCACTATTTTCAGAATTTTGCATTTTGTGTGTGTGTGTGTGTTATTTCAAAAAGTTATCCTTTTACCTTTTATTTTGTGGGGTGAAAGAAAGGAAACTTCAGGTACTTAAATCTGTATATGGGTGTAGTAGGAAAATTCATTGTCAGAATTTGGGACAGGACAAAAAAAAAAGAATTTTGCTATTTTTTTAAGCACTTTTGCTAGTAATCAGGCTTGATTTAAACAGGTGCCAAATAATTCTGACTTTAAAATATGATAAAACTATAAAGTAGACATAAGATTTTATTTTGGATCATAAGAGATGAAAAAGGTTCTAGTATTGGGCAGTTTTCACTGCGAAGATTGAACCTGTTCTAGATGACATGCATTTGACAAAGAGAAATTTTGTGAAAATCGGACAAATCGTGCTGATGTGTCATCATATATGGCTAAAGATACAAAACTCGAAAAACTTTGAAACAGTTGTTTTCATAACATACACAATCAACAGCATTAGAATAAATTCAACTGAAATTTTGTACTGACCCTCATTTTTTGGCCAACCTTTCTTATATTTGGCTATTAGGCAGATATCAGCCAGGTGACAAGGTTGCATCTAGGATGTGCGATTGTGAAAATCCTGCTAACATTGAAATTTGTATGCATAGTTTTTTAATCTCTGCAGGCATAATCACACAAAAAATAAAGATTAGTCACATATTTTCCTGAATCATCCGCGCTCTATTTCCATGAAATGTAGAAATGTAGCTCCTGTATAGTGTTGCTATTGTGAACCTCCATTTCAGTTGATTGAAGAGCGATAATGGTCAAGGAATGCTGAATTTGGTTGAACTAACACTAAAGTTTCCTTAAGAAAACAAATATGTCTGCTCACATTCAACTGAATGTAAATAGTCATATTTGCTTCCTTAAAGAAAACACACCACTGGTTCAACCAACTTTGGCATTCCTTGACTACTGTCGCTCTTCAAACGACTGATTCTGGCACTCAACAGTTTGAAAAATGCAACTACATGATTGTGCTTGGATTTGCTTTGATAAAGAAAAAGGCATCAGAGTAAGTATTGTACAAATAAAGTAATTATACTCGAAGCTGTGCAACAGGGTCAATATGGGCTGCCAACTGTGTGAGATATTCTTGAAAATTTGGCCTCTGTTGATGCTGTCGGAACAGAGCTACACAGCACCGATTGTTTTGGCAGTATGATGTCAAATCCCCCATCATACACATCAGGGTCAACGTCTTACATTGTAGGACCAACATCACATAATACACCAGCAGATCTGTTGATTTATTTCAATGATCGACGTAGACGCTACAGATAGTAATGTCGGTGCATCACACATGATGTTCAGCAGTATGTTGACTTGCAATTCCTTGTTATAATTTCAAAGAATAAGTCTGTACTGATGTGTTGTTGGAGAGTCTTCATTTCAATTGTACATGTACTTTCATGTTACATCAAAGTTGAAACATTCAGTGCGGTTTCAAAATTTCAGGATGGACATATGAATGATCGACTGTATGGTGGAAATGCAGCCTGGTTACGGTTTTTAGTGGCAAGAGTAAATTAAAACCCATTAAAACATGAGCTAAAGAAGGAGAATATGGATTTTCATTTTCATATTCATATTTTAACACGTTAAAACAAGTGATACATATGACACTCACGCTTGTTCTGCTTTCATTTTTAGTTTCTTTTTGATACCCTGTTGAGGGGCCCCAACTATGACCAGATTTGCCCCCTTTTTTCAACTTTATCGGGTGACAGTGCCCAAATTTACTAAATCGTAGATGCAACCCTGAGGTGAGCGAACTCAGGCCCACTTATTTGGCTTCATTTCTCTGACACTTGCATGTAAAGATATGAAACTTGCACTCATATGTTTACAAAATATTCAAATCAATTAAAAGAGGCTCACAGTGATGTCCTTTTCTTGCTAAAGTTGCTACATTATGGTTTTAAAATTAGGTTGGCTTTTAAGTCTACTGATCCCAATTGTTATTCTCTCTAGACTGTAGGGAGCTGCAGTAGCTCAGTTGGTAGGGCATCGGACTCATAATCCAAGGGTCATGGGTTCAGTACCCGCTCAGGCCAGCCTGGGTCAACTGCCTCAGTGTGTCCTCGGGAAAGACTCCCATTCCCTTAGCAAGATATAACCAATAATGTGTTAATAAAGTGCTGTTAACACCAATGAAAAAATCTCTCTAGGCTGCAATGTGGAGAACGCTTCCTATGGACTAAGTGTGTGTGCAGAACGGGTGGCTGTCATGAAGGCCGTATCAGAAGGTCATCAGAAGTTCAAGGCCACAGCCATTGTCTGGTAAATAATAAAAATTTAATATATTTT
This sequence comes from Margaritifera margaritifera, assembly GCA_029931535.1. Classification (NCBI taxonomy): domain Eukaryota; kingdom Metazoa; phylum Mollusca; class Bivalvia; order Unionida; family Margaritiferidae; genus Margaritifera; species Margaritifera margaritifera. The sequence goes on along the minus strand of JAQPZY010001140.1, from coordinate 522,889 downwards.
TTGTTCATTTTTTAAAAAAATCAAATTTTACAATGTACTAAACATAACATATACATGAAAAAATCTTGTAAAAGTTAATGATGGTCTGCCATGATATCACATAAGAATGCCATGTCAGTACTTGATATAATTTCCTGTTAATATTTTAGTTCTTATATTCAGCTCTACCTGTTTTTTTTGTTATTTAATACTGTTAACATCCATATTCAAGAATTACATTGTACATATATTAAGGCAGCAAAACACTATCCAAAACAAACTAACAACAAATAAATATGGAAAATTCTTCAACAATTTATTTTGTAGAGACTGACAATCAATACAGGTATGTATATTATATTACATCTAACAAAATTGGGCAATATATGTTTACATCACTTTAATTTAATTGAAAAAAAGTTTAAAGGTGTTGCCGTTATAGTTTATGCATTGTGAACCAGATTTAGGTAGTAATCCAAATATCTGTCACAATGTGGTGAGGGCATGTTAAAAATCTTGGATTGGTTGATTGGTTTAATAACCGTATATACTCGTGTATAAGCAGAATAATTTAGGAAAAAATAAAAACCTGAAAAAAGGGAGGTCAGCTTATCTCGGGCCAAGGTCTATTATAGCAGTACTCGCACCATATAAGCCATTAATCAGGTCAACTCAGTACATGAGGACCTGGAGGTTCAGGTTAGAAGGGTGTATATGTAAATGCATTTATATATATATATATATATATATATATATATATATATATATATATATATATATATATATATATATATATATATATATATCTATATTCGTCTCGTACTTATGTGTTGGCTTATGCGCGGGTTGTGCACTTTTTTTTTATGTTTTTACCTATTCAGTTTCGGCAGTCGGCTTCTATGTGAATGGGCTTATACACAAGTATATATGGTATTTGTACATTTAGCCTTTCTTCCAGATGGAAAGCCACGGTAGCTAAGTTAGTAGTGCGTCAGACTAGTAATCTGAGGATCATGGATTCAATACCAGCCCAGTTCAGCTGCAAGTGTGTCCTTGGGAAAGGCACTTAGCTCCCATTTCTTTGGCATTATGTAGCCAATAATGCGTTAAAAGTGTCATTAAAACCAACAGAAATGTAAAATTTCTTCTGGATCAACGAAATCATGCAAATTTATATCTCTTATGGAGTAAGACAGATTATGGAAACATTGGTTATTGTTTAATGAGGAAAGAAAATGTTTATATTTGTTTAAAGCAAGCCAGAAAGATAGAAGTTCAAAATTAAAAGATTGGTTCAAGGGATTGAAGTTGTCTCCTATTTGTCTTTTTCCTTGTCAAAGTCTGACCACAATGCACATTGAAACAGTTTTGAAAAAAAGAAGAAAGTGAAAGAAAGATTGGTTTGGTTTGGTGTGTTTTGGCACAGAAACACAAGTAGGTTGTTTTAGTGCCAAGGTACCTTGCCCAATGACTCACCACAATAGTTGACCCAGGTTGCTCTGATGATAGGATTCGAACCCACACCCTTTCAGTCACAAGTCTGGCACGCTAACCACTCAGCCACTGCTGCTCGCATGAAAGAAGGAAGAAAAGTAAAGCAGCAATAGCAATTACAATAGAAGCTCAGTACTTCTTCTCATTAATGAAACACCTGTTACATGTTAAAAAAAAGGCAGCTTGAACATGCAATACTAATAACGTTTTAGAATTATTTTCAGTAGGGCCAATTTTGTTTGAAAGGTTTTTGGTAAATCAGGACAAACTTTGTCACATAATTTTTTCTGTTAGATTTCAAAGATGTTATCACCTCCCAAAAAAACAAGTCAGCGTGTTTGCACAGTTTACTGTGACATCTCCATACTAAATACTTGCACAAATAGATACGATTTAGTAGTCAGTATACATCTAAAACTGTATGCCACTGTCTCTTCCACAGTGATATTAAAGGCAGCTTCAAGGCATCTTGTGGAGCCTGTAGACAGGTTTACTCCGAGGTATGTGTAAATTAGACAAACACCCATTTACAACCTTATAAACTTGCAAAACAAGTGTCTTCTTCCTATATTTGTGTGCCTTCGGTTTATTAGAATATGGGAGTCTATCCTGCATATAATTTACTGATATAAATGGGTGCTGTTATAGCTCAGCTGATACAGGGTCATGGGTTCAATATCCACTCAGTTCAGTCCGGGTCGGCTGCCTCGGTGTGTCCTTGGGTAGGGCACTTGGCTCCCATTCCATCAGCATGATATAGCCAATGTGTTAAAAGTGGCATTTAAACCCATCACTTTAATGGGTGCATATGGCTTATTGTGCATTAATGTGTCTCATTTAATTGGAAAGAAAGTTATTTGAAATTTTAGGATATAAGCTTCAAATAATACAGTAAATATATAGATGTAGATAGTATATGTGCAGTGCTCAGAATTAATCCTCTTTCTGCTTAAAACTGTCTGTCTGTCTGTCAACCATGATACCTAGGTTCCTATCTTCTGGTAAGTACCTAGCTTCTTATCTACTTCCCTAACTAATGCGAGAAGATAAATAAGGGACTCGTACTCTATATTGAAACCATCTCTGATATTCTTGAAAAACTCCAACATACCAAATTTGGTTATAACAATGTTTGTATGTGCTTGAGTTAACATGTTCACAAGATACCTGTAAATGCCGCACATAATGTTTGTTTTGGCCTTTTACCTTCAACCTGATATCACAGGTAGAAGATCACTGAACTTGTCTCTTACAATGTTAAGGTATACCAACGTGCTAAGTTTGGTCAAATCTATAAAAAAATAATATGGGGTGGGGGAATGAGTTATTGAAGTGGTATCATAAGGTTACATTTTGATAGTCCAAAGGTTCCTTGGTCCGAAGGTTCTATGGTACAAAAGAAAGGTTCACTGTTTTGAAGGTTCATTGATTCAGAGGGTCATTAGTCCGAAAGAGGGGTTCATTGGTAGGAAGGTTTATTCATCTGATAGAAGGGTTCAGTGTTCTGAATATGGGTTAGTCCAAAGGTTCAGTGGTCCAAAAGAAGGGTTCAATAGTCAGAAGGTGCGTTAGCCAAAAGATTCAAATGGAATAATGACACTTCAGACCAGTAAAAAATATTCAAAATATTGACTGTTCAAAGCAATGAATCCATTTTCAAATACCTTCAGACCAAAAAATATTCAGACTTGTGAACCCTTTTTCAAATATTTTTGGTCTAATGAACCTCTAGACCAATGAACCCCTTGTCAAAAACCTTCCGACTAATGAACCTTTGGACTTGTGAACCTTTCCTTCAAATTTATGAACCCTCAGATCAGTGAACCTTCGGACTTATAATTGACCCCTATATTCTTTGAAAATTTGAAAACCTTAGAACTTCCAGCTAAAATGTTCAGAAAATAGAGCTTTTGTACAGAATTAGTTTGGACTTATAAACCTTCAAACAAATGAACCTTCGGACCTTCAAGCAGTTATTGTATCATTGAAGATATTCTTAAACAAATATCCACAAACTGGGTTTGGTAGAAATCCATTCCTACTTGCTTTTGTTATCAACCTCACAAGCTAGTCCTGAAACCACATTTCATTTTATCCATGCATTTTTAATCCAAAAGAACAACAAGCCTGTAAAATACTAGAACTATTGCTTAAAGTACTATTATTAATGAAACACTATGTATATACACTAATTACAGCAGAGTATTGTAGCTCACACTTCACTAACAAATCCCCTGTATCAACATCGTGTCAATCAAGTCTGAAGGTACACACAAAGGTTTGTCAGGTAAATAATCCCCAAATTGCAGAATTGAACAAGTCCAGCTTTCTACAAAAGCACTGATAATTACGACAAAATCTTTCACTCATTGTGTGAGCTGCAATTATCCAGCCCAAATTGGCTCGATCAATGAGGTTAAAATCAGTGATCGTCACCAGTAACATCTTCCTTTAAGTGATGGCCTCAATGACCTGTTTAGCATATCAGTTGTGGAAGTGTGATGATAATTCGTCTTTGTACTCTTTATTTATTGTCAAGTCTAGCACATGGTTGAAGTCGGTCTGTACACGAGTCAGGCACCAACAAACGTGTGATTCCACATCTTACAATTTAATTAGCATCATCTCACAATGATGGGCTCTAACACATCAAATATTGCCACTGCCTGCTGATTGCACTGAGCAAGGAGCAGCTGCTCACATGTTTTGTTCACTTTATGGACAGTGGTTTAAGTCAGAGATCTTACAGGTGTACTTTAATAACCAATTGGCTTAATGTTGTTGGCTGTGTCAGCTTCCATTGATGTTGAGCACTCAGACAAAAACATGGTGTAAGTGATTGATCTTGACAGGTGTTTTATTTGTGATCATAGAGGCGGTAGTATTGTTTTAGTGTTGTTGACTGCGTCGGCTTCCATTGATGTTATTCATTTGGACAAAAACACGGTGTAAGTATTGAACTTGTCAGGTCTTTGATTTGTGCTCATACATGTGGTAGTATTGTTTCAAACATTCAAGTGACCGCCATTTGCGTCGGCATGGTTTTATTCTTTTTCATTCTTTATTTTGGGTATTTGTAGAGGTTAAACCATGAAATTAAACACTTAGAAATATCCAAACTTTAACAGGCAAAACCACGAATTTAAGTACCCATGAAAATGTCTTTTTTTTACAAAACCATGAAAAATGAGCCCCTCGAAAATAAATTATACTACTGTAAAACAAAATGTAATTTAAAGGTTTTTGTCAGCATTATCAGTAAATCGACCAGTTGTGTAATGTGCGCTACAGCCAATTCTTGTCAGCTTGAATCTACTTTTTCCTAGCAATTCCACATTCGCTGTGAAAATCAATCATATGAAAAGAATTAACAGAAAAATGCTACTAAACAGTCCTCTTATAATAATAAGCAGAGATGTGGAAATATATAATTTAATTTGAACTGGTAGCATCACTGACGGTCACATGCATGTTCTTTTACACATTTACCGATTTTGTAAACGTTTACAGGCAGTAAACTAAACTAAGTCGTTTACACGTGTATTCTTATTAAAGGGCTAAGCTGGCTTTATTTTGCCAAATGTTTGAGAACTTGATGGTCCTTTGAAGAAAATGACATGAGCTAATTAACAGATTAATTGTCTCCAGCTGATTACAACACATGAAAGGTACCGACATCATAGTAACATCCGGGTTTAGGCCAGCCTAATTTATTATTAAAATCACACACCATAGACAACTCCGGAGTTTTTGCCTTTGACTAATTTGTGGATTCTTCTTCAAAATTTGCAGTGATACATTTGAAAATTATTTGCAAGTTATAATTAAAATGTACATATAAATGTCATTTCTCTTTCTTGTCCATCAATTTTTGTTTATCTGGATCTAGTGTTCTGGGACTGTAATGTATCTGCCATGTGCCAACTGTTTATTAATACAAATGACATGGAATTGTACCCAGTCATTTCCTTGTGTTACCAACTAAAAAGTGTATGGTAACATTTAAAAATCGCTATTTTGAGGAATTAACCAGATATATTGATGAGTTTGTCTCTAGCAGTTTATTTTAATAGTGTACTTCTAGCTATGTGGCTTTAGTTCATTTGTGTTTTCTTACAATTGGATACACGTGCTTTGATACTGAGAGGGAGGCAACTAAGACTCAACTGATGCATGAATTTGTGAGTACTGCATGTCAACTTAATTTATATTACACATGTCATCAAGCTAATAACTTTAGTTTACTTTTTTAAGATCTAATATTAAAATCCATTGTACAGATATTTGTGTAGGACAAACAAGATTGTACTCCACAAGACTAGTATCAACAAAAGTAGCTAGCGCACCCACCCACCCCCATTATTAGTGTTAACCGAAATTGGAGTCTCCCACACTTGTCCAATGGTTGATGTTTATGTACTCCATTGGTCATGAGTTATCAAGGGAGAGGTGTATATATAAATCTATAAAATAAACTTTTCAATCTTTGACTTCCCTATCAACTTGTAGTCAAACTTCTTGTGCTGCATGTGCTAATTTTTGGTTTCTACATTATGCAGTTTGGCTTGGATCTGGAGATGTACTTGGTGAAGCCTGATATGACAATCAAAAAGGTGATACTGGGTGACATTTTCTCAATGGCCTTCACTCCTGCTGCATTAGAGGAAGAAAGGATCTAGCTTATCATAACTTGCATACCTGCCAACCTTCCGGACAGTGTTTGCGGGGTTTGATACTCAAAATGTATGCTTGGTGGTCCCAAGAGGGGTCAGTACGTATGACCCTAAAATGTAACGTCGTACAATTGAGAATAAGTTGTCTACTTGTACAAGCCTATAGAAAACTACTGGAAATTCAAATTTGAATAAAAGAAAATAAAAAATGTTTTCTTTGAAGTATTGAATACACTTTCAAATAAAAAACAGTTGGTAGACTTAGCATTGTTATATATCATCACACACACACACACACACACATGTGCATACATAGAATTATAATCACACAGACATTAAACAAATAAATACAACAAGTTTCTGTCATTAAAATCCATTGGGCAGTGAAATATAGTGTTTTGGGGGGTGGGCTGGGCTGGGACTTTCTTTCAAAGCAAGATCATTTATTTTTCCAACTAATATAATGAATATGTGATATAACTAGTTCTTTTGTTTTCTACAAGTCAGAGCAAAACTATTTTTGTCAAGTCTTTAAGGGGCCAGAACAAATTTTTTCCAAAAAATTTAGCCCCCCCCCCCCCCCCCCCCATCTGCAAATTAAATGGTCGGTCCCTTAGAGACTTCCCCGAAGATCAACATTTTGTTCCTTTGCAACTAAAATTCTAAGCGATATCAATATCTGGGAACATTACCTTAAAAAAACAATACCTGCAACTGCAAATAGCAGACTGTGCTCAGCTATGAAATGGCAGAAATGCACTCCAGTTTTTGTGACATGGTGTGTCAATAATTGCTTAAACAAGTTACTTTTGGAATCGAGTTCTAAATTCATGCATTGTCCCAATTATGGGTGGTGTTACTATGTCAACGGATGCTATACAATCTTGAATGACTGACGTTGATATGGTGTTTGCAATATGTGCAAAGAATAAAATGCTCCCCTTTGCTACTGCACTTTACCAAGTCAAACTCCATCAACCAGGAGTTCTGACATTCAGTTTTGCTGGACTTTGTTCACTTTGTAGATGGCTCATCCTTCCCTGAATCTCTGTGTGAGAGTAAACTGCCAAAGCTTGATTTATAATTTATATGCTTGTCTTGATCAAATTACATAGATGAAACACAAAAGTTTCATTGATATAAGTCCATTTAGAATGAGGTTGATGATTGCTGATACAATGATGCATAGATACATCTACATTCCAGTAATAGTCAGTTATGGAAAACAGGTCACTGTAGCCAAAACTGGTACATAATGAAAGATAAATAGATGAGGAGCAACACAGAATAAAACAGCTGAGAAAAATATAATGTTAGGGAATAATATATGCTTTTTAAAGCTCAAATGTTTGCAGGAGTAAGAGGAAAGATTTTGAACTCACAAGTTTTAAAGACTTCCCTATGTACTCCAACAAATGTTTATACTTGGCAAACAATGTACGATTGTTATTCTTGCGTGATTACAAAAAAAGAAAATTATATAAAAAAATAATTATAACAAAGTTTTATGTTAATGAAAAACTGGTACTTCCTAATTAGGTCCAATTCTAATCACGAGTATAGCCTACGTTATGCAATCACATGGCGGACAATCTGGAAGTGGATTTATATACTGGCTGCTAGTCCATCTCGCTTCATATCTCACTCTTACTGGCTTAGACAAGATAACTTGTAAGTAAGTGATCCTTCAGCTGCCTATGACAGGAAGAAGATATAGGGGAAAAGGGTGTTGGGGAAATTTCTTCAGTAGAATGGATCTTATTTAATAGATATATTGCGTCAAAGCAGACGGCGAGTTTTGCCGAATGTAGATAACTAACAATTTATCAACAGTAAACCCTCTTGATATCAATTTATATGATGGTTATAGGTTACATCATAATTATGATTTGGAAGAATAGATAAATCTTTGGGTCTTCTGTTATCTAAGTAGAATTTGTCATTTATACCGGTCATTGGTCCTTTTCAATTGGACATTTTTGTAAATTAAGTGGGCAAATGGCTCATGGACCCTGCCCTTCCTAATCACTGCAGGAAACAACAACAAGAGCTACAAGCTCTGACAGCAGAATCCTGTGTCTTTTCTTGCATCTGTATGCTTGTCAGTATAAGCACTCGGACTTTAAAAACTTTAATGCACAACTTTAGCATTATCAATAATGGTGATGCCACTGGTGGAAAAGTGACGCTGTATCTTAAAATGCTTACACAGGTGAGACAAAAAATACACTTAATGAAGCCGGTAGTACACTTAATGCAGCCTGTTGTAACCTCAAAGAATTGTACCATGGCTGCCATACTGAACGTCAGATCGGCACCATTTTCATTTAGGATCTATTAGACATCACAAGAAGTCTTCTCGTGAAAACTCCATGTTGATATGGCCATCCATCCATCCATTTAGGAGTAGTTGAGATAAGATTTTCAAGATGGCAACTATGATGGCTATATTAGACATCAGATCAGCACCATTTTCATTTAGGATCAACTAGACATCATGAGAAGTCTTCTGGTGAAAACCCCGTGTCAGTATGACTTTCCATTTAAGAGGAGTAGCAATAACAAGATTTTCAAGATGACTTCTGTGGTGGCCATTTTGGATTTCAGATCAGCACCATTTTCATTTAGGACCAACTGGACATAAGAAGTCTTTTAGTGAAAACCCCATGTTGATATTACCATCACTCAGGAGGAGTAGTGATAACAAGATTTTCAAGATGGCTACTGTGGTGGCCATATAAGATATCAGATCAGCACCATTTTCATTTAGGACCAACTAGATATCATAAAAAGTCTTCTGGTAAAAACCCAATGTCAATATGACTTTCCATTTAGGAGGAATAGCAATAACAAGATTTTCAAGATAGCTGCCATGGTGGCCATATTGGATGTCAGATCGGATCCATTTTCACTTAGGACCAACTAGGCATCATAAGAAGTCTTTTAGTGAAAACCGCATGCTGATATGACCATTCCATTCAGTAGGAGTAGCAATAACAGGGGGTCCGTGCGGCACAATTTTCATTTTGAACTAACTAGACCATGGGCTGAATGTGTTTGTAAAGTTCCATGGCAATCCTCCAAGTAGATTAGGAGGAGTAGCGATAACAAACTTGTGCCAATTGATGATAGACAAAAGACCATCCCATAAGCTGTTCTCGTCTATGAGCAGTTGTGCTACAAGTTACAGAAATAATAACTACAGCATTAGTTTTTAAATATACCATAGGATAATGAACAGAAAGAAAGAATTTAACAAGGCAAATTTCTTACGAACAGGTTTGAAAATTTTCCGTCACAAACTACTAACAAAATTTCAAAGATACAATCAAAAAGGATATGGTTATACATCACTTAATAGGACATTTGCTTGACAAAAGGTGTTCCCTTTATTTCTGTGAAATTTTTTGAAAAATAACATTTAAAAGATGTGAAAAAATTAGATTTGAATAAAATATAGCTAATATTGTGCTGAGACTTTTCCTAATTAAATTTTAAAAGATGAGTAATATGTTCAAAAAACAACAACAAAATCACATGGTTTCCAGTCAAAATGTTAGGTAAGCACTCTTTTTTGCCTTGTGTCATGATACTAGTCTCTCCATATTCCATGGATGTTTGCTGCTACTGACACACCCTTTAATATTTGCATTCGATGCAGTAGACCATTTCAGCTTTTCTATACAAAGAGTTCTAATGTTAGATAACTCTTTTGCTATTTCACATCAATGAAACATTCTTAATGCAAGCCATTTTGGGTAATCATTACTAGTAGCTTTGTACTAAAACATGTCAAGATCATTAATCAAGTATAGATTCCCTTTATGATGAACAGACTTTTTCAATAAATGCAACACACATCTCTGAATAGGTCTCCTAAAAAAGGTCTCTTTGTGTAAGTTCAGTTGTCCAGAATGAAAACTTGCAACATTGTTCACTATTTCCAGAATTTATTTGTACGAGAATGAAGCACAAATATTTGTATTGGAAGATTGTTTTTTATTTTTTTTTATTTTATATTTGTCAACATTTTAACATACAATATGTCTTATAGGCATTTACATACATTTTCTTATGCATAACTGATCTTTTCTTCAACATGGCACATGGCTCATTTCTTATCATCCATGGACTTTCAATAAAACCTTCATTTATTGATACAAAATAGGACAGGAATAAAAATTGAAAAAAAAACTTCTAAATCCTTATTCAAGTACCAGTATATATTTCTTGATATGGAATAAGCAAGTGACACATGTGACAACATGGTATTGTGCACTAATATTATATCATTCTAATGATCAATTTAGTAATAAGATATAACGGTGAATTCATTTATTATCATGGCTGTCAATTTTTGTGGTTTTGCAAAATATGGCATTTTCTTAGTTACTTATTTTTGTGGACTCGATAAGGGAGTCCAGTCATCTTCACAGATGCAGTCATGAAATCCACAAATACTGATACCCCCAGGCCCGCAGAGAGAGGGGGGGGGGGGGGCAATTGCCCGGAGACCCGGCAATTTCTATATTGATACCCCATAAATAAAATGTGATTTCACAGTAAAATATTTTTAAGAGTCTTATTTTGAAACTTCGATCTGTTTAAAATTCTTCAGATGTTACTGTCTGTACTCGCTTATAAGTCGAGTAAAACTGCAAACTGCACAGACCCAGATCTGCCATCGCATAATGAACTGGTAGATCTGGATCTATGCAGTTTGTTAGGAGTAATCAGTACAACAAACAACATAGACACTGATCTGCAGATTATAGTATGGCAGATCAGGGTCTATGTTGTTCAAAGTTGGACTAAATTTACAAGCGAGTATATATGCATACCTGCCAACCACTACATAGGTACAAGCGTAACCGAAGTGGAAAAAAAAGCATAATCTGAGCATAAAAAGTGTAATCTATACATTACATGCCATAATTACAATAAATGAAAAACGTACATTTTAGTTTTGCTACTAACCTGGATCTGCAGCTGGGTTAAAGTTCTTGTCACAAATGGGCAAAATCAATGTGAATTAGTACCAGAATACAAACCACAAAACATATTGACAAATTATATTTACACAACACTCACTTTAATTGATCAATATGTATGACTTTCACTGAGTGATCATAAAGTTAACTCCACAAATTCTGCAACGAACATTACCATGTGCTCAACCAGAGTGCTGTATTACCCCTCTCATGTTTTTCTTTCTAAATTTGTAAAGCACTATTGATGTCTTTTTTCTGATCCGACATGTTTTAAAGTTTAAAAAGATCCCTCTTCTCTGACATTTTCAGTCATATAACATCCAAAAGTCACATCAATAAAGCCCGTTTCACTTAACATTTGCAGACATTTTTTTTTTATAGACTGGTCCGCTAACAAATTCTGTATATTAATATAATGAATCTGTGAGACAAGTTTTCAAATTGAAGAAACCCGTCTATTTTCTTGGAAATGTGTCATATACAGCTACTATAAATAGAAAATAAGGAAAGTACATGGAGGTCTATGACAAATGTACTCTTACACTATTCTTAAGCAGCAGTCTTCTTTATTAGAATATTCTCAGATGTACATGATGTGTGGGATTAAAGAGATGATAATAAACATGACAAACACAACTTTTTATTGCTTTTTAAAAAAAAATGTAATGCACCAAAAAAGCGTAATCCATATTCAGGCAAGCATAAGATGTAATTAGGTGAAAAAAAGCAGAATCATTACGCCAAAAGCGTAATAGTTGGCAGGTATGTATATGGTATATGTAATAAAATGGAAACTATTTGAAACTTTCCTCAAATTCAGGTTGCATTATCCCCATAAAAGACAATAACTCTCAATCAGAGCTACTTACATAGTTAAATAAGGCAAGTTGAAAACCATGTTATTTTTACAAAAGGTAATGAAAATATTTATAAATTTTTTGTCTTGCCTGTAATGATGTTGCTGCATACCCAGCAAAACAGGACAGAGCTCTAGATAACCAGCATATTTGCATATTTTATGCACACAAGATGATTAAAAGGCACATACAGAAATTTTTGTATGCATTCAATTTACGCAAAACAATTTAATTTGAAGCAGTTCATCAGAAGTTGTCAATATTTTGCTCCTGCCGTAAGCAAACTCCATGCTGTTTTTAATAGCACATTCTATCGATATATAAACTATGCTATCAGGACAAATTCCAGATGTTTTATGCACATTTGAAATGACTGCTTGATCACCGTGTAAACAGTTGCCCAAATAAAGCCATATAAACGAATATGCCCTTGGTCATTAAGTCATTTGATGTGTTCAACTAGAGTTCCAAGTGGGCCTGATATCGCTCACGTGGCTTACACAACTTTAGTTGACCATTTCACTAAGCAGTATTGTCAGAACATAACCCCATGAAAATTATCTCCCAAACTTTATGTTATGTTGATTTTACCTTTTTAACAATTATCAGAAAAATAGTTTCCGTGTGTATTTGTAGCTCGAGCTTACAATCAAACTCCGTCAAAATCTTGATGATGTACCAAGTTATTTACCAAGTTCTATATAATTTAGATGAGAAATCGTCTTGAGAAGTTGCAGTCAGCCAAGTCAGCAAGATCACCTCATTAATATGGCTGATCTCACTTGTTATATAACCGGTCTAAGACCATGACTATATAAGCCTTTTTACCAAGTCTGAGCAAAATCCAACTTTAAATTCGGTCCCCAGAGTGGTAACAAGTTCAGTCAACCAGAAAAATTACCTCATAAATATGTATAAAATCTTGCTCATAAATCAAACTCATTCAAGATTTTGGTGATATAAGATTTTTTTTTATCTTTGATCAAAATCTAATCAAAAATGTAGTCGGTAGATTGCACACAAGAGATCATGATGATATAAGCCCAAATTCCAAGTTTGATTAAAATCAGACCAAAATATGGCCTCCAGAGTGGCAACAAGCTCATCAGACCTGATGCAAGATCACCTTAATAATATGAATTAATCTTGTTCACTATTGAACTCGTCCAAGATCATGATAATGTAAACCTATATTCCAGGTTTGATCAAAATTGGATAAGAAATATGGCCTCCATAGTGGTAACAAGCGTGGTTTATACAACCTTGATAAAAATCCTAAAATATGAGAGGTTGCATTAATAGCTCAATTTAAAAAACGTTAAAGGCACATCTCCTCACCAAGTTTAATGATTAAAGATACGATAGTATGTACATAGCATGCAAAAAACTGAGCTAAATAAAAAAACTTAACCTAAGGCAGTAACATTTAGAATGTAGCTCACAGTGACCTATTTTTGTGACGAGGGTGTAGTACTCATCAAGATGCATCCCCTCGCCAAGTTTCATGACTCCAGCTTTAACAGTATTTGTACAGTATGCAAAAACAAAAAAGTTAACCAAATATGTACAGCTAATGTATATGTATGTACAAAGTTAGCCACCTCCCCAAGGGGTAGCTGCTATGAAACCCACTCCAAACTGGTACCTACGACCTAGATAGAAAGAATGGTTGAGATTCAGTGATGTTGTACTTATGTCTATGCTTTTATCTGTGTGGACACTGACAACGGGGTTAATACAATAGCTCTCCAGAGGTGAGCTAAGCTAAAACTGTATTCATCATTTCATTCGAGTTCATTCTGCATGCTGTTTGTGTTCATTCTGCATTCTGTTTGCATTTATTCTGCATTTCATTTGCATTTCACAGGTAAATTTACCTGTGTGAAAAATATGAATGTACTGTGATTCTAGCTTTATTCTAATTCAACCTAAAGACTCTAAAAGTTAGGACTTTTAGCTCGAGTTTGTTGTCAAAATGTTTTGAGAATAAGTGGCCAGGTGTCTTTTACATATCGGTCAGTTATGAAAGTAAAGTTAAGAAAAAGGGTGCTCGACTGGTAATGTCCTTTATATAAAGGTGTCCTTAATACAGAGGTACCCACTAGTACACATTCTATTGTATAGGTCGCAAGCACTTTCCACTCTGCCCAGCTAATCAATAATATATGTCAGGTGACATAACTATGGAATACCATATATACTCTCTTTTCACCAGCAAGTCCATGTGAAAATATGTTAATCTTGCAGGAAATTGTGTCACACAGAACTTGGAAAAATTCATTACAATCATACTCTTACATGCAAACAATTAATTCTTAAAACCACCAACATACTTAGAAGTGGAGATATAAAAGCATGAATTATTTCCTCTCAAATCTTCAAAACTACCCAACTAAACAAAGAAAGTCCCCCTTTTCTTGAAGCTCTCGAGTCACATCCTTGTCCCACCCCTCTTTAAGCAGCCGTGAGGCAGAATGTCCTGTCTTTGACATGATCTCATCCATTTACAGCAGAATAGCTATACAGTATCATTTATCCAAAGATGCCACTGTCCATGATTTGCAGGGAGCCAAGTGTTTGTTTGAAGTCCTCAGCAGTCCATCTGTCTGCAGAAACTGGGACTGCCTGGTGACTGCTGCTACTGGGACTGGAAAATAGATGGATACATGTAATTATATAAAGAGATAGGTCCCGTATTTGTGTATAAGCCAATACCAACTGCAAACTGCATAGACCCAGATCTGCTGTCGCATAATGTGGTGGCAGATCTGGGCCTATGCAGTTTGTAAGGACTAATCAGTAGAACAAACAACATAGACCTTGATCTGCAATGGCAGATCAGGATCTATGTTGTTTGCATTTGGACCCAGCTTATACACGAGTCTTGACGGTAGGTTGCAAGTTAAATAGCTGGATATTGGATAGACAGATACACCAATGGATGGATTATCATTGGAAACGTAGGTGCATCAATATGTTCATGCTCTTTAACAAGCTTTCATTTAAAAATTAAAAACTGCAGAGTTAAATATTACAGATTATTACATGATTCTGTAAGTGGTGCATTTTCTTTGGCTTGCATACTGTCTTGTAATGGGCTATAATTCATCATATTGCATTGTTGTTGTGTCATCATGCTGCTGAAATGGCATTTTCACTGTTCTGACACGAGTTGATATTCAAAATTAACTACTTCACAATGTAATAAAAGAATTATAGACCACTGTTTTAGTGAAAAGGACGCTTTATAAATCAGTAAACCTATCTTAATGACCTCCACTTTGGCTTGGTCAATATGAGGTCTACTGCTTTATAAAACTTCACATTCATGTTAACAAAGGTCTACGACTGTATTATATTAATAAATGTGGATGACAATACTTCAGCAAGTGATGCATGAGATTATTACATTCCTGAAGTTTACTGTTTATGACAACCTAGAGAAAGACCTTGGCTACAGACTCTGAACAATTAATTTTGCCAATCTGCATTTCATTTGTATTTCATTGGCATTTGATATGCATTCAGAATTCATTTTATTTGCATTCCAATCATGTGTGCATTTCAGCTATCTCGCTGTTTTTCATTTGTGGTTGTAGAAGTACATTCTGATTTTGCACTTATAGCTTCCATTCATTGTTTCCTTTCATTGTCATATGTTTTAAGCAAAATGGAAATGCAATTACCAAACATGGCTTTTCCGTTTTTGTAAATGTTAACGGATGAGAACCATAGCTTTGATAGGTTGTCTTGTTACAAGTGCTTTAATAAAATATCAAATGCATAAAATGCGAAAGACCGAATTTACAACTAAATAAATATAACTGTAACAAATGTAAAAATATAGTTGTAGAGTATCTGCCAGCAAATTTTTTTATTTTGTTTCGTTAAAAATAAAAACTGTGCAGATATGTCATCAAATCAATGGCAGTTTTTTATGTCTGCCTTGGCAAGAACAATATTATGGCTTGTAAGGAGTGAAAAATCATCAGTGTTAAGAATCTGATCCCAGATTATCATGCGAAAAGGCTTTCCACCATGGAAATTTAGCAGCCTGAAAATAATTGATTTTCAGATCCATTCATGAAATGTATTTGCGTTTAGTTCCATTTTTCTTTATCATTCAAGATTGTGTTTTACATTTGCGCTCTCCATTTTGCATTCGTTATTTCATTTGCGTTTTTTTATGCTGCATTTTGTTTGCTTCATTCTGCATTCCATCACATTCAATTTTAATTTCACTGGGTAAAATGACCTATTTCAGGGTCTGAATTGCTAGAATATGCTGTACAGTTCAGCAGTAATCACAGTAATCTGAATTCTGAAATTTGTTTATCAATGGAATTAAATGATGCTCCTAACTATCTGCATCTACCAAACAGTATAATCCACTTGACCCTACACAATGAAACTTTATTAACACATTCAAGTAGAGTCAGTAGTAGGTTTCTGGACCTGGGAATTGAATAACTTACTCAATAATTACAGGATCATTGAGCGTCACAAGGATGTCTGTTGTTACATCAGGAAGACGGAACAAACCCATGTGAATCTGAACTGTATTTTTTGCCATCTCATTAAATTTGGCTATGTTTTGCTCCCCAAGTATGTACCAGGCACTTTGGCATCTGCAAGAAAATTTTCATGTAAAAAAGAAAATTATAGAACCAATTATTTGTACATACTTGTGAAACATCAGTGAATTTTTTACATGAACAGAAAATTTCTACATGATAACTTACTACTGTGGCACTTTTTACAGTGTATTTTTGGATACACTATTGTGGGATTAACATTAATGTATAACAAAAAGCTCCTGAAAAATCAACTATTTGCAAATTTTCAAGCTCTACCTTTATTTCTTCATTAAATCCCTTTTGTGTTCAGAAAATGATCTCAATTTTTAGCTCTACTGGTCACAGATCAGAAGAGCTTATGGGATGATCTGTTGCATATTGTCTGTCGTCTGACATCCATCTGTCTGTTAACACAAGTTTATTATTGCTACTCTTCCTAAATTACTTGGAGGACTGCCATGAAACTTTACACACAAACATGAATCCCAAGGTCTATTTGGGCGTAAAGGAAAATGGTGCCAATCTGATGTCCAATTTGACCACCGTGAAAATCTTATCGCTACTTCTCCTGAACAGAAAGTCATACTGACATGGGGTTTTCACCAGAGGACTTCTTATGATGTCTAGTTGGTTCTAAGTGAAATGGTTCTGCCGGACATCCAATATGGCCACCGCAGTGGCCATCTTGAAAATCTTGTTATCACTACTCCGGAAAAATGGATGGTCATATCAAGATGAGGGTTTCACTAAATGACTTCTTATGACATCTTCTTCATCCTAAATGAAATTGGTGCCAATCTGACATCCAATATGGCCACCACGTTCTTGTTTATGGTTTCTTCTTCTGAAGAGAAAGTCATACTGACATGGGTTTTTCACCAGAAAGACTTCTTATAATGTCTAGTTGGGCCTAAATGAAAATGGTTCCATTCGGACTTCCAATATTGCAGTCACAGTGGCCATCTTGAAAATCTTGTTATGGCTACTCCTCCTGAATGGATGGTCATGTCAACATGGGGTTTTCATTAAAGGACTTTATGATGTATACTTGGTCCTAAATGAAAATAATGCGAATCTAACATGTAATATGGCCACCATGGCAGTCATCTTGAAAATCTTGTTATCACTTCTCCTGATGAATGGCAAGACATACTGACATGGAGTTTTCACCAGAAGACTTCTTAAAATGTGTAGTTTGTACTAGATGAAAATAGCACTGATTTGACAGCCAGTATGGCCACCATGGCATCCATCTTTAAAATCTTGTTATTGCTACTCCTCCTAAATGGAAAGTCCTATTGACATGATGTTTTTATCAGAAGACAAATTATAATGTCTAGTTGGTTGTAATTGAAAATGATACTGATCCAACCTCAAATATGGCTGCCACAATGAACATGTTGAAAATCTTGTCACTGATTCTCCTGAATGGACAGTCATGTCAACATTGGGTTTCACCAAAAGTCTTCTAATGGTGTCTAGTTTGTCCTAAATGAAAATGGTGCCAATTTTACATCCAATATGGCTGCCACAGTGGCTAATTTGAAAATCTTACTCCTTAAGATTATTAGAGATGGTTCCAACACTCAGCAGTTAAAAAGAAGAAATGGTCTTATCTTGAATTTCTGTAAATTCTTTTCAGACAGTAGAGCTTTAGTCCCTTTGAGGAACTCTGTTTTCAAACTGAGAGGGGAATTTCCTCCCAAAATTTTAAACTCTAGAATATATCCTGTGCAAAACAGTGTTAAAGTAACAATCAGTGAATTTAATAACTGAATTTAATAATCTCAAGCATGCCCTCATTGCAGACACACAAAAATCCACGAAGTCCAAAAACCCAATAAAACTGGCAAAAATCATTGAAATGGTACAAAAATCTAATTAGGTCAATTAAATCTTTTTTACTAAATTTTAGTAGTTTCACATTGAGTTCCCAAATCCAAATGTCAGACAAACTCAAAAAAAAAGGAGAAAAAAATCCCCAAATCATTCAAATGGCATGAACATAAAATCTAGTCATCTACACTTGGACAGAAACATTCCTACCAAAGTTTGTTTGCTTAGGTCATGCTTTTTGCATTATTGTGCTAAACACAGTTGGCACTGGAAAAGTTTAAGTCCAAATTGTTAGAAAACCTTATTTAAAAAATCCAAAATAATATCATTTCAATATAGATTAAGAGAGATAAATCTGCAATAACAAACACAAACAGATGAGTCCATTGTAAATGTCAACAGTGAACATGAAGAATATCAACAAACTGAATGAATGGCATTCACATAATTATCTAGAACTTCATTGTGACTGTAGAGGAATGACATTCTACTGACTTGGGTAATGGGTTATACTTTTATTACATGTTATGACTTATAATTAAGAAGAAATTAAAAATGCCTCCTTCACCGTTGAGTTGGTTTGTACAATCTTCTGTTTACAATGATATTTACATAGTCACAATTTACCTTTGGAGGAGGGGGGAGGGAGGGAGATTTAATCAGGTCATATACACATGGGCAGAAATAAAGCCATTCAAGCATTAGGGGCAGAAATTTTAAAAAATGTAAGTGAAATTTCTTAATAATTCTTTGACCCGAAGATGACTCTGGATTGTCTATATCCTAATGAAGACATTTGTTAAAATATTGACAAGAGTACCATAAGTAGCACAATATACACCATTCCCATGTTTAATAGCCCTCTATGAAGATAACAGTAATTTCTGTGCTGAAACTGTTTTTCTGCTTTCAGTCACAGTGACCTTGACCTTTAGACCTTGCTTATTCCAAGTGTAAGCCATCCACAAAGTTTGATCAAGGTCTGTGATGTACAACTAATGTTACTGTATGGAACCATTTTTATTCTTTGAATCACCTTGACCTTTGACCACAACATCAATAGGCTTCTAACTTACCCCAAGTGTAAGCCATCCACATAGTTTTGGACCAGGTATGTGATGGAGAACTAATGTTTTGACCCCAAAATTGATAGGGTTCTTCCTTACTCCAAGTGCAAGCCATCCACAAAGTTTGGTAACTGTAGATTGTGGAGAACTTGAATAATTGGGTAGAAACCATTTATTTTCTTTTTGTCAATGACCTTGACCTTTGGATCCAGAAATCAACAGGATTCTTCCTTACCCCCAGTGCAAGCCATCCACGAACTTGGGTGTATTTACATGATTTAAAACTGAAGTTATAATGCAGAAACCATTTTTTTTCCCCTTCGATTACGGTGACCATGACCTTTGAGCTTTTAATCCCAAAATTAATAGGGTTCTTCCTTACCCCAAGTGCAATGCATGCACATAGTTCGGTAACTGTAGATGGTGGACAATTCTAGTTACTGTGGAGAAATGAAATTGGTAACAGATGGATAACAACATAATATGTTTCAGTCTTATGGCAGGCATATAAAAACAAGAGTCCCTCAGGGACTGATGCTCTAATGGCTGAAAAGAATTTCCAGGAATCCAAGATAAGACTGTTTCTTCGTTTTTACTGCTGAATATTGAAATCATCTATTATATTCTTGAGCTGTAACAAGATTTTCAAATTGGCTGCTGTGGCAACAATATTGGATGCAGTCAGCACCATTCTCATCTTAGACCAAGAGATTATTAAAAGTCAATATGACCTTCAATTCAGAAGAAGTACATGTAGTTATAACAAGATTTTTAAGATGGTTGTCTTGGCAGCCATATTGGCTGTGAGATTGGCACCATTTTCAATTAGGACCAAGTAGATATCATAAGAAGACTTTCTGTTGAAAACCCACATCGATATGGCTATATATTCAGAAGGAGTAGCAATTAAAAGATTTTCAAGATGACCACCATGGTGGCCATATTGGATGTTTTATCTGCATTATTTTCATTTAGGATGAACTACACACCATAAGAAGTCTTCTGGTGAAAACTCCATGTTGATATGACTTTCTGTTTAGGAGAAGCAGCAATAACAAGTGTTTTGAATATGGCTGCCATGGTAGCCATACTGGATGTTAGATTGGCACCGTTTTCATTTAAGACCACCAGACATCATTAGAAGTGTTTTGGTAGAAACTCCATGTAGATCTGACCATCCATTTAGGAGTAGTAGTGATAAGAAGATTTTCAAGATGGCACATGGTGGCCATATTGGAGGTCATATTGGCACCATTTTCATTAAGACCAATTAGCTATGATAACAAGTCTTCTGGTGAAAACCCCCCACTGATATGATTTGCTGTTTAGGAGGAGTAGCAATAACAAGATTTTCAAGATGGCAGCGATATTTGATGTCAGACCAGCACCATTTTCATTTAGGAGCAACTAGACATCATTGGAAGTCTTTTGGTGACAACTCCATGTTGATATGATCATCCATCCAGGAGAAGTAGCGATAACAAGATTTTTAAGATGGCACATGAGAGCCATATTGGCAGTTAGATCAGCACCATTTTCATTTAGAATGAACTAGACATCATAATAAGTTTTCTGGTGAGAACCCAATGTCAGTATCACATAAGAGATCTTCTATGAATTCTCTTGTTCTGGTCTATGACCAGTAGAGCTAAAAAATAAAAAACAACAAAAGAAGCAGTCTCTTCAAGTTCATCCCTAACAAACCGTGTGACCACCATCTTTAGCCAAAGGCAATATTATCTGGATGTGGACCAATCAAATATAGACTTTAGAATGGTCCAGACTGTGTTTCTTTGTCTAAGCCTTGCTAATGCTGTATGGGCTAACATCGCAAGACTACACCTTGTTTTCTATAGTCATACTACTAGCAATTGAAATAATTAGTCATACTACAAGCCATTAAACTATGGTAATACTTAAAATAAGTCTTAAATGCAAGACCAACCCTTTCGGCAAGGTCTGAATTACACAACCCTTTTGGCAAAGTCTGAAATACACAACACAGAACTCGTAAAATTCTGTATTTCACATGAAATCTATAGCATGACAAATTTTTTTACATGTTATAGGTGAGAAAATACTAATATTAACACACAAACAACCAATAGCTCAGTGACCCTCCACAATTTACTTCTGATATGTTCTACTTTATATTCCAAGCACCAACATTTGTGTACATTTTACTCCATAATTAAACAGAGATTTTTCTGGGCTATTTTAGGGCCAAAACTGTCACATAAAAGAAAACTTAGAACAGAAGAAAGGGGGGAGAGGGGCAAAGAGATAGACACATAAATACTTAAAAGATATGTTTGATGCATGACTGACACTACATGCCCTAAATGGAGTGCTTGCACATAGCAGCCAGCAGTAAGTCCCTTACAATAGGTGAGCATGTGGAATCTTGTATCACCCTCACATGTGGATGCAAGGGTGATATAACGTTTTAGCAAAGACAACTTCTGATGATTTGACCAATTAAAACACATCAAAATGAGAAGTCATATGATACTATCATGTAGTTATGAACAACTACAGTTGGAACAGATACTGTATATACTCGCGTATAAGCCGGGTCCAAATGCAAACAACATAGACCCCGATCTGCCGTCGCATAATGCACCAGCAGATCAGGGTCTATGTTGTTAGTTCTACTGATTAGTCCTTACAAACTGCATAGACCCAGATCTGCCGGAACATTATGCGATGGCAGATCTTGGTCTTTGCAGTTTGCAGTTTGTATGGGTTTATATGCGAGTATAACGGTAATTCCATATTACAGTATAATTTGAACCTAGAATTAGCAAGGGATATTCTGTCATTTACCCAAATATCTGGACATTAAAAAATAATTACTTTTCTTTCTCTATATACAATTCATGTACTAATGAAAATTATAAATTTTTCCAAATATTGTGTGGTAAATTAATACCTTTATTCTCACAGTTGTGCATTGATGAGCCTGGTAAGTACGTCTAGATAGGTAAACCAGGTTGCATTATATCTGTGCTTGCCAATAAACAGATAAAGAACACTTCAATGGTAATGTTTACATTTTCTTTTTCAAATAAAGAATTCTAGTTGCATTTCTTGTGTTGCTTCTTTTTGTGTCTGTAAAACTCTGACAGTCTGTTCATCATGTACATGTACTGCTCTGGTAAGTTTGGGTGGAAACTTTGTCTACGATTGTAACCCAGTTCTAACATCGTTATTTATTCATAACATAAAGATTGTGTTTGATAATAGAATGCATCACTGAAATAATATACATCTATTCATATTATCTTGCCTCTAAAAATCTTAAAGATAATCCATATTTTCCTTCAAAAATCCTTGAGGGCTTTTCCAGTAAAACATACCTGGGACACAGCGAAGGCACTTTCAATTTGGATTAGTCACCCATAGATACAATTTTGAATTTTGAATAATTTTCATGTGAACTCTGAGTAATCAGATTACCCTAGCATATATTTGTAAAAATCTGCCTTCCTAGGGTACCATGCATGTTTAAATGGAACAACCCTGATGTGATCACAAAACTAAAACTCCAAAATATGGCAATCATTGCCCTAAATATGTGATGGAGCCAAATCTGGTTCTGGAATTTAATTCGGCAATACCATTATCTGAACTCCAATTATAGGTATGAAGACCGAACCAAATACATTCGGTTACCAAACACGAAATGTGCCAGTGAATAAAATGGAGACTACAAGAAATTGTGAAACTCGTGTGTTGGAGTTGCTGACTGCCTTATCAGAAATAAATGTTAACCCAGTTTAGTTTACTGGAAATGGGAAAACAAATATAATAACCCACATAAATATTTAAACACTTTATAACACACAAGTTATTCCACTTTAGTCAGAAAAGGAAAGTGATGTGCATGACTGCTTTCTCTCACTGTGTACACTCTCCAGTGGTAAATATAATAGAAGCCTGCAATCATATGGCTTCTTGATGTAACACTAATGACCATTGATTTTACAGTTATTAAAGTGATTCATTAATTAATTCCGCCAACTATCCCAAAATGAAAGGTTGTTTTTCCTTTATAATTACCTTTAACAACTATTTAAAATTACTACAAACTGGAGGATCCAAGTACACCGCTCCCTCGATAACTCGCGCCCGGATAACTCGCGAACCCGCTTATAACACGGACCAGACGTGGATCCCATTTTTTTTAAACTGGAAAATTTAAAAAAAAATTTTTTTTTTTAAAAAATGGACTCTATTTGTTGAAGGTGAAAAAAATCGCGATCAAAAATTAGTAAATGAAACCTTAATATATCGCTCGTTTTATCGTCAAAACTAGTGGTTAGTACCCAGAAATTTGAATCATCATCATGAAATTTTTTACTTTTAATAAGAAGTCAAATATTTTGTTCAATTTTCTTTCCAAACAACATTCTCAGTACACTATAAATAACAATATTCGACGAAATTTCGATCAATGAAAACGTCACTAAAGCCTACTGGTGGCAACACTTTAAAAATAAATACCAATTAAATAAGTTTTGTCGAGTGAAATATGTGTTTTAGTTCTATCTTTTAATTCAGTTTCAGTATAATCATCACAATCGCAATAAGCCCTCTTGTATTCAAACGTGAAAATTAAAATTCAACCGACCCAGCTATCGCTGCGAGCCTTTCCATGAGAATCTCATTATGTGCCAACCTTTTTTTGTTTTTATCTCCAACTTGCGGAAGTATATGTTGTGTTGTTACACAATTAATAGCAGACCTGCTTTGTATTATCACGTTAATTACTTCTTTTGTATCAAATCAAACAAAGGGGGTGGAATAACAGAAAAGTTAAAAGGCGTGCAAATCCTGCCTGCGTAAGAGCTAGCGGTCACGGCCGTGTGTCAGGTCAACTCATTTCAATTGATCAATCGAACACTGTTATAAATATTATTATGTAAGTAATATAATTAAACTACCTTAAATTAGCCTACTCATTCACAAATGTAATCAAAGACAGTAAAGCAACCAAGCCAAATGAGTACTTGGAGAATAAAAGCTTTGTTTTACAGATGTGGTTCATTACGGAGAAGCGAGTTCCAGAGTTTGTATTGAACTTTCTAACATGCTACTCAGGGATTTCCTCAAGGATGAAACGAAGTTTCACTGTTACTTGATATGAAATCAGGGCATCCATATTTTACTAATGGAAATATAAATAAATCGAGGTTCGATGTTGACGGTTGTTTCACGAAATACATGTCAATAGTTTTTGAAAAAAGGAATCTTGTTTAGTTGTGAATCAACAACAACAAAAAGCAGTGACGTAATACACAATGTATCGCGTACACGTGTTGTTCAAACCGCTTGGACTAATGTTGTTAACGATCTTTCAGAGGTTCGTTATCTTGAAAATAAAGGTAATTTATACAGAAAAGCAAACAACTACATTAGAAAAAGCTCTTTATGACAATTATTCCCAATGTAATTATAAAACGAGTATTCCGCCATTAAACAGCCCCGTTACCCACCCCCACCCCCACTGCGGGTTTCTCGAGGTCCAGCGGGGATGGCATCCCTTTCTTAATTTTTTTGAGGTCCCTCGGTAACTCGCGCCCTCGCTTATAGTGCGGTGTATGTTTTTGGACCCCGTTGTGCACAAGTTATCGAGGGAGCGGTGTAATTGGGTTAATTACGGTAAACAAGTTACAGCATATCTTAAATCTCTTTATTTAACATTTTAATGCAAAGTACACAAAATATACCTACAGTACGTGAAGTTACTAAGCATAATGACATTCACTGCTCCCTCGTTTTAGTACCTGGATAACTCACAAACCTGTTTATACTGCAAGGGCAGGTGGAGATCCCTCTTTATCTGACAGAAAATACCCCAAATTTGGTCCCTATTTGCCGAACATAAATAAAATCACTATGATGGTGAATGAAACCTTGATATATCGCTCATTTTATCGTCTAATATAGCAGTTAATGCCTGCAATATGAATCCAAGTCATGAAATTCACAACTTTTAATAAGAATTTATATATTGTGTTCAATTTTCTTTTTAAAAACATTCTCAAAACACTGTAAGTAATAAAGTATGATGA
Source organism: Margaritifera margaritifera (assembly GCA_029931535.1). Classification (NCBI taxonomy): domain Eukaryota; kingdom Metazoa; phylum Mollusca; class Bivalvia; order Unionida; family Margaritiferidae; genus Margaritifera; species Margaritifera margaritifera. Next base: position 497,338 of record JAQPZY010001140.1, on the reverse strand, counting down.
AGTATCGATCAATTAAAATTTTAGCAATGATTACTGGTAGCAACACTTTATGTAAATGAATACCAGTTAAATAAGTCTTGTCAAGTCAAATTCGTGTTTTAGTTTTATCTTTCAAGTCAGTTTAAGTCTAATCATCATAAATGCCATATGCCTTCTGGTATTCAATCGTGAAAAGTGTCAAAGTGATGCTTGTGAGCGTCTCTGTGAGAACCTAATTAAGTGCTGTGTTTTGATCTCTGACCTGCTTAAGTGTTTGTTGCATTGTTACAATCAATTAAAAGTAGACCTCTTTGTATTATCATGTTTTAACGTCTTTTTTATGTCTAATCCAGTAAAGTGGGTAGAATAAAAAATGTTAAAAGGCATTCAAATTCTACCCATGTAAGAGTTAGTGGATATGGTCATGTGTCGAGTCAATTCATTTCAATTAACCAACTGAATACCATTGTAAATATTATTATGTAAATAACATAATTAAACTATCTAACAGTAATCTGGGGTTTCTCACTCTCATTTGCAAATGTGATCAAGAGAACAAGGTGAGAGGTGTACTTGGTACATGAAAAGTTTAGTTTCACATAGTTAGAGGAATCATTATGGAGAAGCAGGTTTCAAAGTTTATAGTGAACGTAAAATTCCCAAATTGACACTCAGAGGTTTGCTAAAAGATGAGCAGAAATTTTGCAATTATTTGCACTGAAATCACAAAATAAATATTTTACTGATAGAACAGTTTTTATGTCGTTGTTTCTCAAATTAAATGTCCATTGTTTTTTTAAAAAAATTAATCTAAATTTGCCATCAATCAACAATAACACTAGAATGTATCCACATTCACATACAGAAAGGAGTAATGGATTATACAATGTTTCATTGGTCCATGTGATGTGTATTGAACAATATTGGAGTAATGTTTTTAATGATCTTTCAAAGATAGGTTATCTTGAAAATAAAGGTAATTGACAAGGAAAGGAAAAAATACTTTAAAAAAGCTACTTATTGACAGTTATTCTTAACGCAATTATTAAATGAATATTCAACCATTAAACCGCCCCCGCCCACCCCCCTCCCCATGTTGATGCCGATCCCTTCAATTTTTCAGAGGTCCCTTGCTTATGCTGCAGTTTATGTTTTTGGACCCCATTGTGCACAAGTTATTGAGTGAAAGGTAGAGCATACAGCACATTTATATCTAGGCCAGAACTAATTTCTGTTTCCAACAACGTCAATTTATATGCGTGTGCATGTATCAGAGATCTTTGCCAGAGAAACAGGCTCAGAAATGTCAAATGACTGTTTGCTAATTTTGTCATGTTGGACATTGGACATAAGGTGCCCATAATTATCCCATGCATTTGTCTGGTCATTATGTTTTCCCAATTATTTAAACACTCAATAGCCACACAACACAAGACAAAAAAGATACGAAAGCTTATCTCCTCGACTTCTCAAAAAACGTTATAACTGAACAATTGCTCCAAGGTCTGTACTATAGTCTACAGACATTGCATCAGTCCATCACACTATGTGTCCATTTGTACAACCATATTGCATTGCAATGTGTCAGCAAATGAAATCTTTGAAACAAAATATGTGTAACCTAGGCCCAAATTGAAAACAAATGTGTCACTTGCAACAACTAACTTGTAAAATCATCCTTCTAGACTTGTTTGGAGACCTGATCAAACAAAACTTCATGATCAGACTTTACCAGAAATGCCCATCAATTAGGTGTTATGTATTTTTGACACAGCAAGTCTCCTTGATGACAAATTATAATTAAGTTTTAACAACAGTGGTGTGGAATAAAATACTGTTGTTGGGTGAAATTCTATTGTCTAGTTTTTGGAAAGAAAAAATTATTTGTATAAGCAATTAGTTTCAGAGGAAACCAGTGAATCATGAAGGAATAGTACTAATACAAAAGAAGAAGCAAATCCGAAAACAAAAATGACACGTTTTCTGGAACATGTAATAATTTTGTATATTTTATAAATATTTTTGCGGGATCAAAACTTGTTATATGTCTTTTGAATATTTTTTTAATTAAATTTTACAAATATGCGGCTGCCCTGATCATTTTCCGGGAAAAATGTCTGGCAAGAGCCATTAGAATTTCACGATACCTGGTGTGTGTGTGAGTGTAAATATAGTCATAATAGTTCTCATTGAAGCAAAATCACTTAATTTGATGCTCTTTCTTTCCACAGTAGACTGTGATCTTGTGTTGTTTAGAAGACACTGCTGCTTGCTACAAGGTTCTCTACTGAACAGAACATCTTTTTGTACACTGCAACCATGTTTCTTTAAACATCACTTGATCAACTTGTGTGTTATTTGTATAATGGCAACAACTGAATGCTGACTCTGCAAAATATACAGGACATGCAGATAACAGATATTTATAAAAGCAGTTAAATTCAACAACAAATAACAGGAAAAGAATCTGTAGATGGAAATTCTATGCATACAACCAAGATACACAGTTAAGTGGTATGCAATTAACAGGGATCCACTGTATAAAAAAAACCAAGATACACAGTTAAGTGGTATGCAATTAACAGGGATCCATTGTATAAAAAAAACCAAGATACACAGTTAAGTGGTATGCAATTAACAGGGATCCACTATATAGTAAAAACCAAGATACACATTTAAATGGTATGCAATTAACAGGGATCCACCATATAGTAAAAACCAAGATACACAGTTAAGTGGTATGCAATTAACAGGGATCCACAGTATAAAAAAAACCAAGATACACAGTTAAGTGGTATGCAATTAACAGGGATCCACTGTATATTAAAAACCAAGATACACATTTTAAGTGGAATGCAATTAACAGGGATCCACTATATATTAAAAACCAAGATACAAAGTTACCGTATATACTCGATTATAAGTCAACTTGACTATAAGACGACCCCGCCTTTTTAGGGCGGCAAAAAGTGAATTTCTCTTGACCCTTCTATAAGTCGGGGTGTATTTTGCAAGTCAGATCCATCTTAAGGGGTAACTTCTTAGTGAGTCAGAAATGCACTTTGAAAATATAAACAAACCAAATTGAACAGATAGATAAGAAAAATAAAGACAAAACCAGTGTAAAATACAATTATATTATTGAGTGAAATATGTCACAAATAAATTGACAACTTACAATTTGTCCATCTTTGTGTAATAAAGTCCATTGAAATCCATAATGCTTGACATTTTAAATCCATTTATATGATAAATCCATGAATTCATTTATAGATCATATACCGGTATAAAAATAGAAGTTCAGAATCATCCGATTCACAATATCCCGTAATATGTTAATTCCACACGTCGTACAAATAAACAATGAAAGTCCATTCCACTTTTTTGTGATTCACGGTATCCTATAAATGTCACTATCTAATGTCATCTGGTACAAAATCCAAGAATTAATCCTCATTGTCTGATAAAGTTCTGAAATCCTACATCGTCATCTAGTCATTGTAAATCATCATCGTCTAGTCATCGCAAATCTCGTCCTACTCCGATTCCTTGGCTTTACTGTCCTATTCGGGTGCTTATGCAGAGACTGAGCTTGGGCTCTGTAAGTAACACTTTGATCATAGAGTCAGAAATCTATTAAAGGATGCAACTGAACACATGTCAATTGTGCGGCAAGATCACAGGGAGTTTAAATGACCACCCTCTGTTAATTGGCACTGAACAAGTATCAAACTTGCGGCTTGATCAATGGGTTGTCATGTGGGAAAACAAAGAGTGTAGTACCTTTACAAGCTAAGGGATTAAGGTCAAAGTATATGCACAGGAAGTTGTACTTGGCACTGAACAAGTATTAGATTTGTGGCTCGATCAAAAGGATGGTCAACTTGAAAACAAAGTGAGTGCCTTTACAAGCCAAAGGCTTATTGGCCCACGTGCACTGGCAGATAACTTGGGAAATATCACTTGGGAATTAAATCTGACTTGTGGAAAAGGAAAATAAAAATTAAATCAAAACTTTTATTACATCAAGCACAGTCTTTATACCGCAAAACACAAGTATTAATACAAATACAAGTTGTTCAGACTGGCACAAAAATGGAAGCAATATACTTACCAGTAAAGACCCACAGTAAACGTTTATGGACACTTCATTTTGCAGGAGGTAGTATTTAATTTATCAGTAATATTTTCAAATTATTAAAATCCAAATAACTGTAAATACATGTATTGTGTAATGAATACCGCCATGAAACGGATAATACAGTGCATACCATATATGCATAACTGCATAGGAATAGTGGCATGAAAACGTAAAAATATATAAATTTACAGTATTTTTATGTACTGCAAACATCCAGAGTTTCTAACATTACCCCAAGACTTATAATTCTTTTTAATGTCGCGCTTATAAGACGACCCCTACTCTTCATGAATCAAATTTTATGTAAAAACGTGGACTTATAAGTGAGTATATACGGTAAGTGGAATGCAATTAAAAGGGATCTGATATATATTAAAAACCAAGATACACAGTTAAGTGGTATGCAATTTACAGGGATCCACTGTATATTAAAAATCAAGATAAAACTGGGGCTAGAAGTGATGTGTACATCGCAAAGGGCCCTGTTCTATACAATTTGCTCAGCACAACCTTAAACAGAAGACCTTCTGTTGGAAAACCAAAGTGTTTAGAAGATGGCATTCATCTCTTCAAATGATGATGCTGAATGCAGAAAATCCAACTATTTTAAGGTCCCATTAATATAAAGGTGCATGATAACTGGCTGACATGCAATATTCACTAGTAAAGTTATGATGCAGAAAGCCAAGTTAGACGGACAGGCAATCAGAGGCCATAAGTCTTCTAAATGATAATGTGGAACACTTCATATTAAACTCTTTCAAGATCTCATCAATATACATCTGCATGCCAAATTTGGCTGAAATGCAATGAAACTCCAAAAACCAAAGTCAGGTGGATGGGCAATAAGGAGCACAAAACTCCTATAAATGATGTCATGGAATGCTGAAAATCAAACTCACTTGAGCTATTGTTAATCTAAAGTTGGGCCTAATAAGGTTGAAATTCAAAAAAAAATTGTAAAGTTCTGATGTGGAAACCAAAGTCAGTAGGCCAAACAATCAGGGGGCATAACTCTTAAAAACAAGATAAAACCCATTAAAAGCACATGTACATTGATGAGATAACATTCATACCAGATTGCATCAAAATATGTTGAATGATTCTTGAGCTATGCCAGGTACAAGCAAACTTCCATGTAAAGATATACGAATTTGTCAATGCATAACTCGATAAAGAAGGCAGTTGCCAAGACAAGACCCGCAAAATGCAAATCTAAGTCTTGAGAAAATGTACACACCAAATTGCATCAGATATACTGAATGGCTTCTGAGCTATGCTGTTTAAAAGGAGTTGCTGTAATGGAGATTTACTAGTGATGGAAAAAGGGCAATAACGCTGCTAAAAATGGACCTAAGAAGACCAAACCTTTAAAAGACACATCCACATGTAATAGGTAATTCAACTACTAAATGGCATCCAATTATGTGTATGGGATACAGAGCTATTATGGCTGCAAGCAGCATCCCATGTGAAGCTGTGAAATTAATTATCAAGGTCAATAACTCTATCCAAAATGGAGATGACAAGACAAAACCCATAAAAGGTACATCTATCTCTATAAGCCAATGTACACACCACATTGCATACAAATATGTTGAATGATTCCCAAGCTATTCTGTTTACAAGGATCTACCACAGTCACAATTTAATACTGATGGAAAGAGGGCAATAACTCTGTCAAAACTGGACCTGGAAATGCAAAACTTTTAAATGCCATGTCTGCATGTAATAGACATCCACCAATAAAAATGGCATCCAATTATGTGTAAGGGTTGCAAAATTATTCTGGTTACAAGAAATGTAAACAGACAGACAGACAGACAGTGATGGAAAAGGTGATTACTACAGCAGGTCTCCTGCATCTCTATGCATGCCAACTAGTCACTTACTCCATGGAAAGCCTGTCCACAGGTATCTGCTCTACATGAAGGATTCTAGCCTCTCCAGGAGCAACACCATTACTCTCTGATAAATCCTCAAAATGAACACTGAAAAAGAAAAGAAACATACTAAAGCTAAGATATTGTGATAGGCTCTTAGCAGCCAAGTTTTCTCCACTTCATGTACACTTTTATAAATGTAGATGTGATATATATAAAGTAGTCAGAACCAGAGTAAGTGTTATTAGTAACAAAATTTGAATTAAAAGTAATCAAGTAATCTGGCTATATTTTAGTACAAATATCACTGATCTTTACAACACATAATTTTTTGTCTCATTCCAAGGTAAATAAACTTATGTATCAATTATGACACTGGCACAGCAGTCACAAGAACAATTAGCATACTAACATGTCACAAAAGAGCACTATAACAAGAATTACTTACAGCAACATAAAAGCAATAAGAGCTGACATTTAAGTTTTCTGAGTCAGACCTTTCTTTATGTAAAATGGATCTACTGAAACAAAGGCCTGGAAAACGAGGCTTAGAATATAAATTGTCAAATCCAAAGAACTGTCTTATTCTATGGGACTTTATTTGCCACAAATCCTTTCATTTCCAACTCGCTGTCAATTCTATCAAAATTTTCTTATTCTAATAGTGTTCGATTTTGAAAGTTTTCACTATATTTAGTTTCAGCTGAGAGCAAATTGCAACATTTTCTCAGTAAATATAGTTTAGCAGGACTATTTTTCATGTTTTTGGTCATGCTCTTCCACTGTCAAACCTCTTGCAAAGAGATAAATTATACATACAGTTTTTGATTGGTAAAAGTTTATTGAAAAAATGAAATTAGCACAAATATTAAAACCAGAGAGAACTGGAGAATGGGCATTTGCAGAGTACCTGATAGTGCAATTATTAACAAAAGTCCCTCAAAGGGACTGATGCTCTATGGTGAAAACATTATGTCAATATGACCATCCATTCTGGAGGAATAGCAATTTTCATGATGGCCACTGTGCTTGCCATAATTTTCATTGAGGACTAACTAGACATCAATAAGATATCTCCTGGTGAAAATCCCATGTCAATTTGACTTTCCATCTAGGAGAAGTAATAACAAGATTTTCAAGATGCCTGCCATGACAGCCATCTTTGATGTATGATCAGCACCATTTTCATTTAGAACCAACTAGATATCATAATTAGTCTTCTGGTGAAAACCTCATGTCAATATGACTTTCCATTTTGGAGGAGTAGCAATAACAAGATTTTCAAGATGGCTGCCATGGTGGTCATATTGGATGTCAGATCCGCACTGTTTTCATTTAGGACCAATTAGACATAAGTCTTCTGCTGAAAGTCCAATGTCGATATGACTTTCCATCTAGGAGTAGTGATAACATTTTCAAGATGAGCACTGTGGTGGCCATATTGGACATCAGATCAGCACAATTTTCATTTAAGACCAACTTCACACCATAAGAAGTCTTCCAGTGAACATCCCATGTTGATATGACTTTCCATTCAGGAGAGGCAGCTATAACAAGATTTTTTTCATGATGGCTGCTGTGGTGGCCATACTGGATGTCAAATCAGCATCGTTTTCATTTAGGACCAACTACATATTATAAGAAGTCTTTTAGTGAAAACCTATGCTGATATGACCATCCATTCAGAAGGAGTTGTGATAACAAGATTGTCAAGATGGCCATTGAAGTGGCTATACTGAATGTCCATGTGACACCATTTTTATTTAGAACCAACTAGACCTCATAAGAAGTATTCTGGTGAAAACTCCGTGTAGATGAGTTTCCATTCGCAAATAGTAGCAATAAAAAAAGATTTTCAAATGGCTGACATGGCAGCCATGTTGAATGTATGATTAGCACTGTGTTTATCTAGGACCAACTAGACATCATAAGAAGCCTTTTGTGAAAACCCCACGTTGATATGACCCTCCATTCAGGAGAATTAGTAATAACAAGATTTTCAAGATGGCTGCTATGGCAGTGATATTGGATGTCTGAGTGGCATCATTTTTATTTAGGACCAACTAGACAACATAAGAAGAATTTTGGTGAAAACCCCATGTCAATATGACCTTCCATCCTGGCATAGTAGTGATAATAAGATTTTCAAGATGGCTTCTGAGGTGGCCACATTGGACATCAGATTGCCACCATTTTCATTTAGGACCAATGAGACATCATAAGATGTCTATTAGTGAAAATTCCATGTTAATATGACCATCCATTCAGGAGGAGTAGTGATAACAATGTTTCAAGATGGTCACTGTGGTGGCCATATCTGATGTCTGAGCAGCAACATTTTCATTTAGGACCATGCAGACCTTGGGATGAATATGTCTGTAAAGTTTCATGGCAATCCTGCAAGTAGTTTAGGAGGACTATAGCGATAACAAACTTGTGCTAATGGATAGATGATGGACAACAGGCCATCCCATAAGCTCTTTTCATCTATGACCAGTAGAGCTAAAACAGAGGCTCAGAGGCAGGAGGACAGATATTTGCAGAGTACCTGATAGCATGATTACTAACAAGAGGCCCATGTCTGCCTGACTCATAACTTAACAGTTGACCATTTCACTAACCTGGCTTATGTAGTATTGGAAGAACAACTCAATGTAAACTATCTCCCAAACTTTAATATCATATTGATTTTACCTATCTTACTATAACCTGATAAAAAATTCTGTCCAAAGATAAAGGCATAATTAATATGCACAATCTCTTGATCATAATCAAAGTCATCCATGATCTTGATGATAATAACTCAACAGATAAAAAATATGGCTTCAAAAATAGTAACAAGGTCAGCCAATCAAATGCAAGATCACCTCATTAATATGTGTGCATCCTGCTTACTTTCAAAATTGTCCAAAGATCTTGATGATATAAGTGCATATTACGATTCTGATCAAAATCAGATCAGAGTTATGACTTCCAGAGTTGTAATAAGCTCACCCAATCACATGCAAGATCCCCTCATAAATATGAATGGATTTCGCTTGTTACTGAAATTGTCCAAGATCTTGATGATATAAGCATATATTCAAAGTCTGATAAAAACTGGATCGCAAATATGGCTTCCAGAGTGGTATAACAAACTCAGCCAATCAGATGCAAGATTTCAACATGTAATATGCATGGATCTCATTATCAAACCAATCCAAAATCTCCATGATATAAGCCCATATTCCAAGTTTGTTCAAAATCATATCAGAAATATGGCTTCCAGAGTGGCAACAAGCTTAGCCAATCAGATGCAAGATCAACTCAATAATATGTGTGTGAACCGGTACAAGATTTTGATGACATAAACATATATTCCAAGTTTTGATTAAAATTGGATCAGAAATATGATCTCCCCCCATAGTGGTAACAAGCTCAGCCAATCATATGCAATCTCACCCGATTCATATACATGGATCTAGCTCATTATCAAATTCATCCCAGAGAGAGGTGATATAAGCCCATATTTCAATTTTTGATCAAAATCAGATCACAAATATGGCTTCCAGATGGTAACAAGCTCAGCCAATCAAATGCAAGATCACCTCATCAGTATGCATGGATCTTGTGCATTAATGAACTGATCTGAGATCTTGATGATATAAGCATATATTCCAAATCGGCTCAAATTCAGATCAGAAATATGGCTTCCCGAGTGGTAACATGGTTAGCCAATCAGGTGCAAGATCACCTCATTAATATGAATGGATCTCACTCATTATCAGACTTGTCTGAGATTTTGATGAAATAAACCCACATTCCAAGTTTGATTGAAATCTGATCAGAAATATGGACTCCAGAGTGGTAAGAAGCAATTGTTGATGGACAAACAAATTAATGTACAACAGACAAAACAACGTACAATGAACTGCAGGGTCATACCATAACTTCGTTTGGCCTTATGGCCAGGTGAGCTAAAAACAAAGAGGACAGGAGGATGGACATTTATAGAGTACCTGATAGCACAATCATCTGGTTCTTCTACATACTGCAGTAGGTCAATGATAAGGCTCTGGTCTGTAAATGGATGACAAAACACTTCCTGGTTGTCTGGAATCTGACGCAACAAACTGAAATATTCCAGTATATGAAATTTAAACTTATTTTACAGTAGTGCTGACACCTGGCATAACTGATTTCATGTCAATATTCATACCAGGTATATCTCATTTCATGTTGGTATTGATACCTGGCATAACTGATTTCATGTCAATATTCATACCAGGTATATCTCATTTCATGTAAAAAACCTAGCACAGAATTACAGTAATTTATGCAGATCACCGATGTTAAATAAAATTTCTTGTATCTGGTATCCCTCTCTAAATTTTTGGGACTTGCCCATGCAAACTCCAGCTTGCCCAAACTGAATTTGAACTTGTCCTGGGAGTCAGGTAAGTGAATTTGTAAATCCCTGATAAGACCCCTTCTTCATTTTAACTGCTGAGTGCTGAAACGATCTCTGATATTCTCAAACAATAGCAAAATTTAAAATTGGTCGCTGTGGTGACCATGTTGGATGTAATCGGCACCATCAATTAGGACCAACTAGATATCAATAACAGTCTTTTGGTGAAAATCATACGTTAATATAACCATCCATTCAGGAGGAGAAGCGATAACAAGACGTTCAAGAAGGTTGTTGTGGAAGCCATTTTCCTTAAGGACCAACTAGATATTGTAAGTTTTGTATTAGCAATAACAAGATTTTCAAGATGGCCACCATTGTAGCCATATCTTCTAGTGATAACCCCATGTTGATATGACTTTCCCTTTAGGAGGAGCAGTGGTAGGATTTTCAAGATGCCATATTTGATGTTAGATTTGCACCATTTTTATTTAGAATGAAGTAGGCATCATTAGTGGTCTTTTGGTGAAAACCTTATGCCAATGTGATCATCTATCCAGGAGTAACAATAAGCTTTTCAAGATGACCACAATGATGGTCATATTTGATGTCAGATTCGCACCATTTTCATTTAGGACCAACTAGACATAAAAAGTCTTCTAGTGAACATCCCATGTCGATGTGACTTCTTATTCAGGATAAGTAGGAACAATATCTCCAAAAGGGCTGCCATGGCAGCCATATTTGATGTCAGATCGGCACATTTTCATTTAGGACCAACCATAATACATCATTAGAAGTCTTTTGTCATGTAGATATGACCATCTATCCTGGAGAAGTAGCGATGACAAGATTTTCAAGATGCCCACCATGGCGGTCATCATGGAGATCAGATTGGCACCATTTTCATTTAGAACCAACATGACATCATTAGAAGTCTGCTGAAAACCCCATATCGATGTGACTTTCTGGTTAGGATAAGTTGCTGCTGTGGTGGCCATATTGTATGTCAGATCAGCACCATTTTCATTTAGGACCAACTAGGATATCACAAGAAGTCTTTTAGTGAAACCCCATGTTGATATGACCATCCTTTTAGTAGAAGTAGTGATAACGAGGCTTTTAAATGGCCACTATGGCAGCCATATTGGATGTTCAAGTGGGACCATTTTTGCTTAAGACCAACTAGACCTTGGCATGAATGTGTGTGTGTAAAGTTTCTTATTTTGCTTCACTGTAGTTGTATAATATTAAATGGCACCTTGAAAATAGGTTACTGTCAAAATTCTACAACAGTTCCAAAGTGGAAGTCCTCTTTTTTCATATATCTGTAAGATGAAATATTGGATATAATTATTACATTTCTTAGTACTGGAGCTGGATGCATCCACTGAGTCATAAGTTGCATCTGACTGGGCAACAAAATTTGAATTGTTCACTCATTTTTTGAAGGATCACGGGCAAAGTTTTAAGTTTTCAGTGGAAATTCTGTACATATGCAATGCAATTTCCAGATTTATGATCATCAAATTAGCACAAAAAGTGATTACAGAGCATACAACTTCTTTTTCTAATTTTCCATCTTCCTCTTTGAAGGGAACATTGACACAAAAGTGGGTGTTTATTTTAATTAATAATCCATTGTTTTGAAACAAAGGAGGGGGGGGGGTAGCATGGGTGGGAAATGTGAAATCAATGCAAGGTGAAGTGAACTTCACTTTTTGGGCCTACATGAGCAAAATGACAGTCTCGAGGGTGATTATTTGGCCTGAATCACCGCCTAGTGTGGACCCAGTGCTATTGTATTATATTTTACTTCCCTCAAATGCCCACCTCTGTTAAACAGCAAAACTTATCCCATACTTTTGACGTCTCACAATATTGTAGAATGAATTTGATGGGATATTTTTTCTCAAAGACCTAAGAATTCTATTATCAGTTGACAATTCATTGAAAGAGCTGCATTCTTTATACAGTACTCCCTCGTTATATTGATGTCTGTAGAAACTCTAGAGTATACTTCCCTATAATGAAGTAATTTATACATATAATTTAGAATGAGGTGCATGACCATATATGCCTCATAATAGGAACTGTCACAGTGTTATAATGAAAGGCATTACAGTGAAGAAGTGATTTAATAGCCATATAGTTCACTGTGTTCCTGACCATAAATACCTCATAATAGTAACTGTGTTATAATGAAGGGCCCTACAGTGTAGGAGTGATTTAATAGCCATATAGTTCACTGTGTTCCTGACCATAAATACCTCATAATAGTAACTGTGTTATAATGAAAGGCATTATAGTAAAGAAGTGATTTAATAGCCATATAGTTCACTGTGTTCCTGACCATAAATACCTCATAATAGTAACTGTGTTATAATGAAAGGCATTATAGAGAAGAAGTGATTTAATAGCCATATAGTTCACTGTGTTCCTGACCATAAATACCTCATAATAGTAACTGTGTTATAATGAAAGGCATTATAGTGAAGAAGTGATTTAATAGCCATATAGTTCACTGTGTTCCTGACCATAAATACCTCATAATAGTAACTGTGTTATAATGAAGGGCCCTACAGTGAAGAAGTGATTTAATAGCCATATAGTTCACTGTGTTCCTGACCATAAATACCTCATAATAGTAACTGTTATAATGAAGGGCCCTACAGTGAAGGAGTGATTTAATAGCCATATAGTTCACTGTGTTCCTGACCATATATACCTCATAATAGTAACTGTGTTATAATGAAGGGCCCTACAGTGAAGGAGTGATTTAATAGCCATATAGTTCACTGTGTTCCTGACCATAAATACCTCATAATAGTGACTGTGTTATAATGAAGGGCCCTACAGTGAAGGAGCGATTTAATAGCCAATTAGTTGCCTGAGGGATTTCTTTATGAATCAGTATCATAACATTTGATGTACTGATAGTTGGTTTAGTTACCTGACATCTTTAGCTCCAGGTGGCAGTACTGCAGACAATGCTGAACCATATAGTGGAGTCTCTACCATTTCTGAAACACAGAAGGAATGTAAGATGTACCGTATATTAATAACTTTCTGATTTGTACAAATTTACTTGGCATGACTATTATACAGGAAGTATCATTGCTTTTTGCCCAAAATAAAAGTCATGGAATACAATGTAATACATCTGAGTTCTTGATAAAAATTTAATAAATTGGGTAATTTTTACTCTCTGATTTGGAACTAATTACGTTTTATGAAATCAAAGGGGTATTTTACTCTCTGATTTGGAACTACAGTAATTATGTTTTATGAAATCAAAGGGGTATTTTGTGAACACCACAAAAACCACAAGATGCAAACTTACACAACCAGACTGAGTCTGAATCATCAAGATGTTAATCCTGCATATCTGAATGTGTCAAACTGCTGAGTGACTAAGACTAATTGAGGGTGCATTTGATTATATGACTCTATCTGAGTGTTCACACAGTGAGCAAGTATTATCATTTCAAACATGAACAGAACATCTGGAACTTTAACTAATAGCATAGTTTATATTCATCGTACATGCCCTCATTTCAACATGGACTGTGCTTAAAGAAGGAGCAATATTCTGATGACATTAGATTAAATGCTTAAAATTAAATGTTTTGCATAATTTTTAAACATATTAAAAAATTTCTTTATGCATTTTTATTTTATTTGTCTGCATAAAATATGCAAATAAGCTGTTTATCTAGATCTCTAATACATGATTATAAACAGTACAGTGATCTCTCATTATAATGATGTTCAGGAGAGACATAACTACGCAATGTGTTATTGGTGAGGTTGCCTAATACTGGGGTACATTATACAATGATCTCTCATTATAATGATGTTCAGGAGAGACATAACAGTGCAATGCGTTATACTGGTAGCTGAGGTCGCCGTATACTGGGGTACATTATACACAGTATTACTGTCACATAATTTAGTGGCATACATGACCATGTTCCTTATAAAAGGAACAGTGTTATACTGAGGTGTCTTGTAGTAAGGGACCACTGTACCGTGTATGCTTAAAAATTATTCATATTATTTCATGTAGGTTCATTTTGATATAAAACTACAATTATGCAGCATAGATGTGTTTCCAAATGCTTTTTTCATTTATATTTAACTGTACCACCTCCCACTCTCATGTCATGCCCTGCAGGCCAAACTTTAATGCATATAAGTAAAATTTAAATTTCCTTTGATGATGAGACCCATTTACATTGCTTAATTTAGAATAACCTGGGAGGTGCTGCCTATAAACCGTACTCTAACTTCCAGGTTTTGGCAATCAGAGTACAGCTAATCTCTGCCCCTTTCACCAGTTATCTGATATAGTGCAAGTATACTTTCAATTTGGCAAGGTCAGCGACATTACCATATATATTCGCTTATAAGTCGAGTCAAAATGCAAACTGCACAGACCTAGATCTGCCATTGCATAATGCACCAGCAGATCTCGGTCTATGCAGTTTGTTAGGAGTAATCAGTAGAACAAACAAGATAGACCCTGATCTGTTAGTGCACTATACAATGGCAGATTAGGGTCAATGTTCTTTGCAATTGGACTTATAAGCAAGTATATACAGTAAATATGGACGGGAGGGATGAAAGAGTCAAGATTAAAACTGAAGCAATAATTCACCTAGAATATAAACTATAAACACATCATTAATGAAAAGCAAAAACCCTAATTCTAGCATCCTTGTAATAATTGATCAAATTGAATAGAGATAGACACTGAAAGCGAGAGAGAGAAGCAGAGAGAGAGATGCATGATATAATCTATGACACAATACAAGAAAATACTTTCGTATTTCGTATATTTTCGGGCTTTCGTATATTTTCATACAATAACTTAATTTTTTAAAACCTTTAGCGCCCATATGAAAATCATAATTTGCGAATTCAATAAAAGTGGAAAATATAATTGTAATATGCAGTCTAATCTTAAAACAATA
Source organism: Margaritifera margaritifera (assembly GCA_029931535.1). Lineage (NCBI taxonomy): Eukaryota > Metazoa > Mollusca > Bivalvia > Unionida > Margaritiferidae > Margaritifera > Margaritifera margaritifera. Next base: position 481,969 of record JAQPZY010001140.1, on the reverse strand, counting down.
TGTGACACTGCATTTATGTTGAATCATCCACTTAGAAAAAAATGTATTCAGCTAAAAATAGCTAAACTATTAAGAAGCTGCTGCACCAGGAAAAAAATAATATCTGTAACAATCTTTACAAATGTAATTTTCTACACAATTAACATCCAATTATCAGCAACATAATTATTAAAACAAACACCATTCGTCAAAATCAAATCTGTAAATTTGTTAGCAACAACTGCTTGTATGTATCTATTCCACTGTTTCCTTGTGAGAACATTTTGTACATATTTAGTCATTCTAACATGGCCAATATAAAGATCATAAATTTTCCATGTGAAATCTCCACTGAAGTTCCAAATTTTCCATTTAAACGAGTCAATTTTCAACATCTTAAGACGAATCCTAGATGTATGTGACATGAATATATATCCTCTCAAGAAGTGGGTCAATGACTGTGAGAGATTGTGTCAGCTAATCTGTATAGTAGATTGCATTATGATATATTTCGACACATACAAAATGAGATTAGCAGAGCTTGAAAATTTCAATGAACCATAATACAAGCCATACAGAGAACAGTACATGCATGATTCCGTTTAATCCAACTCATGGGCTACACCCGCTTAGTGGTTCAATTTGATAATGCTTGTGCCCCATTCTATATATATAACCCAATTTGATCCTGGGACAAACGCCCCTACTTTATGCCATACTGAACAAAACAATTAAGCAAATATGTTGCACATCCGTCCTTAGGCAGCAATTATACAAGTGAATGCCCCCTGTCCTCAAAACTCATGAAACTACAACTATACATACAATACAATTAAAAATTTTACAAGGAAGTGTCCACATCCCAAAAGCTCTGCCCCCCGTGGATGGATCAAAATTCTAATACATGTATTAACAATTCCACCATGTCAATCAACCTTACAGTGTACATAGTACATCCTTATCTCTTTATACATAAGCAATAAAAAAGATGCCAGCTGTAATCTGGAGTGAATGATTACACAATATTATTTGTTTTATTAGGTAAACATGTGGGAGGAAACACTGGCAAGGTCCCACAAAGTAGACGAAAATGTTGAGAAAATATAATAACTCTGAGCTATGATAACTCCAAAAGCAATGACTGGATTTAGCTCCAATGTTTGAAGTTAGCTATTTTGTTATTATAGAGGAATTGTCTGACATTATGCACACAAGTCAGTGTAGTATCATATAGTCTTTCATTTACTTTAACAAGCAAACTTTAAGGTATAATCAGGATAATAGTTTTGGGATCGATTCCTTTACCATGAAATAAACTGTTTAACATGAAGCATAATACTGTAGCCATAGATGTACCTACTGATAATACACAGTGGACTTTAGGCACATCCATTATATTTTCAAGGGAAAGCTGGACATCTCTTTCATGTCCAACCATTTTATTCACAATTATGAAAATATATCACTGATATTATCTTAAGTAAAATCAATTACTATGTCTCCTCTGATGACTTGCTCTGCTAGTATTTATTGTACAACTGCCAATCATGTCATGTATTATTTCATCCCCCTAATAATTACATGCTTCATACTAATATGTTTCTTGTTCAGTCTGTGAAAGATAATTGTTTATGAACCTCTCATGGTTGAAAAATACAAACTTGAATGTCTATAATCTTGATTAGTTCACCATTACATCAAAATGGCATTAATGGACCATGCAGCATACAAGAAATTGTTTCAGAAAATGTGATCACCCTAATTTTGAAAAAGCATCAATTTGGTTTTCTGAAGATTCAGCAGTTGTGATTAATAACATCAGTTGTGGTAAAAAAAATCCTATCTTTTTGTGAAAAAAAAACTTCATTTGTAACTATTTGTTCAAGCAATGTGTATCTTGTAGGTATATTCATGCAATGTGTATCTTGTAGGTATATTCATGCAATGTGTATCCTGTAGGTATACTCATGCAATGTGTATCTTGTAGGTGTATTCATGCTGTTTCTATTACCTAGTTCTTATTGATTTGGTCCAACTGTAGCATGGGATTTTGCAGTGCCTTTTAAACCATTGTAAAAAGTTATAAATCTGTTTTCCAGTCCATGTTGGTTTAGGGTTTTTCTATTATCATTTACTTTCAGTATAAAATGTTAAATGGATTAGATATATTCATTTGGCACAAGCCTTTTGATTTACTAAGTCTTAGCATAAAGAAATTGCTCAAATTACTGGGCATGTTTGTTTATCTCAATACTATGATACATGGATTGTCTTGTTGTCCTGTTCACAGTGATAAGAGATGCCAAGTTTCCATGTAATTAATAAACACGAGTATACACCTTTGTAAACTCCAGTCATGTGTCTTGTATCGATCAACACTGATAGGCTCCTTTGCGTAGCAAAATGGGAAAGGTGATACCTGGCAGTCATGAAGAGTTTACAATCCCCATAATCTAATATCTCTGAAAATGACAGGGTATTCTTTAAGTGCAAGTAGTGGGAAATTTACCCACCCAAATCTGCCAGAGTAATTGGCCACTTTTGCTGTCCCCGCTACCACTCCTTTGTGGGAGCACCCCAAATATCCCTTTTACTTAGAAATATTTACCTGCTACTTACAATTTAATGGAATGCCCTGAAAATTACAACAGAAACTAATAACAAAGCACTGTAGTTCCTTCTTACTCCAAACTCTTGGCTTACAATATAGATTAAAAAAACTAAATTGAATATAAACTGATAGCAAAGTATCGTAGTTCCTTCTTACTCCAAACCCGTTGCATACAGTATAGATTAATAAAACTAATAAAAAAACAAAATTACAATATAAACTGATAGCAAAGTATTGCAGTTCCTTCTTACTCCAAACTCTTGGCTCACAATATAGATTAATAAAACGAGTAAAAAAACAAAATTACAATAGAAACATAGCAAAGTATCAAAGTTTCTGCTACTCCAAACTCTTGGCTTACAATATAGATTAATGAAACTAAATTCTCAGTAGGATTTTGCAGGTTTATATTTTCGCGAATTGCAAAAAACGAAAGTCTTCAGTAGTAAAATAAAGTTAAATTCGAGCCCTGGTGTGACTCAACAAGCAACAGCATCTGAGCAATTGATAAAAATGCCAGTTTACCCTAACATCGCTGTTTACGCCAGGTGTGCTCCTTACCAATGAAATTAAGAGTATCAGTCAATGGATAGAGGTCCGGGGGTACAAACCTGTAACAATAATCAATATAACACTTGTTACAGGTCTGGATCCCCATCCCTCTCTCCATTGACCGATGCTTTTAATTTCGTTTGTAACGAAGCCATGTGGTACACAGGGTTTAGTTACAAAGAAAATTAGGAGTATCGGTCAATGAATAGAGGGCGGGGACAACCTGTAACAATATAACATTATATTGTTACAGGTTGGAAACGCCCCACCCCCACCCCTCTGTCAATTGACCGTATATTGTTACAGGCTGGACCCCCTCCCCCAGCCCTCTATCCATTGACCGATACTCCTAATACTCTTTGTAACGAGCCGCTGTGATGTGGTAGGACTAATGCAAGTCAATATAACCATGCAGTATATGCACACTCATCAATACGAATTCCTGTGGAACCGACAGAAATTAACCTGGCAGTTGAGAAAAATGCGATATAAAACAACCTGCTGATGATATTGATGTACTGAAAGAGAGTGACGCTATGATAAGGCTGAAAAATGTTGTAAAATAGGTTAAATCCTATTTCACAACATGGTGAAACGGAAGCTTTATAATGTTTACGTCTCGACTCTTTTGTAAAGAGGTCTACAAGAACGACAACTCACTTGATTGACGATCGAACGAGAGATAAACGATGATCTATTAACCTGGCTTTTTAGTTCAAAGAAATATTACATACACAATAAATGTTGTAATTAAATGTATTCTTAACTTAATGATTTATAATTTTAACCATTTTTTATTCCCAATACTTAAGTTGTTCTTTTCATGAAAATGAATCTGTGCTGGAATAAAACATGACATAAACGCATCTAAATATACGTAGCTGATTTTTAAAAATTATAATGTATATCAAATATACATTTCTTTTCACCACCTTTTTCTTCTTTCTAGCACAGATGATGCATGATAGTTTCTATGCTTGTCAACATAATTTTCACGTCCTATTCTTTATAAGACTTTTTGTGTATTTACTAAAAAAACGTAGATATCCTCTATATATTACTAGTTTCAATTGTTTTTATTGTAATATTTAATTATGATTATAGATAGTAATTCTTAATTGCAGAAGTCATTTCTTGGATACTCTAGTATAGAACTTTAATTTGTTGTCTGCATCATGCCGGACAATCGAGTTGCTGCAGGACTCCTTTGAAATTAAGTTTTTGTGTTGTTTGGTTTTTTATATATTTTTTTAAAATAAATTTGATTGGTCATCCTTGTGTATCAACATACTTTCCTATTCTTTCTCTTTTATATATACTTTGTTTACTGGTACTGATTTATTTTTCATCTAATAGTGATCCTTAGTGTTTACTCCTGTGTTGATAACTGCATATGTTGTGTTACTTCTATTGCTTATATAAGTGTTCATGTATTTATGTAACATATTCTTTTAGTCTTAAATGTGTTTTATACGACAGTATTTATTGTGTCTTATTTCCGTATGTGTTATGTTGCATGTTGTGTCTTTTTTACATTAATTATACATTTGTTACTGTGTATTGAAAAAAAAAAGACTCCAAAAACAAGACAATGCAAGGTCAAATGTGGATTGGGCAGTCATTGATGGGTAACCCAAGTCCTCCGGACCTCACAAACTAATAGGGGACCGATTCCTATTTAAAACATTCATGAACAAGAATAACACGGCAAAGGTTGGTCATATTTGAATATTGCACAAGTTAAACATTATATTCAAATTCCAACTGACAATGTGATTCTTTCTATACAAGACTGAAATATAAATAAGATTGAGAATCAATATATATCTGCACAATCATTTGAACCAAATAAGTGCTTTTGCTATATCATAAAATTACCGGATTTCTTTCTTTCTTTCAATGAAATCTACTTTAGAAGAGTTATTGCCCGTGCATGCTAAAATAATAGCTTCCCGGAAAGATCTATAAATATCCTGACCTAGGAAACCCGAGTGTGCTTTAAATAGACTGGTGCATTCTGTACATTCAACTCGTAGTAGCAGACTTCAAATTATGGAAAGACGCTAGGCATTATGATATTGTGGTTTATATATAATATGCTCACAAGAAATCACCATGCACACACGTGTCCCCATAATTTGCTAGAAAGTTTTTAGTTTTCTAATGGAAAAGTAGATACAAATAACAATACAGTCAAAACTGCCTTAAAGGTATCCCGTGTTAAGCAATCACTTGCACTATTCAAAGTTCTATGAACCAATGTATTGTACAAATTAACCTTTAATAAGCATCCACGTGTCTTCGGAAGCTATTTTTCTCATTTCCCAAAAGTAGTTAGGTATGCTAGATTGTACTTTTGATTTCTCTCGGGTAGGTGAAAGAGAGAATTTCATATCTTTAGTGTAGTGTATATTTCCATGTCTTTGAAACATCCAGCATATGATCTTCCAAGAAGAGTTTACACGTGTGAATCATAAAATATCACAATGTTCAATATTTGTTCTTCCTTTCTAAAGTTCAATTTACCACAGTAATATAGTCCCCGCATTAAGGATATTCTAAATCATATCCATTACATTATTTATTTCTTTGATGTTAACGCACATCAGCACATAAAGACTATTTAGTGCAGAGGTAATGAAATTCAGGCGTCTTGCCTAGAGATGAACCACAGTAATCGACCACAACGTGTCTGGGCAGGACTGGAGCTACTGCGTCTCCGAAAAATAATACTAAGATTGGTCCTATGTCACAGCTATATGAGTATTATTGATGATTTTAAGGCCTCTGAAAGAGAATGAAGACTTCAATACTTGATGAACTAAACGGTAAGAATAGTTAATTTGCCTGCATTTAAATAGCGTAACCTCGTAAATAGAGACGAGGTCTCAAATGACAACATCAAGAAGGTATAATGACCTTATTGGATAGGTTGCACAAACATGCTCATAACAGACAAATAGAATATAAATGGTAAAATGATTGACATTGTATAAACTATAATTAGCAACCGTACACCTCGTTGTCCTTTAAGGACAAGAGTTAACATCCTCTCTTCAAGAGATGACAATAACATCAAATACGGAAGAAGCACTATACATAAATAACAGCATTATGGAGCATGAAAACATTGAGTTTTGGAAATTTAACGAGTTTCTAGAATGTGACAGATGTGGAACTCCCCCCCCCCTCCCCCAGCTCATTAGAGCACGAAAGAGTGCACAGTATATGAATTTGTGCTAATCACAAAACTAGAGGGAAAAGAGAAAGTACATCTAAAAGAATCACCAGTAAGCTATATAAAGACACAGATGAAAAACTCGATAAGGCGACTACAGTGCACACAGTGTTCTTGCAGTATATTAAATGACATTGTGGAAGAAATGATAAAGAGATCACATTCGAAAACTTGAACTGGATTCTCACTACATCTCAAAAAGCTGAACATGGCGTTAATTACCAGTAGCTGCTGCTGGTAACACATAGCGACTTTTAGTGACAATAAGTTAGTGACATTTTGTAACACCCGGGAGCTTTATAGGTACTCATTTTTTCACTACCTAGGTCATGTGAGGAGCAAACATCCTAACAGCATAGATAAATTCAGTTCACTGACAAAACCTTTGCTGCTATCACGGTCGAAAAACTCGGAAAAAGATTCAAGGACAAAGTAGACACAAACACACACACTTATACACAAACACACACACACACAAACAACTAGAATGTTTAAAATGAAAATCAGATTAATTGAGAGAATACTTAAGATAAAAAATAGTTTGGTAACTGTCAAAGAGAAATAAGTAGAAGAAGACTTAAAATAAATCGGGATGACCTTGAAAACTTTTGAGGAATACGTTAGAGAGAATTTAAACACAGCAAGAAAAGAACAGGTATTACTCAGTTCACTTGCAGTAGTCAATATGTTCACCTCGAAAGGTCTAGGATAAATTCTTTTCAAGTTAGAATCAAAGTCAAGCATGAAACAAAGCATGCAATAAAACACGAAATAACTGCAAAGCAGAATGATGATAAATCAAAAGAAGTACAGAAATATATTTCATATATACGGGAAATGCTTTAATTCAGTAGAGAGAAAAGTGCTTCATGTCTTTCAGTGCCTTTTTGTTTCTGAAACATTTTCCACAATAATAGCAACGAATATTGTCTTGCAGAAATTCCGTAATGTTTTGTAATTTATGTTGTATTTTACCAATGAAAGAATTCAGTTATTTTAGAGTTTGATAGTGTAGGATATTGCCGTGATAACAACTGAGACAATTACAATTTTGTCCAAATTTGTGCCTATGATGTACATTGCTTGATGCATCCTATCAAATAACCAAAAAGCATGTAAAGTGTAGGCAAATAAGCTATTCTTATCCTTTGGTTTATCGAGTAATGAAGGCTTTATTCCCTTTGTTTAAATAGCAAAATATATTTAAGTACTAATTGTTTTGATATGTGTTCATTTTTTACTATATTTTACTTTGTCATAACTTTTTGAAAAATGCCCACATCAGTATCTAAAACTTCTGCCCCTGGTGGTGGTATATATCGGAAATGCACTGCTTATCACCTCCATAAGGAGGACACGTTTCCCACTGCAGACCTTTTTCTACCCTCCGGCATAGAGCTTTGTGCCCTGTTTATTTCTTAGTTTAGGCACACACTAGATCCTTTGTAACTCTTCCATTATGTTAGTCATAAGATTAATTATGTTTTCTTGCTTATGTGCCATTTTATTATTTGCGTACACTAAATTCCGTGTCACGCTTCTGGTATGTTAGCTGTTACGTATACCATATTCTGTGTCACGTTTTTTTGTACGTTAGCCGTACGATTAATTTTATTTTATTTTAATTATTATTTATTGGTATGTCTTGTTTTCAACCTTTAGGAGCTATTTGTTCGACCGCGGAGTGTATATTTTGATCTGTTTTTTTTATTGGTCAACTTTAGATATAGAGTTGGGTCTCGGTTTTTTAAACGAAAGAGACACGGTAAAAAAATTTATTTAAGCTCCTTTACTTTTTAAATTCTCTCCGTTTATAATTTTTTGAAAAATTACACAACAAAATAACATAGGGTCAGTTGCTCTATTACTGTTATATACATAACTACCCCTAACAAGGGAAGTAACTCGTACATGCATAACCAACATACTAAGATTTATCTCACTTTGACCATTATTTACGTTGTACTTTTGTTTCTTTAATAATCCGCTCTACTCTAATGCACAATCAAGACATTGAAATGTGGTCCAGGACTCGAGTGTATTTTGTTTTATAGAAAATATGAGTTGTTCAGGGAGTTGATGGTATTATAGAGTAGAGAATAAATTAACAGTTGTTATTTAATTTTTCGATGCCTTTTTAAATTTACAAGTGTTCGACAATGTTCATGTAATAGAGTGTTTAAACCCATTTTAGCCGGTTCACTGTTCAAAGATTTATTAGTTTTCTTGATATGTTCTCGTATAGGGGTACCTGGATGTGTAAACCCGTTTGAACCGGTTGACTGTTTCAAAATTGTCCACCTCCTTACTACTACCCTTCACAATATTAAGGACACTAAGGGGCTAAACATCCAATCTTATCAGAAGCTAAAAGAGGTAAGAACACACAACTTTGTTCAAAAGATAACCACGGATTTTTTTTCTTCATTAAATTTATACAGATTTTGAATTTTACTATAGAAATAATATCTTAAAATGATTGTCATCATTTGATAAGATCAATGATGTTGTACAAGGTGAACATTCCTAAAGTGTACATGTCGACTCTGGAATGCAACAGGGAACAATATTGGGTCCACTTATGTTTCCATTTCAGATAAATATTTTTCCAAATTATGTAACTTATTGTTAGGTTGTTTGCAGACGATTTTCTACTTAATTTCTAAATAAGATCAAATGAGGACCATATTGCGCTTCAAAAGGACTTTAGATGCCCTTGAAGATCGGGCCACAAACGGGGGAGGGTATTTAATGTGAAGTGTTATATCCTAAGAATCAAAAACTCCTCGTTTTATTTCTATCAGCTGGAAAATACAATTGTACAACAAACTAGCTGAATCAAACCCATACTTAGAAATTACAATCTCAGAGGATATCACGTGGAATACACATATAAGAAACATTTGCAGGAAGGTCAATTCAACATTAGGATGCTTACAGCGTATATTGAAACACTGCTATTGGGACTGTAAGAAGTTAGCTAACTTCTTTTTCATACGTTTAACGGTAGAATTTGGTTGTTATTTGCGACCCATATTTACAACAAGACATAGGTGCAATCGAAAAAAAATCAGAGACAGTATGCATGGTTTATTATGAATAAATACAAAACTCGTACAGATGTATCAACAAAATTAAATTAAATGGCATCCAACTTCCTATCTTGCAACATAGGCGGGAAGTAAAGTGACTTGTGATGTTGTTCACAATTATACGGGGTATGGTATTCACCAGCGTTAAAACCAAACGATTTCTTACTCACGCAGAAACCACAAAGACAAATTAAAGCAAATCAGTATTGAGATTTCAAGTGTACAAAATGGTAAACCAGAGAAGATATAACAAGTCCAAATGTTATGTAGTTGACAGTGCCAAAACAGACCAATATAGATTCTAATTCTTTGTTGAAACTGTTATAAATTGAAATCATCGGGAAGAGACAATAGTATTGTACATTTTGCGAGTTCTGGATCATAGTTATATTTAATACGACTCACGTTGTTTTCAGCCTGGGTTTCGCCCAGGCGTAATAACAAAATTAATCAACACATCGAGAAATTCTAATTCCAAAACAATCAAAATAGATACCACTAAAAAATTACTAGACCAGTCAGACTCGATGGTATTATTTCGCAAATCAAACATTACTTTACCACCCAGATTATGAAAACAATTAGTGCAAGGAAACGGCGGAACGAACACTGATTTGATTTCATTAACATATAATAAAAAATGTCACAATACACAGAACGAAATGGTCATTGGTAATGCATCTCTTAGTGTGTTGATTATGCTATCATGAGCTAATTTCCCTAATTGTAGTATACATTTTAGCGCAGTAGACCCCATACTATTTTTCTAGCATTAAAAAAAGAGTTAAAAACGAATAAAGACAACGAAAAACTCACATTCTAAATTGATATATTTAATTGTATCTTCTTTGTTTAAAAGAATCTCTAAAAGAGTTTGTATGCTTTTAAAGACATTTGACAAAATATACTAAGTTAAATGTAAAATACCATTGAAAAATTAACGGTGACAAGAACAGTATTTACAGAAATTAGCTTCAGCACACCTTCTTTCTATCGTCGAGTCATCGTCAAATATTACAGTGTAATTTGTCTGAATGGACAGTCAAAGGGAGTATGCCATCAAATCAGTGTAAAGAGGATGAGTTACCATTACTTCAAATTACATGACATGTAAAACTTTAAAGGGCAATTGTTATAAATTTCTAAATTTGCATACATGTATAAATATCGAATGCTTAAGCTATGTACAAAATACTGACAATATCAGCAACTTGTTACATGGAGGTGTTTGGGCGTAGTTATCTCTTAAAACTGTCAAAAGGGACGACCGACAATTGGCTCAGGCCACATTACACTTGGTCGCGTGACGCCATACCTTGTCACTACAGTAGGAGTGATACTCGTGAGACTCTACGTTCTAGTTTAGTCCTTGTAAGATGGATGAGTTGCAGCTATCAAATGAAAACCTAAGTATAGAAATGCAGCCATGTCAGTTTGAACTTATGACTGAACATGGGGACAGATTCCGAAGAAGACGAAGCTGAAGAGGGTGCATGGACAGTCGAAAATGTCAACAGGTAAAATATGTAGTATTTTTGTGCCTTTTCCACGCAAATGACAAGAAAATCCTAAGCAGCTACATTGAAAGAAAAGCTATTTAATAAACAGACACATTTTTCTTACAAATGGCATCGTGTTTATCTCTGGGCTTTCTGAAATATTATATCCAGGGTGATTCTTCTAACATAGAGAGGAAAATGGGGTACAAAACGGAAATAAAATAGGCGACTGATAAATAATGAAAAAATATATAGCACATTTTGAGAAATTCTATTTGTTGGCTACATAAAATGAATGAATATCTCTGAACGATCTAATTAGGCTTTCAATTGTTGATCATCCAACTATTGGGTTTATATAGCATAATGGTGTGAGTCGCATTGAGGAGGTAATTGCATATACTTATTTCTGTAAAAAAAAATAGTTACTGCATAAATGCAAATAATACAGTTGAGAATATAAGCAGGAAAACAAAATCTCACTTATTGTGAATGTTGTCAACATTATGAAAGTGAAATCTTAGAATGAACTTTTTTATTGTAATTAAGATATACATGGCTATTATATTACACTATATATCGTTCATATCTATTATATTGTACTATATATCATTCATAGCTATTATATTACACTACAAATCACGTACAGCTATTATATTACACTATATATCATACATAACTATTATATTCCACTATATATCATATATACATACTATATTACACTATATATCATGTATAGTTATTATATTACACTATATATCATGTATAGCTATTAGATAACACAATATCTCATACATAGCTATAATATTAAAACATATATCATGTACGGATATTATATTACACTATATATTATGCATAGCTATTTTATTACACTATATATCATACATAGCTGTTATATTACACCATATATCATACATAGCTGTTATATTACACCATATATCATATATAGCTATAATATTACACCATATATCATGTATAGCTATTATATTACACTATATATCATAAATAGCTATTGTATATTGTCAATATATCATAGCTATTAGTGTAAATAATTATGTTCATATACTGCCACTGATAAAATTTCACTCTATGAACAGATGGGGTGATGTAATAAATATAATATAGCTTCATTCGCACAAGTTCCTCGTAGCCACTGTCCTGAAAGAAAACCATTCATATGGTCTATTTAAATTGTTTTAATCATACAATTTATAGACTTCATAGAGATTTGAGTGCTGAATATGGACAATATCCATATAAACATTAAGTATCTATTGGCCGTTATTTCCAGTCTGGTTTTATAAGACACGATTGTATTTCCAGTTGCTTATTGACAGCAAACTGCACTGAATTATAACTGGACCTCTTCTTTTCCTGCCAAAGTATTTGTATCTATAGCCTGTATGAAGCAGTAGCCAATGCTGAGTTCTAAATTTCGGGGTGAATTAAAGCTATAACAGGATAAAAACCTCTACTTTTACACACAAAAAAACCTCTTAGATTTCGATACCTATTACGTTGTTTATCACACTTTCAATATAATTCAAGTGTATGACGTGCACAAATTACCTGTAATTCCAATATACCCAAAATCCCGAGCACAGAGGAGAGAAGACTCTCACCCCCATTCGAGGCCCGGCGTCAGTGGCGGGTACGAGAAAAGACGGATAGGGATAAGTAGCAAAATCTGTCAAAAAAATTACCCTGAATTTAGAATAATAATATGTCAATTGATAACAATATCAAATCTGTAAATTCATGAGCAACAACTGCTTGCATGTATCTATTCCGCTGTTTCCTTGTAAGTACCTTTTGTACATGTTTCGTCATTCTAACATGGCCAATATAAAGATGCTAAAATTTCCTGCTATAATCTCCACTGAAGTTCCAAATGTTTCATTTAAACAAGTCAATTTTCAACATTTTAAGACAAATACTATGTGTATGTGACACGAATATATATCTTCGCAAGAAGTGGGTCAATGACTGTGAGAGACTGTCATAGAGCAAGAAGACTAAAACATCATCAGTTCGTATTTTGCCCCAAATTGTCAGCTGATTTCTACAGTGGATTGCATTATGACATATTTTGACATACACAAAATGAGATTGGTAGAGCTTGCAAATTTCAGTGAACGATAATACAAGCCATACAGAGAACAGCACATGCATGATCCAGTTTAATCCAACGCAAGGGCTACACCCACTTATATGTTCAATTTCATAATGCTTGTCCCCCATTCATAAAACACCCCTATTTTATGCCATACTTATCAAAACAATTAAGCAAATATGTTGCACATCCTTCCTTAGGCAGCAATCATACAAGTGAACACCCCCTGTCCACAAAACTCATGAAACTATGATTATACAATCAACCTTACAGTGTACATAGCACATCCTTATCTCTTTATACATATGCAATAAAAAAGATGCCAGCTGTAATCTGGAGTGAATGATTACACAATATTATTTGTTATATTAGGTAAACATGTGGGAGGAAACACTGGCAAGGTCCCACAAAGAAGAATGAAAATGTTGAGAAAATATAATAACTCTGATGTATGATAACTCCAAAAGCAATGACTGGATTTAGCTGCAATGGTTGAAGTTAGCTATTTTGTTATTTTAGAGGAAATGTCTGACATTATGCACACAAGTCAGTGTAGTATCATATAGTCTTGCATTTTCTTTAACAGGCAAACTTTAAGGTATAATCAGGTTAATAGTTTTGGGATCGATTAATTTACCATGAAATAAACTGTTTAACACGAAGCATAATACTGTGGCCATAGATGTACCTACTGATAATACACAGTGGACTTTAGGCACATCCATTATATTTTCAAGGGAAAGCTGGACATCTCTTTCATATTGTTAATAACAGCAGTTGTGGTAAAAACAAATCCTACCTTTTTCTGAAAAAAAACTTCATTTGTAACTATCTGTTCATGCAATGTGCGTCTTGTAGGTATATTCATGCCATGTGTATCTTGTAGGTATATTCATGCAATATGTATCTTGTAGGTATAGTCATGCAATGTGTATCTTGTAGGTATATTCAATTAATGTGTATCGTGTAGGTATATTCATGCAATATGTATCTTGTAGGTATATTCATGCAATGTGTATCTTGTAGGTATATTCATGCAATGTGTATCTTGTAGGTATATTCATGCTGTTTCTATTACCCAGTTCTTATTGATTTGGTCAATTGTAGCATGGGATTTTGCAATGTCTTTTAAACCATTGTAAAAAGTTATAAATCTGTTTTCCAGTCCATGTTGGTTGAGGGCTTTTCTATTATCATTTACTTTCAGTTTAAAATGTTAAATGGATTAGATATATTCATTTGGCACAAGCCTTTTGATTTACTAAGTGTTAAGATAAAGAAATTGCTCAAATTACTGGGCATGCTTGTTTATATCAATACTATGATACATGGATAGTCTTGTTGTCCTGTTCACAGTGATAAGAGATGCCAAGTTTCCATGTAATTAATAAACACGAGTATACACCTTTGTAAACTCCAGTCACGTGTCTTGCATCGATCAACACTGGTAGGTTCCTTTGCGTAATAAAATGGGAAAGGTGATACCTGCCAGTCATGTAGCGTTTACAATCCCCATAATCTAATATCTCTGAAAATGACAGGGTATTCTTTAAGTGCAAGTAGTGGGAAATTTAACCACCCATATCTGCCAGAGTAATTGACCACTTTTGCTGTCCCCGCTACCCCTCCTTTGTGGGAGCACCCCAAACATCCCTTTTACTTAGAAATATTTACCTGCTACTTACAATTTAATGGAATGCCCTGAAATTTACAACAGAAACTAATAACAAAGCACTGTAGTTCCTTCTTACTCCAAACTCTTGGCTTAAAATATCGATTAAAAAAACTACTAAAAAAACAAAATTGAATATAAACTGATAGCAAAGTATTGTGGTTCCTTCTTACTCCAAACCCGTTGCTTACAGTATAGATTAATAAAACTAATGAAAAACAAAATTACAATATAAACTGATAGCAAAGTATTGCAGTTCCTTCTTACTCCAAACTCTTGGCTCACAATATAGATTAATAAAACGAGTAAAAAAACAAAATTACAATAGAAACATAGCAAAGTATCAAAGTTCCTCCTACTCCAAACTCTTGGCTTACAATATAGATTAATGAAACTAAATTCTCAGTATGATTTTGAAGGTTTATATTTTCGCGAATTGCAAAAAACGAAAGTCTTCAGTAGTAAAATAAAATTAAATTCGATCCTAGGTGTGACACAACAAGCAACAGCATTTGGGAAATTGATAAAAACGCAAGTTTACCCTAACATCGCTGTTTACGCCACGTGGGTTCTTTACCAATGAAATTAAGAGTATCGGTTAATGGATAGAGGTCCGGGGGTACAAACCTGTAACAATAATCA
The DNA here is from genome assembly GCA_029931535.1 of Margaritifera margaritifera. Taxonomy (NCBI): domain Eukaryota; kingdom Metazoa; phylum Mollusca; class Bivalvia; order Unionida; family Margaritiferidae; genus Margaritifera; species Margaritifera margaritifera. Next base: position 466,571 of record JAQPZY010001140.1, on the reverse strand, counting down.
ATATAACACTTGTTACAGGTCCGGGCCCTCATCCCTCTCTCCATTGACCTATGCTCTTAATTTCGTTTGTAACGAAGTCATGTGGTACACAGGGGCTCGTTACAAAGAAAATTAGGAGTATCGGTCAATGAATAGATGGCGGGGGGGGGGGACAACCTGTAACAATGTAACATTATAGTGTACAGGTTGGAAACACCCCACCCCCATCCCTCTGTCAATTGACCGTATATTGTTACAGGATGGACCCCCTCCCCCAGCCCTCTATCCATTGACCGATACTCCTAATATTCTTTGTAACGAGCCCCTGTGATGTGGTAGGACTAATGCAAGTCAATATAACCATGCAGTATATGCACACTCATCAATACGAATTCCTGTGGAACCGACAGAAATTTACCTGGCAGTTGAGAAAAATGCGATATAAAACAACCTGCTGATGATATTGATGTACTGAAAGAGAGTGACGCTATGATCAGGCTGAAAAATGTTGTAAAAATAGGTTATATCCTATTTCACAACATGGTGAAACGGAAGCTTTTTAATGTTTACGTCTCGACTCTTTTGTAAAGAGGTCTACAAGAACGACAACTCACTTGATTGACGATCGAACGAGAGTTAAACGATGATCTAAGCTGGTTTTTTAGTTCAAAGAAATATTACATACACAATAAATATTGTAATTAAATTTATTCTTAACTTAATGATTTATAATTTTAACCATTTTTTATTCCCAATACTTAAGTTGTTCTTTTTATGAAAATCTGTGTTTAAATAAAACATGACATAAACGCATCTAAATATACGTAGCTGATTTTTAAAAATTATAATGTATATCAAATATACATTTCTTTTCACCACCTTTTTCTTCTTTCTAGCACAGATGATGCATGATAGTTTCTATGCTTGTCAACGAAATTTTCACGTCCAATTTTTTATAAGACTTTTTGTGTATTTACTCAAAAAACATAGATATCCTCTATATATTACTGGTTTCAATTGTTTTTATTGTAATATTTAATTATGATTATAGATAGTAATTCTTAATTGCAGAAGTCATTTCTTGGATACTCTAGTATAGAACTTTAATTTGTTGTCTGTATCATGCCCGACAATCGTGTTTCTGCAGGACTCCATTGAAATTAAGTTTTTGTGTTGTTTGGTTTTTTATATATTTTTTAAAAATAAATTTCAATGGGTCATCTTTGTGTATCAACACACTTTCCTATTCTTTCTTTTTTATATATACTTTGTTTACTGGTACTGATTTATTTTTCATCTGATAGTGATCCTTAGTGTTTACTCCTGTGTTGATAACTGTATATGTTGTGTTACTTCTATTGCTTATATAAGTGTTCATGTATTAATGTAACATATTCATTTAGTCTTAAATGTGTTTTATACGACAGTATTTATTGTGTCTTATTTCCGTATGTGTTATGTTGCATGTTGTGTCTTTTTTACATTAATTATACATGTGTTACTGTGTGTTAAAAAAAAGAAAGACTCCAAAGAAAAGACAGTGCAAGGTCAAATGTGGATTGGGCAGTCATTGATGGGTAACCCAAGTCCTCCGGACCTCACAAACTAATAGGGGACCGATTCCTATTTAAAACATTCATGAACAAGAATAACACGGCAAAGGTTGGCCATATTTGAATATTGCACAAGTCAAACATTAGCATTCAAAGCCGAACTGACAATGTGATTCTTTCTGTACAGGAGTGAAATATAATAATATGAAGAATTAAAATACCTGCACAATCATTTGACCCAAATAAGTGCTTTTGCTATATTATAAAATTACCGGGTTTCTTTCTTTCTGTCAATGAAATCTACTTTAGAAGAGTTATTGCCCGTGCATGCTAAAATAATAGCTTCCCGAAAAGATCTATAAATATCCTGACCTAGGAAACCTAAGTGTGCTTTAAATAGACTGGTGCATTCTGTACATTCGACTTGTAGTAGCTGACTTCAAATTATGGAAATAAGGTAGGCACTTTAATATTGTGCTTTACATATAACTTGCTCACAGGAAATCACCATGCACACACGTGTCCCCATAATTTGCCAGAAAGTTTTTAGTTTTCTAATGGAAAAGTGGATACAAATAACAATACAGTCAAAACTGCCTTAAAGGTATCCCGTGTTAATCAATCACTTGCACTATTCAAAGTTCTATGAACCAATGTATTGTACAAATTAACCTTTAATAAGCATCCACGTGTCTTTGAAAGCTATTTTTCTCATTTCCCAAAAGTAGTTAGGTATGGTAGATTGTACTTTTGATTTCTCTCGGGTAGATGGAAGAGAGAATTTCATATCTTTAGTGTAGTGTATGTTTCCATGTCTTTAAAACATCCAGCATATGATCTTCCAAGAAGAGTTTACACGTGTGAATCATAAAATACAACAATGTTCAATATTTGTTCTTCATTTCTAAAGTTAAATTTACCACAGTAATATAGTCCCCGCATTAAAGATATTCTAAATCATTTCCATTACATTATTTATTTCTTTGATGTTAACGCACATCAGCACATAAAGACTATTTAGTGCAGAGGCAATGAAATTCAGGTGTCTTGCCTAGAGATGAACCACGGTAATCGACCACAACGTGTCTGGGCAGGACTGGAGCTACCGCGTCTCCGAAAAATAATACTAAGATTGGTCCTATGTCACAGCTATATGAGTATTATTGATGGTTTTAAGGAATCTGAAAGAGAATGAAGACTTCAATACTTGATGAACTAAACGGTAAGAATAGTTAATTTGCCTGCATTTAAATAGCGTAACCTCGTAAATAGAGACGAGGTCTCAAATGACAACATCAAGAAGGTATAATGACCTTATTGGATAGGTTGCACAAACATGCTCATAACTGACAAATAGAATATAAATGTTAAAATGATTGACATTGTATAAACTATAATTAGCAACCGTACACTTCGTTGTCCTTTAAGGACAAGAGTTAACATTCTCTCTTCAAAAGATGACACTAACATCAAATACGGAAGAAGCACTATACATAAATAACAGCATTATGGAGCATGAAAACATTGAGTTTTGGAAATTTAACGAGTTTCTAGAATGTGACAGATGTGGAACTCCCCCCCCCCCCCCAGCTCATTAGAGCACGAAAGAGTGAACAGTATATGAATTTGTGCTAATCACAAAACTAGAGGGAAAAGAGAAAGTACATCTAAAAGAATCACCAGTAAGCTATATAAAGACACAGATGAAAAACTCGATAAGGCGACTACAGCGCACACAGTGTTCTTGCAGTATATTAAATGACATTGTGGAAGAAATGATAAAGAGATCACATTCGAAAACTTGAACTGGATTCTGACTACATCTCAAAAAGCTGAACATAGCGTTAATTACCAGTAGCTGCTGCTGGTAACACATAGCGACTTTTAGTGACAATAAGTTAGTGACATTTTGTAACACCCGGGAGCTTTATAGGTACTCATTTTTTCACTACCTAGGTCATGTGAGGAGCAAACATCCTAACAGCATAGATAAATTCAGTTCACTGACAAAACCTTTGCTGCTATCACGGTCGAAAAACTCGGAAAAAGATTCAAGGACAAAGTAGACACAAACACACACACTTATACACAAACACACACACACACACAAACAACTAGAATGTTTAAAATGAAAATCATATTAATTGAGAGAATACTTAAGATAAAAAATAGTTTGGTAACTGTCAAAGAGAAATAAGTAGAAGAAGACTTAAAATAAATCGGGATGACCTTGAAAACTTTTGAGGAATACGTTAGAGAGAATTTAAACACAGCAAGAAAAGAACAGGTATTACTCAGTTCACTTGCAGTAGTCAATATGTTCACCTTGAAAGGTCTAGGATAAATTCTTTTCAAGTTAGAATCAAAGTCAAGCATGAAACAAAGCATGCAATAAAACACGAAATAACTGCAAAGCAGAATGATGATAAATCAAAAGAAGTACAGAAATATATTTCATATATACGGGAAATGCTTTAATTCAGTAGAGAGAAAAGTGCTTCATGTCTTTCAGTGCCTTTTTGTTTCTGAAACATTTTCCACAATAATAGCAACGAATATTGTCTTGCAGAAATTCCGTAATGTTTTGTAATTTATGTTGTATTTTACCAATGAAAGAATTCAGTTATTTTAGAGTTTGATAGTGTAGGATATTGCTGTGATAACAACTGAGACAATTACAATTTTGTCCAAATTTGTGCCTATGATGTACATTGCTTGATGCATCCTATCAAATAACCAAAAAGCATGTAAAGTGCAGGCAAATAAGCTATTCTTATCCTTTGGTTTATCGAGTAATGAAGGCTTTATTCCCTTTGTTTAAATAGCAAAATATATTTAAGTACTAATTGTTTTGATATGTGTTCATTTTTTACTATATTTTACTTTGTCATAACTTTTTGAAAAATGCCCACATCAGTATCTAAAACTTCTGCCCCTGGTGGTGGTATATATCGGAAATGCACTGCTTATCACCTCCATAAGGAGGCCACGTTTCCCACTGCAGGCCTTTTTCTACCCTCCGGCATCGAGCTTTGTGCCCTGTTTATTTCTTAGTTTAGGCACACACTAGATCCTTTGTAACTCTTCCATTATGTTAGTCATAAAATTAATTATGTTTTCTTGCTTATGTGCCATTTTATTATTTGCGTACACTAAATTCCGTGTCACGCTTCTGGTATGTTAGATGTTACGTATACCATATTCTGTGTCACATTTTTTTGTACGTTAGCCGTACGAATAATTTTATTTTATTTTAATTATTATCTATTGGCATGTGTTGTTTTCAACCTATAGGAGCTATTTGTTCGACCGCGGAGTGTATATTTTGATCTGTTTTTTTATTGGTCAACTTTAGATACAGAGTTAGGTCTCGGTTTTTTAAACGAAAGAGACACAGTTAAATAATTCATTGAAGCTCCTTTACTTTTTAAATTCTCTCCGTTTATAATTTTTTGAAAAATTACACAACAAAATAACATAGGGTCAGTTGCTCTATTACTGTTATATACATTACTACCCATAACAAGGGAAGAAACTCGTAGTTGCATAACCAACATACTAAGATTTATCTCACTTTGACCATTATTTACGTTGTACTTTTGTTTCTTTAATGATCCGCTCTACTCTAATGCACAATCAAGACATTGAAATGTGGTCCAGGACTCGAGTGTATTTTGTTTTATAGAAAATATGAGTTGTTCAGGGAGTTGATGGTATTATAGAGTAGAGAATAAATTAACAGTTGTTATTTAATTTTTCGATGCCTTTTTAAATTTACAAGTGTTCGACAATGTTCATGTAATAGAGTGTTTAAACCCGTTTTAGCCGGTTCACTGTTCAAAGATTTATTACTTTTCTTGATATGTTCTCGTATAGGGGTACCTGGATGTGTAAACCCGTTTGAACCGGTTGACTGTTTCAAAATTGTCCACCTCCTTACTACTACCCTTCACAATATTAAGGACACTAAGGGGCTAAACATCCAATCTTATCAGAAGCTAAAAGAGGTAAGAACACACAACTTTGTTCAAAAGATAACCAAGGAATTTTTTTCTTCATTAAATTTATACAGATTTTGAATTTTACTATAGAAACAATATCTTAAAATGATTGTCATCATTTGATAAGATCAATGATGTGGTACAAGGTGAACATTCCTAAAGTGTACATGTCGACTCTGGAATGCAACAGGGAACAATATTGGGTCCACTTATGTTTCCATTTCAGATAAATTTTTTTCCAAATTATGTAACTTATTGTTAGGTTGTTTGCAGACGATTCTCTACTTAATTTCTAAATAAGATCAAATGAGGACCATATTGCGCTTCAAAAGGACTTTAGATGCCCTTGAAGATCGGGCCACAAACGGGGGAGGGTATTTAATGTGAAGTGTTATATCCTAAGCATCAAAAACTCCTCTTCTTATTTCTATCAGCTGGAAAATACAATTGTACAACAAACTAGCTGAATCAAAGCCATACTTAGAAATTACAATCTCAGAGGATATCACGTGGAATACACATATAAGAAACATTTGCAGGAAGGTCAATTCAACATTAGGATGCTTACAGCGTATATTGGGACTGTAAGAAGTTAGCTTTCTTCTTTTTCATACGTTTAACGGTAGAATTTGGTTGTTATTTGCGACCCATATTTACAACAAGATATAGGTGCAATCGAAAAAAAATCAGAGACAGTATGCATGGTTTATTAAGATGCATGGTTTATTATGAATAAATACAGAACTCGTACAGATGTATCAACAAAATTAAATTAAATGGCATCCAACTTCCTATCTTGCAACATAGGCGGGAAGTAAAGTGACTTGTGATGTTGTTCACAATTATACGGGGTATGGTATTCACCAGCGTTAAAACCAAACGATTTCTTACTCACGCAGAAACCACAAAGACAAATTAAAGCAAATCAGTATTGAGATTTCAAGTGTACAAAATGGTAAACCAGAGAAGATATAACAATTCCAAATGTTATGTAGATGACAGTGCCAAAACAGACCGATATAGATTCTAATTCTTTGTTGAAACTGTTATAAATTGAAATCATCGGAAAGAGACAATAGTATTGTACATTTTGCGAGTTCTGGATCATAGTTATATTTAATACGACTCACGTTGTTTTCAGCCTGGGTTTCGCCCAGGCGTAATAACAAAATTAATCAACACATCGAGAAATTCTAATTCCAGAACTATCAAAATAGATACCACAAAAAAATTACTAGACCAGTCAGACTCGATGGTATTATTTCGCAAATCAAACATTACTTTACCACCCAGATTATGAAAACAATTAGTGCAAGGAAACGGCGGAACGAACACTGATTTGATTTCATTAACATATAATAAAACATGTCACAATACACAGAACGAAATGGTCATTGGTAATGCATCTCTTAGTGTGTTGATTATGCTATCATGAGCTAATTTCCCTAATTGTAGTATACATTTTAGCGCAGTAGACCCAATATTATTTTTCTAGAATTTAAAGAAAGAGTTAAAAACGTATAAAGACAACAAAAAACTCACATTCTAAATTGATATATTTAATTGTATCTTCTTTGTTTAAAAGAATCTCTAAAAGAGTTTGTGTGCTTTTAAAGACATTTGACAAAATATACTAAGTTAAATGTAAAATACCATTGAAAAATTAACGGTGACAAGAACAGTATTTACAGAAATTAGCTTGAGCACACCTTCTTTCTATCGTCGAGTCATCGTCAAATATTACAGTGTAATTTGTCTGAATGGACAGTCAAAGGGAGTATGCCATCAAATCAGTGTAAAGAGGATGAGTTACCATTACTTCAAATTACAGAACATGTAAAACTTTAAAGGGCATTTGTTATAAATTTCTAAATTTGCATACATGTATAAATATCGAATGCTTAAGCTATGTACAAAATACTGACAATATCAGCAACTTGTTACATGGAGATTTTTGGGCGTAGTTATCTCTTAAAACTGTCAAAAGGGACGACCGACAATTGGCTCAGGCCACATTACACTTGGTCGCGTGACGCCATACCTTGTCACTACAGTAGGAGTGATACTCGTGAGACTCTACGTTCTAGTTTAGTCCTTGTAAGATGAATGAGTTGCAGCTATCAAATGAAAACCTAAGTATAGAAATGCAGCCATGTCAGTTTGAACTTATGACTGAACATGGGGACAGATTCCGAAGAAGACGAAGCTGGAGAGGGTGCATGGACAGTCGAAAATGTCAACAGGTAAAATATGTAGTATTTTTGTGCCTTTTCCACGCAAATGACAAGAAAATCCTAAGCAGCTACATTGAAAGAAGAGCTATTTAATAAACAGACACATTTTTCGCACAAATGGCATCGTGTTTATCTCTGGGCTTTCTGAAGAAAAAAATTAGAAATATTATATCCAGGGTGATTCTTCAAACATAGAGAGGAAAATGGGGTACAAAACGGAAATAAAATAGGCGACTGATAAATAATGAAAAAATATATAGCACATTTTGAGAAATTCTATTTGTTGGCTACATAAAATGAATGAATATCTCTGAACGATCTAATTAGGCTTTCAATTGTTGATCATCCAACTATTGGGTTTATATAGCATAATGGTGTGAGTCGCATTAAAAGGAGGTAATTGCATATACTTATTTCTGTAAAAAAAAATAGTTACTGCATAGATGCAAATAATACAGCTGAGAATATAAGCAGGAAAACAAAATCTCACTTATTGTGAATGTTGTCAACATTATGAAAGTGAAATCTTAGAATGAACTTTTTTATTGTAATTAAGATATACATGGCTATTATATTACACTATATATCGTTCATATCTATTATATTGTACTATATATCATTCATAGCTATTATATTACACTACAAATCACGTACAGCTATTATATTACACTATATATCATACATAACTATTATATTCCACTATATATCATATATATATACTATATTACACTATATATCATGTATAGTTATTATATTACACTATATATCATGTATAGCTATTAGATAACACAATATCTCATACATAGCTATAATATTAAAACATATATCATGTACGGATATTATATTACACTATATATTATGCATAGCTATTTTATTACACTATATATCATACATAGCTGTTATATTACACCATATATCATACATAGCTGTTATATTACACCATATATCATATATAGCTATAATATTACACCATATATCATGTATAGCTATTATATTACACTATATATCATAAATAGCTATTGTATGTTGTCAATATATCATAGCTATTAGTGTAAATAAATATATTATGTTCATATACTGCTACTGATAAAATTTCACTCTATGAACAGATGGGGTGATGTAATAAATATAATATAACTTCATTTGCACAAGTTCTTCGTAGCCACTGTCCTGAAAGAAAACCATTCATATGGTCTATTTAAATTGTTTTAATCATACAATTTATAGACTTCATAGAGATTTGAGTGCTGAATATGGACAATATCCATATAAACATTAAGTATCTATTGGCCGTTATTTCCAGTCTGGTTTTATAAGACACGATTGTATTTCCAGTTGCTTATTGACAGCAAACTGCACTGAATTATAACTGGACCTCTTCTTTTCCTTCCAAAGTATTTGTATCTATAGCCTGTATGAAGCAGTAGCCAATGCTGAGATCTAAATTTCGGGGTGAATTAAAGCTATAACAGGATAAAAACCTCTACTTTTACACACAAAAAAACCTCTTAGATTTCGATACCTATTACGTTGTTTATCACACTTTCAATATAATTCAAGTGTATGACGTGCACAAATTACCTGTAATTCCAATATACCCAAAATCCCGAGCACAGAGGAGAGAAGACTCTCACCCCCATTCGAGGCCCGGCGTCAGTGGCGGGTACGAGAAAAGACGGATAGGGATTAGTAGCAAAATCTGTCTAAAAATTACCCTGAATTTAGAATAATAATATGTCAATTGATAACAATATCAAATCTGTAAATTCATGAGCAACAACTGCTTGCATGTATCTATTCCGCTGTTTCCTTGTGAGTACCTTTTGTACATGTTTCGTCATTCTAACATGGCCAATATAAAGATGCTAAAATTTCCTGCTATAATCTCCACTGAAGTTCCAAATGTTTCATTTAAACAAGTCAATTTTCAACATTTTAAGACAAATACTATGTGTATGTGACACGAATATATATCTTCGCAAGAAGTGGGTCAATGACTGTGAGAGACTGTCATAGAGCAAGAAGACTAAAACATCATCAGTTCGTATTTTGCCCCAAATTGTCAGCTGATTTCTACAGTGGATTGCATTATGACATATTTTGACATACACAAAATGAGATTGGTAGAGCTTGCAAATTTCAGTGAACCATAATACAAGCCATACAGAGAACAGCACATGCATGATCCAGTTTAATCCAACGCAAGGGCTGCACCCACTTATATGTTCAATTTCATAATGTTTGTCCCCCATTCATAAAACACCCCTATGTTATGCCATACTTATCAAAACAATTAAGCAAATATGTTGCACATCCTTCCTTAGGCAGCAATCATACAAGTGAACACCCCCTGTCCACAAAACTCATGAAACTATGATTATACAATCAACCTTACAGTGTACATAGCACATCCTTATCTCTTTATACATATGCAATAAAAAAGATGCCAGCTGTAATCTGGAGTGAATGATTACACAATATTATTTGTTATATTAGGTAAACATGTGGGAGGAAACACTGGCAAGGTCCCACAAAGAAGAATGAAAATGTTGAGAAAATATAATAACTCTGAGGTATGATAACTCCAAAAGCAATGACTGGATTTAGCTGCAATGGTTGAAGTTAGCTATTTTGTTATTTTAGAGGAAATGTCTGACATTATGCACACAAGTCAGTGTAGTATCATATAGTCTTGCATTTTCTTTAACAGGCAAACTTTAAGGTATAATCAGGATAATAGTTTTGGGATCGATTAATATACCATGAAATAAACTGTTTAACATGAAGCATAATACTGTAGCCATAGATGTACCTACTGATAATACACAGTGGACTTTAGGCACATCCATTATATTTTCAAGGGAAAGCTGGACATCTCTTTCATGTTGTTAATAATAGCAGTTGTGGTAAAAACAAATCCTACCTTTTTGTGAAAAAAACTTCATTTGTAACTATCTGTTCAAGCAATGTGCGTCTTGTAGGTATATTCATGCCATGTGTATCTTGTAGGTATATTCATGCAATGTGTATCTTGTAGGTATATTCATGCAATGTGTATCTTGTAGGTATATTCAATTAATGTGTATCGTGTAGGTATATTCATGCAATATGTATCTTGTAGGTCGATAAATCACGATGTGTATCTATCGTGATATATATTCAAACAATGTGTATCTTGTAGGTATATTCATGGAATGTGTATCTTGTAGGTATATTCATGCAATGTGTATCTTGTAGGTATATTCATGCTGTTTCTATTACCTAGTTCTTATTGATTTGGTCCAATTGTAGCATGGGATTTTGCAATGTCTTTTAAACCATTGTAAAAAGTTATAAATCTGTTTTCCAGTCCATGTTGGTTTAGGGCTTTTCTATTATCATTTACTTTCAGTTTAAAATGTTAAAAGGATTAGATATATTCATTTGGCACAAGCCTTTTGATTTACTAAGTGTTAACATAAAGAAATTGCTCAAATTACTGGGCATGCTTGTTTATATCAATACTATGATACATGGATAGTCTTGTTGTCCTGTTCACAGTGATAAGAGATGCCAAGTTTCCATGTAATTAATAAACACGAGTATACACCTTTGTAAACTCCAGTCACGTGTCTTGCATCGATCAACACTGGTAGGTTCCTTTGCGTAATAAAATGGGAAAGGTGATACCTGCCAGTCATGTAGCGTTTACAATCCCCATAATCTAATATCTCTGAAAATGAAGGGTATTCTTTAGGTGCAAGTAGTGGGAAATTTAACCACTCATATCTGCCAGAGTAATTGACCACTTTTGCTGTCCCCGCTACCCCTCCTTTGTGGGAGCACCCCAAACATCCCTTTTACTTAAAAATATTTACCTGCTACTTACAATTTAATGGAATGCCCTGAAATTTACAACAGAAACTAATAACAAAGCACTGTAGTTCCTTCTTACTCCAAACTCTTGGCTTAAAATATCGATTAAAAAAACTACTAAAAAAACAAAATTGAATATAAACTGATAGCAAAGTATTGTAGTTCCTTCTTACTCCAAACCCGTTGCTTACAGTATAGATTAATAAAACTAAAAAAAAAACAAAATTACAATATAAACTGATAGCAAAGTATTGCAGTTCCTTCTTACTCCAAACTCTTGGCTCACAATATAGATTAATAAAACGAGTAAAAAAACAAAATTACAATAGAAACATAGCAAAGTATCAAAGTTCCTCCTACTCCAAACTCTTGGCTTACAATATAGATTAATGAAACTAAATTCTCAGTATGATTTTGAAGGTTTATATTTTCGCGAATTGCAAAAAACGAAAGTCTTCAGTAGTAAAATAAAATTAAATTCGATCCTAAGTGTGACACAACAAGCAACAGCATTTGGGAAACTGATAAAAACGCAAGTTTACCCTAACATCGCTGTTTTCGCCACGTGGGTTCCTTACCAATGAAATTAAGAGTATCGGTTAATGGATAGAGGTCCGGGGGTACAAACCTGTAACAACAATCAATATAACACTTGTTACAGGTCCGGGCCCTCATCCATCTCTCCATTGACCTATGCTCTTAATTTCGTTTGTAACGAAGTCATGTGGTACACAGGGGCTCGTTACAAAGAAAATTAGGAGTATCGGTCAATGAATAGATGGCGGGGAGGGGGGGACAACCTGTAACAATATAACATTATAGTGTACAGGTTGGAAACACCCCACCCCCATCCCTCTGTCAATTGACCGTATATTGTTACAGGATGGACCCCCTCCCCCCGGCTTTATCCATTGACCGATACTCCTAATATTCTTTGTAACGTGCCCCTGTGATGTGGTAGGACTAATGCAAGTCAATATAACCATGCAGTATATGCACACTCATCAATACGAATTCCTGTGGAACCGACAGAAATTAACCTGGCAGTTGAGAAAAATGCGATATAAAACAACCTGCTGATGATATTGATGTACTGAAAGAGAGTGACGCTATGATAAGGCTGAAAAATGTTGTAAAATAGGTTAAATCCTATTTCACAACATGGTGAAACGGAAGCTTTATAATGTTTACGTCTCGACTCTTTTGTAAAGAGGTCTACAAGAACGACAACTCACTTGATTGACGATCGAACGAGAGTTAAACGATGATCTAAGCTGGTTTTTTAGTTCAAAGAAATATTACATACACAATAAATATTGTAATTAAATTTATTCTTAACTTAATGATTTATAATTTTAACCATTTTTTATTCCCAATACTTAAATTGTTCTTTTTATGAAAATCTGTGTTTAAATAAAACATGACATAAACGCATCTAAATATACGTAGCTGATTTTTAAAAATTATAATGTATATCAAATATACATTTCATTTCACCACCTTTTTCTTCTTTCTAGCACAGATGATGCATGATAGTTTCTATGCTTGTCAACATAATTTTCACGTCCAATTTTCTATAAGACTTTTTGTGTATTTACTCAAAAAACATAGATATCCTCTATATATTTCTAGTTTCAATTGTTTTTATTGTAATATTTAATTATGATTATAGATAGTAATTCTTAATTGCAGAAGTCATTTTTTGGATACTCTAGTATAGAACTTTAATTTGTTGTCTGTATCATGCCCGACAATCGTGTTGCTGCAGGATTCCATTGAAATTAAGTTTTTGTGTTGTTTGGTTTTTTATATATTTTTTTTAAAATAAATTTCAATGGGTCATCCTTGTGTATCAACACACTTTCCTATTCTTTCTTTTTTATATATACTTTGTTTACTGGTACTGATTTATTTTTCATCTGATAGTGATCCTTAGTGTTTACTCCTGTGTTGATAACTGTATATGTTGTGTTACGTCTATTGTTTATATAAGTGTTCATGTATTAATGTAACATATTCTTTTAGTCTTAAATGTGTTTTATACGACAGTATTTATTGTGTCTTATTTCCGTATGTGTGATGTTGCATGTTGTGTCTTTTTTACATTAATTATACATGTGTTACTGTGTGTTAAAAAAAAGAAAGACTCCAAAGAAAAGACAGTGCAAGGTCAAATGTGGATTGGGCAGTCATTGATGGGTAACCCAAGTCCTCCGGACCTCACAAACTAATAGGGGACCGATTCCTATTTAAAACATTCATGAACAAGAATAACACGGCAAAGGTTGGCCATATTTGAATATTGCACAAGTCAAACATTAGCATTCAAAGCCCAACTGACAATGTGATTCTTTCTGTACAGCATGAAATATAATAATATGAAGAATTAAAATACCTGCACAATCATTTGACCCAAATAAGTGCTTTTGTTATATTATAAAATTACCGGATTTCTTTCTTTCTGTCAATGAAATCTACTTTAGAAGAGTTATTGCCCGTGCTTGCTAAAATAATAGCTTCCCGAAAAGATCTATAAATATCCTGACCTAGGAAACCTAAGTGTGATTTAAATAGACTGGTGCATTCTGTACATTCGACTTGTAGTAGCTGACTTCAAATTATGGAAATACGGTAGGCACTTTAATATTGTGCTTTACATATAACTTGCTCACAGGAAATCACCATGCATACACGTGTCCCCATAATTTGCCAGAAAGTTTTTAGTTCTCTAATGGAAAAGTGGATACAAATAACAATACAGTCAAAACTGCCTTAAAGGTATCCCGTGTTAAGCAATCACTTGCACTATTCAAAGTTCTATGAACCAATGTATTGTACAAATTAACCTTTAATAAGCATCCACGTGTCTTCGAAAGCTATTTTTCTCATTTTCCAAAAGTAGTTAGGTATGGTAGATTGTACTTTTGATTTCTCTCGGGTAGATGGAAGAGAGAATTTCATATCTTTAGTGTAGTGTATGTTTCCATGTCTTTGAAACATCCAGCATATGATCTTCCAAGAAGAGTTTACACGTGTGAATCATAAAATACAACAATGTTCAATATTTGTTCTTCCTTTCTAAAGTTAAATTTACCACAGTAATATAGTCCCCGCATTAAAGATATTCTAAAAATCATTTCCATTACATTATTTATTTCTTTGATGTTAACGCACATCAGCACATAAAGACTATTTAATGCAGAGGCAATGAAATTCAGGTGTCTTGCCTAGAGATGAACCACGGTAATCGACCACAACGTGTCTGGGCAGGACTGGAGCTACTGCGTCTCCGAAAAATAATACTAAGATTGGTCCTATGTCACAGCTATATGAGTATTATTGATGATTTTAAGGCCTCTGAAAAGAGAATGAAGACTTCAATACTTGATGAACTAAACGGTAAGAATAGTTAATTTGCCTGCATTTAAATAGCGTAACCTCGTAAATAGAGACGAGGTCTCAAATGACAACATCAAGAAGGTATAATGACCTTATTGGATAGGTTGCACAAACATGCTCATAACAGACAAATAGAATATAAATGGTAAAATGATTGACATTGTATAAACTATAATTAGCAACCGTACACTTCGTTGTCCTTTAAGGATAAGAGTTAACATTCTCTCTTCAAAAGATGACACTAACATCAAATACGGAAGAAGCAAATAACAGCATTATGGAGCATGAAAACATTGAGTTTTGGAAATTTAACGAGTTTCTAGAATGTGACAGATGTGGAACTCCCCCCCCCCCCAGCTCATTAGAGCACGAAAGAGTGAACAGTACATGAATTTGTGCTAATCACAAAACTAGAGGGAAAAGAGAAAGTACATCTAAAAGAATCACCAGTAAGCTATATAAAGACACAGATGAAAAACTCGATAAGCCGACTACAGTGCACTCAGTGTTCTTGCAGTATATTAAATGACATTGTGGAAGAAATGATAAAGAGATCACATTCGAAAACTTGAACTGGATTCTCACTACATCTCAAAAAGCTGAACATAGCGTTAATTACCAGTAGCTGCTGCTGGTAACACATAGCGACTTTTAGTGACAATAAGTTAGTGACATTTTGTAACACCCGGTAGCTTTTTAGGTGCTCATTTTTTCACTACCTAAATAGTCAGCTAGGATGACAAAACAGTGCCCTTATTGTCGTCACACTACGAGAGACATGTGAAATTTGTCAAGTCATGTGAGGAGCAAACATCCTAACAGCATAAATA
This sequence comes from Margaritifera margaritifera, assembly GCA_029931535.1. NCBI lineage: Eukaryota > Metazoa > Mollusca > Bivalvia > Unionida > Margaritiferidae > Margaritifera > Margaritifera margaritifera. The sequence goes on along the minus strand of JAQPZY010001140.1, from coordinate 450,720 downwards.
AATTCAGTTCACTGACAAAACTTTTGCCTGCTATCACGGTCGAAAAACTCGAAAAAAGATTCAAGAACTTGTGATGCAATATGTTGTAGATGTAAGTTTAGCAAAAGTAGACACACACACACACGGTTATTATATAACACTATATATCGTGTATAGTTATTATATTACACTATATATCATAGATAGCTATTATATTACACTACAAATCACGTATAGCTATTATATTACACTATATATCATAGATAGCTATTATATTACACTATATATCATAGATAGCTATTATATTACACTACAAATCACATATAGCTATTATATTACACTATATATCATAGATAGCTATTATATTACACTACAAATCACGTATAGCTATTATATTACACTATACATCATACGTAGCTATTATATTACACTACAAATCACGTATAGCTATTATATTACACTATAAATCACGTATAGCTATTATATTACACTATATATCACACATAGCTATTATATTACATTATCTATTAGAGATAGCTATAATATTACAACATATATCATGTATGGTTATTATATTACACTATATATTATGCATAGCTATTTTATTGCACTATATATCATACATAGCTATTATATTACACTATATATCATACATTACTATTATATTACACTATATATCATACATAGCTGTTATATTACACTATATATCATACATAGCTCTTATTTTACACTATACATCATATATAGCTATAATATTACACTATATATTATGCATAGGTATTTTATTACACTATATATCATACATAGCTATTATATTACACTATAAATCACGTATAGCTATTATATTACACTATATATCATACATAGCTATTATATTACATTATCTATTAGAGATAGCTATAATATTACAACATATATCATGTATGGTTATTATATTACACTATATATTATGCATAGCTATTTTATTGCACTATATATCATACATAGCTATTATATTACACTATATATCATACATTACTATTATATTACACTATATATCATACATAGCTGTTATATTACACGATATATCATACATAGCTCTTATTTTACACTATACATCATATATAGCTATAATATTACACTATATATTATGCATAGGTATTTTATTACACTATATATCATACATAGGTATTATATTACACTTTATATCATGTATAACTATTATATTACACTATATATCATGCATAGCTATTTTATTACACTATATATCATACATAGCTATTATATTACACTATATATCATACATAGCTGTTATATTACACTATATATCATACATAGCTCTTATTTTACACTATACATCATATATAGCTATAATATTACACCATATATCATACATAGCTATTATATTGTCAACATATTACAGCTATTAGTGTAAATAATTATGTTCATATACTGACTCTGATAAAATTTCACTCTATGAACAGATGGGGTTATGCAATAAATATAATGTAGCTTCGTTTGCACAAGTTCTTCGTAGCCACTGTCCTGAAAGAAAACTATTCCTATGGTCTATTTAAATTGTTGTAATCATACAGTTTATAGACTTCATAGAGATTTGAGTGCTGAATATGGACAATATCCATATATACATTAAGTATCTATTGGCCGTTATTTCCAGTCTGGTTTTATAAGACATAATTGTATTTCCAGTTGCGTATTGATAGCAAACTGCACTGAATTGCGACTGGGCCTTCTTCTTTTACTGCGAACAGTATTTGTATCTATAGCCTGTATGAATCAGTAACCAATGCTGAGTTATAAATTAAAGTTTTAGCAGGGTAAAAAACCTGTACCTTTACAAAATAAACTCTTAGATTCTGATACAAATACGTTGTTAATCACACTTTCAATATAATACAAGTGTATGACATGCACAAACTACCTGTAATTCCAATCTACTCAAAATACCTAGCACAGAGGAGAGAAGCCTCCCACCCCCATTCGAGACCCCGCGTCAGTGGCGGGTACGAGAAAAGACGACGGATAGGGATTAGTAGCAAAATCTGTCTGAAAATTACCCTGTATTTAGAATAATTAATATGCCAATTGATAACATAATCCAATCTGTTAAATAATAGCTACATTTATAGACCTATTTTATGTATATATGTAATTACTTGCTGCTGTGTACACAGAAATGGGAAAAAAGTATACCGGGGAGTCTGGGGAAGCTGCATGCAGCTCCACCCACCAACCGGTTTTTTAAACAATAAAATTGTTATCATATCTACCATTATGGAATCTAAACCCAAATCCCCTCACATTAGCTGAATTAGTCTAGAAACTACGCCGTTTAATTTTGAGGTCAAGAGGAATATCATTTTTCCATTCTGAATAGACAAAGAAAATGCCTTGTAACCTAGAAAAGTCTTCACAAAACGTTCATTTTTCATTGTGTGCGTATTTTTGCTTAGAGTAACGGGAACAGTTTAACGTAATAAAATTATCTTAGCGTGATGCGCAAGCGAGGCAATGTGCTCCGGCGAGACATTGATTTTTCTTTTCCTTCTCCTCCTGTTCCTTTGCTTCTTTGGACGATCGAAAAATGCAAAGAATATACACTTTTGATATTTATCATGTTTATTTTATCTTGTCTGGAATTTTCAGATTGGCTTCGAAGCATTTAATATTTATGAAAAAGAATCAGCTTTAATTTCGAATGTTCCTCGAGACGTACCAGCATAAGTTTCTTTTTCAAACATGTAGAGAGACAAAGAGATAAAGGTATTGAATCGTCGACATTATTTTTTCTTTAAGAAATGTACGTAAAAGCAGTGGTGGCGTGAGGAGGGGGGAGCAATGAGGGGGAGGGCAAATGCCCACAGGCGCCAGGTGAAGGGGGGGGGGTCACTATCGGGGGAGCTTTTTATTTTTTAGCTGTAACCGGGACGTAGCTAGGGGTGGGGGTGGTGGAGGTTGGTAAGTGACATAAAAACTGTTCTTTGTGACAAAGCAGGAGCGTCACTAAAGAACATTGCCCCCGGGTGCCTCTGAAGGGGCGCCACAAACGAACATTGCATTCGGGCGCCTCGAACCCTCGCGCCGCCACTGCGCAAAAGGCAACAAAGGCATTGATTAAGATTCACTGAGACTTTTTGCGATTTCTTGAAGAATTCACATATGGTATTTTGGCCTTTTGATATCAGTGAAAAACTTTGAAAGACTGTGTTAAATGCAACCTTGAACAAGAAACATTTCCTTATCTTTTCAAAAGTTTAGCTCATATTTTCGTGCCTATTGGTAAAAAGGCATATCTATTTTAGGCAAATACAAAATAAATAGCTCGATTGGAAGCCAGGAAATTTTAACTTTTAAGGCTTTGAGGCAAGAGGTTGTTACGCAGTTATCCACCCTGATATGACGGAGGCGACTGAGTTTACATTCAAAGCAATGAATTCTTAGAGAGTCTATGCATACCCAAAGCTCCAGTTCGTTTAAGAGATACTCCCTTCCAAAAAACTACTCCCCTCTGCGTCTACCTTACTTCCCTCAGCCTGCTCCCATCTGCCTCCAACCTCCTCCTCGCTGCTTCGAAGCTCCTCCCTTCTACTTCCAATCTTTTCCCTTGATGTCCCAGAAGTCTGCCATATCTTCAAATAAGTTATCGCAATTACCACTCTAGAGTGATAGTTTAGAAAGAAGTATCAGTAAGGTGATGTAAGCAACAGTAAGGAATCCTATTAGAATGGCACTAACTGTTTGGAGGTAACAGAGTTCGTTTGTCTTACTGAATTTCAATGTTGCTATGGTGATCTTATTATAGCAATGTCTTAATTAGGGGAAAGTATAAGATGCATTGATAATATTCTTACGGAAAATGTAATGATATTACAAAGGATTAAAACAAGAATTAATCATTATAAATAAAAATGCCATAAAGAACCATCAATATCATCAACACATCAAATCAAAATTCGAAGAAAATAGTTACAGAGCGGATGAATATAGTACATGATAAGAGGATTTATACAATCGCGCAAATGAAATCAGATGAATACCGCTGCATCAGCGACACGAACTTGCCAAGGTCGCAATTCACAGACTAAAGTAATAACAAAACATCAACCATTAAATCATTAACACGTGATATCTACAAAGTTGTATATTTAAAATATCCTTGAACGAAAAATATACGGAGACTAGTCAAATGAGTTGAAAAAAGTACTGATACTCTCTCTCTCTCTCTCTCTCGATTGACTTATGAACAACTCTACTCCTCTCTGAAATTTTAATGAATTTCTCGTGAAATATCCCATGATTTCGATATAAATCTTTCATTATATACATATCTTTCTATCTATTATGTATAATATATATATATATATATATATATATATATATATATATATATATATATATATATATATATATATATATATATATATATATATATATATATATGCTTCCACTGTGAAAACATTATTAAACGTATGCAGGGTTCAGAGCAGTATTTTTCCCCAGCCGCTTGTTCAGAACAATTGACTTGTGACGTGTAAAAACAAATCACTTGTCCTGCAGATTTGGTCACTTTATGGTTTTACAATCGCCAATGTAGAAAAGAATCCTTGCTGATCTTTTTGTTTTTAAATTTCAATATATACTCAAGAATGCAGACTTTACAAATTTACGAAGATGGTCTCTCAATTGTATTTTTATGTATTTTAACAATATTTAGAAAACTGTTGAAAAGTCTTATCTTAAACAGAACATCAAAGCAAAGAATTAATTGCAAGTCATTTACGAACTGCACCTTGTCTGGTGATTAAGGTCTCTTTAGAACAGCACTTTACTGGTATACATGTTTTAAATATAAATGGAGATCATGTACCTTTGATAAATCTGCTAATTCAAGTACATAAAATAAAATACCAAATAAAATTCCATTTTAATAAGGCCTTAATGTCCCCACATACATAATTTATTGTTATGACTGTATATGCTAGTTTTAGAACAACTTTCCAAGGCCTATTTAACCTGTTAATCGTAAGTCTCTGCAGTTTTGTAAGCTTCTCCCAAATGTCAACACAGCTTTGTACATTTGAGATCTATTCCTTGCTAAAATTGATGACGTAGTCATAAGAGAGTTTATATGGTATTTGTCAGGCTGAACAGTGCCTGTCTCAGCATAGCTGAAAGCAGGGACAGTATATAACACAGTGATTGGAAACTCCAGAGAGCAGCCAGCTATCACCCATTCTCTTTATCTATTCAAATCAGGTTTCCAGTGGCCGGTTGAGCAGTATCATGAAAAGACACAGAAGGGGTTAGTTTGCTGTCAGGCTAGAAACCTAGCTGTGCTTACCTAGGTGACAGGTTGAAGTTAGCTGTAAATTAAGATTTAATAATGCTGCTAATATAAGCACCAAAATAAACATTAATTTCCCAGTTTCCCATATATATATATATATATATATATATATATATATATATATATATATATATATATATATATATATATATATATATTACTTTTATTATAGATAGTGACAGTGATAATATCAGTGGAGAGATCGCTTTTTGCTAATTTTAAGTTATTTGAAATTTGCAGCCCAGTAACGGTTATGAAATATACATCTTCTTTAGTTGTCAACTCTCAGTGTCATCCTTCCTGCCACTCTGAATTCTGAGATACAGTTAACAAAGACGCTGGCAGTGATTATTTCGGTAGTGATCCTTCTGAGTGTTAGTGACAGTAGATTGGTCAGCTGGAAATAAACGAAATATTTACCGACTGTTTGCATAGATATGTCTAAAATCAGTGACTAACACTTTATTCTCATTGACACCGTATCAATATCAGCAATAGTCTGATACTGTCATTCATGGTGACATGGCAGACAATGATACGTACGTCGGCATTGTTTTCTTTGTTGGTATTGCAAATCAGTTAATATGCGCAATTAATTGGCAATAGTGGCAGAGAAAAGCTGCGTTTCAAAACGGTTGAAACGACAGGGGGTTCATTATTTTTGAGAATAGATAGAAGAAAAGGAAGTCTCTAGGCCCTTCAGTGGTAAAACTTTGGACGTCCTGGAGGAAAATTCAGGGGTACAAAACGCGGGGACGTGTTCGTTAGGAGTGTGTGTGTGTGGGTGGGTGGTGGTGGGGGGGGGGAGGGTAGATGAGAAGCAAACAAACAATGAGATTATGGAGTGACATGTTATTTCTTTTTAAATTTTTCTTGTTCAGAAGTACATGTTAATGTTTGAAATAAAGAAGAGGGAAGATAAGACAGAATGGAAAGGCAGACAATTCAGAAAATAACATCTTAGATACAGCTATTTAATAAAGTTTGCGCGGTACCAAAAGAATAATCAGAAAATATTATGGAACATTACTCCATACCGAATACACTACCCCCATCCCCAAGTTTGTTTGTCTCATTTAATCAGATTTCATTGGAGTATTATAGAGATATTATAGAAATAAATTAATCGACGGAATATTAATGACCTGTACATGCAGTGTTGCAGGATTCCTTACCAACGTATGCAACATTTTTCAGTATCTTTATATTGTGGCATGGACTTGGTCACAGTCAAAATCCCGTTAAATGCTCTCTCTCAGGTTGTTTACCCCCACCCCACACAGACACACACACACACACACACACACACACATGTATACTGGATATACTTCAGAGATTCACCCATCTACCAACCTTTACACGCATTTCAGCCGTAACTATAGTATTTGCCTACACTTCCGGCAGTTTGTACCCCCCTACCGATTTTAAAAACTAAAAGCATCAATGATATAAAAAATGCACAAAACTTAGTCATGTCATTCATCAATTTATAATTTATAACCAGATCGTCGGGGTCTCTAACACTGTCATCTTGTTCACGTTTCAAACCAAACGGGAGTTTGTTTACTAACACGGTCGCCATATTTGCGTGGGAGAGTCTTTTTCTTCCAGACAACAGATGTGATGTAGTTCGCCGTCTTCGATAAACTTTTAATAATTCTGTAAATTTCCGTGACTTTGGGAGTTACATCCTTCTACACATGTATATTATAAGAGTTACACCTTTTTTATATTTTCAATAGAAATATTAAAACCAGACATTGCAAATATTGGATGCAGACGACACAGTTTTTACTGAAAATGGACTGTTCTAGGAACCGGAAAAGGACAGTGAGTAGTCTGTCTAATTGTTTACATCGACATCTTCCGTTTGGTTTGAAACGCGAACGAGATGACAATGTTAGTGGCCCATGGCGAAATCAGGTTAGATATTATAAATTGAAGAATGAAATGACTAAGTTTTGTGCACTTTGTATATTCTTGTTGCTTTCCGTTTTTAAAATTGTTAGGGAGGTACAAACTGCCGGGAGTGTAGTCGAATACTATTACTTAAGTTATAGAATTGACGTTAGAAGCATAATTTTACAAAGCTATTGCATCCAATGTTCCTGCATATTTTGTCATATTGTTACCACCCACACGTAACTGTTTTATTAATTTTTTAAACTTTAGTTTTAAAACTCCATTTACATACTGCTTACTCTGGTCTTAACAACAAAAAAAAAAAAAAAAAAAAAACACGCACACACACAGAAAGAACCACGATCAATTCCTGGAATATTTTTAAGACGATGTTACGCGTATTTGAAATTCAACGTATGTGGTACACACATGCAATACTCGTTATATACATAATATCAAATTTCGAACGTTTACTCGCAGCGCTGAGGGAACAAATTTTGGGTTCGAATATTCGGTTGTTTCGAGTTTTCCGAGGTCGTTAGAAAATATTGCTTTATACAGGGACTGAGTGAGTTTTGTATATCCTAATGTACATTTGACTGCTGATTTTTTCGTATGGTTTAGAACTTTTCGACTTTATTTCTAATTTAAAATATTGGAATTTTCATAAATCTGAACGATGTGTGAGATATATCATATTCTGCATAAGAAATGGCGCAAGGACTTAAGAGAGTACTTTTTGTTACCATTAATTTTAAGAATGGCAGCTTTCAGTAACCCCGGCAGGATCGGGAAATGTAATATAGGCCCCATGCGTCTGCCTGCATGTCGTTAGAGGCGACTAATGGAGCCAACCTGTTTACAACGGGACGTACCCCATGATTGATGTTCCACCTAAGGGAATCTTGGGCTCATAAAAAGAGAGAAACTTATGCAAACATTTTCGGGTTTGTATTTAAGGTTTTCAACTATCATTTTGTCTTGATTTATTTAGTTTTTTTGTTTGTTTTTTTTGACTTTTTGGTGGATTTTTCTTAAAACATATCTACCTTGTATATGTTGTTTCATGGTGCTTATTTACTTTTGTTCCGAATGGTTTGTCTTCCTGGGGATTTTGGCAAGGGGTTTGCGATGACCATATTTGCTACCTAACATTTTTTAGGCACTATATAGCCAAGATTATCCTGTGCCGTTAAACTTTATACATGCATACATACATATATGCACAGGTAATGGTTAGAGTGGTTTTTGAGGTGAAGGAGGAACTCTGAAAATCCGAAACAAGTCTCGTGCAATGCCGTGGCAAAGCGCTATCCTTTCAAATGGCAAAACCTAGAATCAAATACTAGTACCTGATTTGGAGGTGTAGTTTGTTTAAAAAACAAAAAGTTAGCGGGGACACCCAAACACATTTTGGATTCGTCTGCTTGTCTCGATATGCATGCATATTGGAGAAAAAATTCAACCTTGACACAGTTACTGATTATTGATTCTATAGTGGGTTTAATTATATGGTATAAATCCTTTTTATTTTATATTTCTTTCATCCGTGTTCTGATACCGGAATAGACTGACAATTTCATTTGGCTGTAAATTTGGCCTACTGAAGGATCCGATTTTGTTTTGCATTACCCTTCTGTCCTATTCTCTTAAGGACTGTGTGAAAAATTGGATCGTCCTGATTAGTAAGAGCTTGCAAAGGTTGATAAGACCTTATTAACACCAAAAAAGGCCGTTAAGCAGGACTATTTATTACACGGGCGAACCGGACCACGTCATTGTTTTATCTCGCATCGCCACAAATCTCACCACAAGACACATTAAAGACTAATCAGTTATTTTCGGGAAGAGAAATTTCAATAATGATTACAGGTTGATCGGGCGGGGGTATATATCGCACCGTTGAAGCAATCTTATCTTCTTGTCATTATGTAATAGATCGGGCTTGGCCTCTCACTCCACTTTCTCTTTTTTTCTGTTTTGTAGACTCGTGGCTTCATTCGGCACAACGTAGCTTAGACCACCTCTGGATGTTAGTCTGGATTGGAACGATAACTGTCTGGAAATGAAGATGTTCGGGTTAACCACGGATTTAATATTTTTCTTCCTATATGGTGGTGTAGCCCTTGAAAACACCTGTCATATATAAACGCTGATAAGAAAAAAATTCCGCGCATGATTGATGTGCATCACGATCTGTCTTGAAAATGAATAGTAATAAAGCCAACTAATAAAACGATTTCCAAGACAGAAGAAAATCGTTCTATAGCGACAAGAGGATCAGATCCCTATTACACAGGTACACGTGTCTATGTTCCATTCTTGAGATTACATGGCAATAATAACAGCAGAGATTAGAAAGGAGCAAATACAATAAACATAATGCCAGAAACCCATGAAACTGTATAGAGAACGTTGGGACTGCTACACAACATATGTGAGACATTAGCAAAGAATTCACAGTTTTGTTATCTTGAGAGGAAAAGAAAGAAGGGACGACAGACGAAATGTATGTAGAGGGATAATTACGTAATGGCTGTGAGGTGGCTGGCTGGCAATCTTATTGTTGAGTGGTCAACTGGAATCACCGATAAAGAGAGGTTAAAATGATCTGGTCTTCAAAGAAGGCAAAGATCAGTCTGAAATAAGGCGAGACCATGTCTTGGAACGGGCTTGAAAGAGGTTTCGTGTCTTAGACTCGGCGTGTGATGCATTCCATGAAGCGGGTTATATAAGTAATGGACAGGCATCGTTCTCATATTATGCTAATATTTACCGCAAAAATTAACATGTGACTGGAGTTCAAAATCTAGTGTGTCCTGAGTCTGACGAATCCAACTTAGAACTCAGATTTAGCCTTGGAAATTGATTTTGGAATCGGGTCAACTTGTACAGCTTTGAAAAGCAGCTAACTATTTCACCACTGGTTTAAATTCTCACCCTATCTGGCAGCGAATGAAGAGTAAGCATCTTTTTTTTCTTCTTCATTCCACTAATAATACAGAGTTATCCTTTCCCGTGTAAAATGATTTAGTATTTAAAGTGGTTATAGGAATTCGACCTTTTTCACATAATAAACTAACTCGAAATAGAAACGCACAAAACAGTCTATATTATACGATGTTTGACCGTGTTTGATTTCAGTCAAAGATTCACTTGCATGCAAACAACGACAGATGACTAGCATTTCATTGAAGCAATTGGAATAAAATTCTTTAACAACTTCTATTCCTTACATATATGTTTCTGGCTGAATTACATGGAGCAAAGACTTGGTTAGACGCATGCCTGATGCTAAGTCTCCATTCTTTACACAGGCCAGGATAACTAAGCCGTCATATTGATATATTTAATTGATAGCGAGTTAATTCATGGCTAGAGACGGCACAAAATCTATTCGTCCAATAAAGACTTGCTTCACTGGCTTTTCAGGCAATGGCTTGGTTAAGAATAAAAAGTAAAAACAAAATACCAAGAAAATCTGGAAACATTAGAGCATCAGTTTATGTCACTCGACTTGAAGCTCCTCTGTATAAGCAATTCAACATAATGGTATTATACCTGTATTATGGTGATTTCGGTCAGATCTTTGGAAGTCCAACCGATGCCAAATAAAAAATGTGCCAGTCTGTCAGCTGCTCAATGTAACCATTTATTGTACATATTGAAAATTAGCATTCATTGTGCAATTACAATTAACACAACTGCAGACTTTAGGAAGACCTAAAGAGTCCAAGGATTTGAATTCATTTTTACAGACCAGAACAGGCAGCTATTCACAGATATTCTGTATGAAAACTCTGTCTGTCTGTATATATATATATATATATATATATATATATATATATATATATATATATATATATATATATATATATATATATATATATATATATAATGACAAAAAAATTGATAACAGCGCAAAATAAAAAACAGTTTCCCAACGTTTCGAGCTGCCAAACAAGCTCTTCGTCAGGGAAAGAAACAATTTATATCCGCAAAACAAACACTAAGCACAAACGTCAAGAAGAATTCCTGACTCCTACATGTTTAAATGACGGGGAAATAAACAAACAAAGGATACACAATAGAAGAAAGAAAGAAGACAAAATTAAAAAACGGTATAAAACGGGTAAACTGCATATCTATGTTATGCTGCCATCAGCCCAACAAAGTTGTGTAAAACAAAATTCAAAGTGTTTATCGTGCGTATCACGCAGAGGACCAAAGTGTTTTGACCTAATTCCAGGCTTAGAACAAAGGACTGACACCATGCGCGCGATAAATCAACGCCATCATCAAAATGTGCAAAGGAAATTATATCCCGGTAAAGTGATGCATGGAGGTACTAAGGAAGTATTTCAAGAGCATGGTATAGCGGGATAATGGACAAGAGTTCAAATAATAATAATAATAATAATAATAATACGAAGAAGATGAAGAAGAAGAAGACGAATACCAATAATACGTGTAAAGAGTTACGGAATATTTACTGGGGTAAATATTATCGCAGAAAATGCGCACGTCTGATAAACTGATGCCTGGCTGAAATTTGATAAGATTGCATTAGGAAGGTTAGACTTTTTCATTTATCCCGAACTCCCCGTGAGTTGTCAATTGAAGTATCCAGTATCGTTCCTTACGTGTGTGTTCTATATCTGTCCACCCCAGGTTAGCATCTCGAGGGATTCGACTGAATGCCCAGTCGAGTTGTAGTGGTTGGCTAGTTTCGCGTTGATTGTGTTGCGAATGTGGCTCTTGTTGTTATTCATTCGTTTTCTGAAATCATCGGTTTCACCAACATATTGAGTGCCACGGATCTTACATGTTAGAAGATAGATTACATTTTTGGTTCTGCATCCTAACTTCTGATTGACAGTGTAGCTAACTCCTTTCGTCGAACTTCTGAACGATTTGGTCGCGTGAATATGTTTGCAAAATTAGGCCATGCTTGTCTTTGCAGCAATATGAGCCTGAATCTGTGGTCTTGTTTGAAGTTACCTTGACACGTACCAGATGGTTCTTCAGATTTTTAGGTCTATGGTACGCAACCATAGGAAGTTCTTGAAATATGCCCTTCAGATGTTCGGAGGATTCAATCTGGTTCCAATGCTTCCGAATTATCTGTTGTAGCTTTGAGGCGTGGGGATGGAAAGTAACCACGAAGAGGACGCGTTTGTTGGTTTTCTTGGTTTTATATTTCAGGAGGTTTCCTCTATCGAGGAATCTAGTTTTGTTAATAGTCTTCTCGATGTAGCTATTTCTGTATCCTCTATTTCTAAGGTGTCCCTTGAGCTCTCTGAGTCTCTTTTCAAAAGGTAGCCGGATTAGAGCATATGCATTTGGTCCGACCGCACATACTGTAAGGAAGATTTTTTATTACGTATTATATGTTGTTTTTGGGGGGTGGGGGTGGGGGATAGATTATTCTTTGTAGCAAAAGGCTGATTCCGACATGAAATGGGCATTTGTGAATCACGTGCTTTTGTTCCTTTTTTCCACTTTCCTCTAACCATACATACATATTTGTTACGGGGTGGAGCATTCAGAAAAAAAACTCAAAATACACTTGCTTTTACTGAATGTAATACTGTTTTCTTCAAAATCCTTCAGGATCAATAGCGTTACATGTATAAGTCTTTCTGACTTATTGAGTAAGACCATTATGCCCTTAAGCGAGGGAACACTATAGTATCATTTCTTTAATTTAATTACTGGTTGAAATTCATCTATAGGACTATTTCGAGTGTCAAGTATTTCTATTCACTTTTCTGTAATGTCGATCATTTCATTTTCTTTTTTCTACCAGTTCATTAAACATGCACCCTTCTAAATATTTCATTTATCTATTATCCTCTTTTAAACAAAACAGAATCAAAGTAAAAGCTTTAACGAAGAAATTGTGCCTCATTTACCAGCTTAGACGGCAGCTGAAAAATTGGCTTATGGGTCTTTGTGTACTTGCAAATTTGATACTTAACGGATACGATTGAAATGCCGTCTCGTCGTTACTGCACCAAAAAAAATTGAAGATACACCTTTTAAGTAAATGTAAATATGAAGTACTACAAGATAAAAGATAAATATGTTACAATTCTGGAAAATGTATATACAATAACATATAAAAGTACAAAATATAAAATCCTTGAAATATATGGTTGTAGTGAAATGACTTTGGAATACGTTCGGAATCCTCAGTCACAATGACCTTGCTGTATATGACGTTATTTGTGCCGTTGTGAGGTGTTATGTACTATTTATTCGGACAACTGGGCAGACAGAGTATTTTCGTTATATATGTGTGTAACCGTTGTTCTGATTGGATGCATTCAAAAACGTTTAATTTGAGACATCATAATGTTTACCCGTGCGTCATACACCGCGCTTTGAATAGACATAGAAAAAACATAGCAACAGACAGCAAAGTAACAACAACAGTCGACATTAAATTAATTTAAAAGGAAATAAATTCAATCACTATATTTAAAGCTCAGTAAATTAAAGGGAAAAAAATCCGTTCACACCAATATAACTAAACTTTTTACAACAATCTGTTTTAAAAAAAGAAAGTTAATTATTCTATGATAAGAACGAACTTCATATGTTCTGGTGTTTTTAAAACCTATCACTTCTATTTATGCATTATGGGATTGCGGACTACATGCAAGATTTACTAACTTCCGCTATTGAAGAGCTTGACAACGTGCAAAACTACGCACCTCAGAAAGTGAAGATTTGACAACAGAAGTACTCCAATGAGCATAGGGAATTTTACGTTTTGCAAAAGACAAATTTACGAAGAATTTTATTTAGTTTAAATTAAAATCAAGACGCATATTAGATTGACCTTAGCAAGTCATAAAAATAAGCAAAGTAAAGGGGCAAAGTGTTTGGAACTATTTTGCTACTCTTAAAATACATATGTGTCCGCCTAGCTGGCCAGGACAGGGATACTATCCAAAGCAGTATAGTAAATCGTTAGATAGCAGCGGCGCTTACTTAGCGGCGACGGCGCAGAGTGTAATAAGAAGAGTACCCAAGGGAAGTTAATCTTGCTGGAATAAATTTATAAGGAATTCCTTATAATAGCCAATATGGCGGAAGGACCGTATTAGTCTCGTTGTCTGCACGAACGAAATATTTTTAGTACAGGTATTATTACATTTTAAATATAGAAAAATTCTGATATGGGCACACGAACATAAATGGCACAGAAGTAAAGTGGTACTTGTTTTATGAATCCAAGAAAAGACGATACCAAAAGGTACATGGATTATTACAATAGTTAGGACCTTGTCTGATTTCTGCAGTTAATACTCTCCAGATTTCTATTAAATTGCTTTTTCTTTGGGGAAGGGGATTCTATTTATTTGAATAAATATTGGGTTTACATTTTTACTCATTCTTGTGACTCAACACACAAATAATCTAGCACCACGTTCGGAATATAATTTTCAAAAAAAAAAAAAAAAAAAAAAATTAAACACAAACAACAATAAAACAAAACAAACAAACACCCCCCCCCCCCACATGAAAAAACTGATATATTACTAACTGTTCGACTAGCACTAATATAAGCCGAGAAACAAACGTTACGACGGAAATGAAGGAATCAAAACGACTTAACATTGAAAATCATGAATCATAAAAAGGAATAAAGTGCTATAAATAATGTAGAATTATGCATATGCCCAAGTAATTACAGAATTTACACACCAATGGCCATTTTATGTTTATCTTGTATCGCCGAATCTGCGTGTGATCACATTTATTACTGAATCGAGAACTTGATTTTTATATGCAGATTGCATGTGATTTACTTTTCACTCACGCACAATTTACAGTGAATAAAATATTACTCTAGAGTGAAAACAAATTTAGAGTTGTTAGTGAGCAGGAGCTCACAAGCTACCCCCGCTTTTGCTGCATGAATCAGCATGTTTAAGAATGGTAAATGTATCGTAGAAAGTAGGTTGTAACCACCCATTTTTTAGGTGTGTAAAATATCTTAATCTCCAGACCTCCAGACGTGCCTATAAGGCATTTTTTTTTTTTCATTTTTTTTTTTTTTTTTTGGGGGGGGGGGGCGAGGATAAGAGCCTATACATAATTGTAACCAATTTGTATTCATCCCCAGAAGTAAGATATTGTGACCTAGTTTTGGTGCACGATACACGCTCATCCCTAGATGCACTCGAAGTGTAAGATTGATGTTAATAGGTGTTGTAGTGGTAAAGACGTTACAGCGCTTTTAGGGAGGATGAGCACAAGTTTTTATAAAGTCTGAGGAAATCATGGAATATAGTTCACGGCGTCAGAAGATGCACCATTAGATTTTGTTGCAATAGGTGAAAACTATTGGAATTAGAGCCCGGGCGCTAGTTTTAACCATTTTTTAAGACATCATTACTGGAAAGTAGGTCAGAGAGTCTCACTTTGGTGGGCGACACATGATCATTTCAAGATGCACACACCTTGTATGTTTGTTGTCAATAGGTATAATATTATAGTTATAGCCATGACAGGAAGGATTGACATAATTTTTAAGATAGTTTGAATAAAAACACGGAAAGTGGGTCACAGCGACACAGTTTGGGTGAACATTTTAATAAATTCTGAAAAGTAGGTCACAGAGACATAGTTTTGTTGCTCGACACATGGTCATCCCAAGATGCATCCGCAGTGGAAGTTTGATGCTTATAGATGAAGTAGTATAGGAGTTATAGCCCTGATAAAGATGACGGACAAATGGACGGACGGATAAAGAAACAAAGTAAATCATATATATATATATATATATATATATATATATATATATATATATATATATATATATATATATATATATATATATACCCCATTTTTAAAGCGGGGGTAAGAAAATGACTAACGTGTGAGGACTAACTATTTAATACACCATACGATTAAGAAGTTGTCTTAAATATTTTTTTTGGGGGTGTGTGCTTTACGGCACAGCAGCACAATTAGGTTATTTAGTGCCGAGGCAATTGGAGTAAAGTGCCTTGCCCAAGAACACACCACTGTAGCTGACCCAGGCTGGTCCGTTGGTAGGATTCTAACCCGCATCTTGAATATTACTTAGCTAAACCGTCACATCATGTTTAATAACTATGCCTAATTGAAAATAAGTCATTGTTCCATTCAGTCTTAAAGGTTACGAATTTGTTTTCTGTCATGCGCGTAATTGAGGCAGCTTTATAGGCGACTCTCAGTCAGTCTTCGATAAAACCCAGTTGACAGGAGAGCGCAATAATCCTTTCCTAATCTGTCAAGGAACAATGCTTATCTTGCGCTATTTTCGACATATTATGCTTCTAAATTAAACGAGATCAGTGATTTAAATAGAAATGCACACGTTTATCAAAAGTGTCAGCGGAAAGCGTCAGACGTCTCCTTCTTAAACATATTGAATTATATAGTTCCCAATATCCGCGGGGGTAGTTTTACACTTTTTTGTGGAGTTTTACAATTTATTGACGTCCTTGTTGCGTGGTTGAAATTAATCTTTGTGAAGTTTTTGTAAATGAACCTTCAAGATTTTGAACACGATTGAAAGTAAAATTGAAGATGAAATATATGATGTCTGGTCAAGAAGAAAACATATTAAATCATGTTCCGTAATTTATCTGCGGAATCGGAAAATGGCTTTGTAAATTGAGTAAATTTAGTTTAGATTTGTAATATCAAGCTGAATTCATGGTTTGGAAACGTCTTAAGATTGGCCCTACGCAATTTAAATATCTAAAAAACAAAATAAGTATCTTTTTAACTCTAGCACTTTCCGAGATATTGACTAGTTTGAATTCTTATTTCAAAATGCTTTTAACATTTCTGCAAAATTGCCCAACATCTATCTGGCTCGTAATTCACAAAGAAATGACAAAGGCGAGTGATCTGCATTTTCCAAGGTAATTTATAATTTCTTTTCTTTCAAGAAGTCTGGGAAAGTGAGATAAACAAAAATTCAATCATATCTTTTTTGTTGTTGTTGACAAATGAGGTTGGAATGAAAGATATTATTCCATCCTTTTCTTCTCTTGAGTGAATACAAACTTGTATAATGCAAAGAAGGACGACAACTACAGTATATACTCGATTATAAGTCGAGTTCAACTGCAAACAACATAGACCTTGATCTACCGTCACATAATGCTCCGGCAGATCTGGTCTATCTTGTTTGTTTTACTTATTATTCCTAACAAACTACATAGACCCAGATCTGCCGGCGCATTATGCGACGGCAGCTCTGGGTCTGTGCAGTTTGCAGTTGGACTCGACTTATAAGCCAGTATATAGTATACTAAAAAAAAAAGATAAATCAGTTTAATATTTTTTCTTTGCGTTACAAATTCATTTCGATGTTAAACTGGTGTCTGGGAAACAACACATTTTCTGAGCGCAACAAAAGCCACTATTATGTTCAGGTAAGAATGGCATATTGGAATTCCGTTCTCAAGACACATTTCATCAGAGTTGCAATTTTAAAACAAAGACGTTATATATTCTGTCATTAAAACAATTGAATTCAAGTTGAACAAATGCACAATATCAAGTCGCATTTTGAGAAAGTTTACTGCAACACATATCATTTAGAACTTATTTTGAGAAATTAATTTACGCCGAGAATAAAAGATCGAATTTTTCTTGTTTTCCACAATGGATTCTTACCATTAACGATCAGTTTCTTTCACCTCCTTGATTACGCAAACTAGGCTGAGAAAACGATTCCCAGAGCTACTGAAAGATTTTTGTTTCTTTATCTAATATAATATTTAAGCGCAGAAAAGGTGATTGCGATAACAGCTCTGCTTGAAGTTATTGTCTTTGCATGAGATGACTTTAAATACCACTAGTATGCAGGGGGGAAAAAAACAACACACAACATGATTACAACAAAAGCCATACTCCTGTACATCGTGGTTGAGACATTTGTCTTTTCGGACATTTCACTTCAAGTCAGCTTATTGGAAATTTAATTGTTTATTTTTTAAAATCGGTAATAAAGAAGACATCGGCTTTCTTCCTAAAGCGGAAAAACTTTAGCTTTTTCTTATGGTTCAAGTTCTTATTCTATCAGATTGAGTCCATATGACCGGCAAATGTATCTTACAACCTTTCAATCTTGATATGCTAAAAAATGATGTAATAAAAATTAATGTAAACAAAGAGATGTAAAGCAAGAGGAATTACAGTATATATCACTTATAAGTTGAGTCCAACTTCAAACTGCACCGACCCAGATCTGCCGTCGCATAATGCGCCGGAACTGGTCTATGCCGTTTGTTAGGAGTAATCAGTAGAACAAACAACATAGACCCTGATCTGGCGGAGCATTATGCGACGATAGATCAAGGTCTATGTTGTTTGTAGTTGGACTCTACTTATAAGCGAATATAGACGGTACACTTGATCTTTGAGCAAGGATTAGAGTGAACCTCTATCAATTCTCTTGTGCTAAAGAAGAGACCCAAAACCTGGAAACCTGCTGGCTTAAGGTACATTTGAAAGTGATTAAAGATCAGATATGGAGGTTTCCGCTTGAATTTAATTTTAATCTTGTGCTTGTAAAAGTAAAATCTGCTGTTTGTTTAAAATTACGTTGCGTAATTTGCACTTTATTTAGTGTAAACGTGCTAACCTCACAAAAAGTGGCACGGATCTCTCTGATAACTATGCGGAAGTGACGCAGTTGTGGAACAATTATTTCGCTAAAGTACACACAACACTAGAAGTGATTTGGGGAAAAATTAAGAAACTGAAACGAATTGTGCGATATTATATTCACATATTCACCGCCTATAAGATACGTAACTACCGATAGCTTAAAAAAAAAAAAAAAAAAAAAAAATAACCTATCACATACACTTTTTTTTTTCTCAAAATTCTCAACAATAATTTTGTCAGGATAAACTGAAGAAAACTGAAACGGTAAGTACGGACGGAAACCTTGATATGTCACCCAAACATAGTGCCTGTGCATTTTATTTTAATAATCTTCCGCCATATTCTACTTTATATTTGCCGCTTGTGCATTTCAGGTTTTGCAAAAATTAAAAAATTAAAAATAATTTTTTTTTTAAAAACGAGTCTTTAATATTCTTTTGTTTTTTTTTTGTGCAAGGGCGCGACCAATTCTTTCATTCTTTATTTTATTTCTTTCTTTTCCTGTCTCTTTCTTGTTGCTTTGTTTCTCAATATAAATTCAAACTAAATAGTCACAGCGTTGTGTTTCAGTTGTTGCTTGAATCGATGTCTAAATCCTTATTGATGGTTTAATTGGATTTGTGATGATGTGATCGCCTGTAATAACCTTGGAAAAAAATGAAAATGTGCGGTACTTGCAAAATATTTGATCATACTTCCCCTTAGATTCCATCTCAATCGGTTTGCTCCATATTTTCTGCACCTGTACTCCTCCAGAATTTACAAAATTATAATTTTTCCGTTGTAGATGACAAGTTCTAACCCTATATGGCGCATATAAACCGTTATTGGCTTGAAAATAACCATTCCATCAATGCACTTCTACAATTATGGATGATCAGCTTCTCCTGCAATGACGTCACATAAAGCAGTACACAGGTCACAGTTTCACTAAATGTTTCAAGTTTTCATCCTCAAATTCAGTTTTTAAAACAGCAATTATCAGGGTTTCAAAATCAATCATAATGCATATAAATTTTCGGAAGAAAATTTGAGGATGTACTCAGATCTGAGGAATTTCTCGACATTATTCATATAGGCTTTTTAGGGGCGAAAATTTGAAACTTAAGAGTGATTTTTCATCCTTTCTGCTAGCTCTGTCTGACTAAATAAGCAATATTGCAATGTTATCATGAGCGAGATAATACCAAATTTCAATCCGAAGATGAAAGTCGAGAAATTTCGTGAAAAAAGGGCCAGAACCATGGTCAAGGGAAGTAATGCAGACGGCAATTTTGGATTACGTCACTCTTGATTAACTTGAAAGCTAAATTTAAGGAATTTGTTTTGAATAAATGGTGACAGAGAAGCCGATTTATAATTGCCGCAAATTGGTCCACAAAATGTATTAATAATTTACATCTTGAAGATTTTCTACACAATTAACCTTTAGAAAGAAGATGGCATAAATGCTATTTGGAGTAGCAGGTAATAGCCAAATACAATTCGTAGGACCATGTTTCACATGCAGAAGGATTAGGTTGCCTAATTACAGTGGTCTACTAGATCCCGCACGATGTTTTCATTATTGTTGTAATGTTTCTTAATGTTTTAATCTTTTATTATCCTCGCCGCTATAGTAAATATTGCTATTATTAATGTTGTTATCTTGATTGATTTGGGGGTGGGGGAGGGAGGAAATTGCCAGAAGAAAAAGGAAGTACATCCTCTTGGTCATAGGAGAAACCAGAAGGACATTTCTTGTTTTCTCTCTCTGATCCAAAGTACGAGGGGTTGAAGAAATTTATTTTACATGGTAAGAAAACATAATGAGAATCAATACAAATCTGATTTTGTTTTCGGCGTAAATTAAGTTCTCAAATTAAATGTGGGGGTTTTAAGAGCCTGCCATTCAACAATAGCGTTTGATTTTATGCACAAACAGTCTTGACGAGTCAGGTTCTATTGTTTAATTGACAACAGATGGAATATCCTTGATTGATTAAAACATGTGATACTCAAATAAAAGCCTACCTTGATTTGTTTTAACTCAGCAACTAAGAAGCTTCTTTATCTCGTCTTTTTTGACGATATCGAATAAAGCATATGTTTATCTCTTTAGAATTTACTCGTCCTCAATTAATTGTCGCTTTCAGACAGCTTGATTATCAGGGCTAGATTAATATAATCCATTCAGCTGCCACGCCTCTACATTCCACGAAAAACATCTTTGTTTCTCATAACATCCAGACGGAACATTTACGCTCTCTCTCTGATTGCATTGTTTACTTTCATTTTCATAATTTTGACTGGATAACGTTGTCAAAATATGCATATTGTTTCTAGCTGTTGGAAGTGATTAATATTAGGAACTTTCAATCATCAACACTCCTTTTAGAAAAACACTGCGGGAAGTTTATTCTGTACATCTTCAGCCCACGAAACGTAACAGGGATGCAATATATCTACACACACACACACACACACACACACACACACACACACACACACACACACACACACACAGAGTTGCACACACAATGTAAAAAAAGCATTGATAATAAGCTACATCTATATACAGTATAATTAAATGCATTTATATTTGTACTTTCTCTAATTTCCTTTGAGATTTTGTTCCAAATTAGTGACACCGAATATTGAAAACTTTCCTTAAAGCGTTCTTTATTTGGTTTTGGAATGGAAAGGTGGTTAGCTGCAGTTGATCTTAAATTGGGAGTGTTGCCTTGTTTTCTAGCATGAAATAGTTCCTGGAGATATAATAGGGCAATATTATTTGAAACTTTGTGCATAAGTCTAACCTTTCTCAAAAATATTCGTTCTCTTACTGTTAACATTTTAATATGATTCATTCCATTTGGGATGTTTTCAATAAAAGAATTCATTGTAACTATGATTTCAGTTATCACCACCCTATATTCAAGATTTAAAACAAAAATGTAAAATACGGTCCATTATTGGATGATTATGAAACATATAGATAAATTAATACTCACGTCGGCATAGACTTGATGATGATTTTGACTGATATAC
Source organism: Margaritifera margaritifera (assembly GCA_029931535.1). Lineage (NCBI taxonomy): Eukaryota > Metazoa > Mollusca > Bivalvia > Unionida > Margaritiferidae > Margaritifera > Margaritifera margaritifera. Next base: position 428,777 of record JAQPZY010001140.1, on the reverse strand, counting down.
AATGTACGCCTAATCGAAGATCTTGAAACACAATTTTGATTAGAATTTTATTTTTAGATATTGAATTAAGCAAAATAAGAATCTTTGATTTCTTAAATGAAGTCTTGGTTCTGATAATTTAAAGAGACACACAAAATTATACATCTCCCAGCAACAAAAGTGTTTCGATTGTCACTAGAGATGTTGATTCTGTGCGTTATTTCCTAAATCTGATCAAGTTAATATTTTGCAAATAACATGCATGTTTTGAATAGCGGGAGATTTGTATGAGTCATACTAAATTGTGGTTTCACTTAGATAAAATTAGATACCAGTAACTGGAATAAAGTCATCAATGTCATTTTTGAACAGCTCGAATGTCGAACTTTATGTTTACTTAATATGTTTTGATGACAAAGTTGGGACAAATACTGTGAAGTCATTATATTTCGTAGGGTACTCATTTTGTGTTTTGATGACAAAGTGGGGACATATACTGTGAAGTCATGATATTTCGTAGGGTACTCATTTTGTGGATTTCATGGTAAGCACAAATTACGAACTTCAAGATCAAATGAACAATAATCCTTCTGTGGCAGCACAGTGGAAAAACAATAGTATCCTTTTCCCAATATACGATTTAAAAATGTCATTTGTAAATAAATCACGAAAATTGATACCAACGACACAAAAATAAATAAATAAATAAATAAATAAATAAATAAAATAAAAGAATTCATTGTAACTATGATTTCAGTTATCACCACCCTATATTCAAGATTTAAAACAAAAATGTAAAATACGGTCCATAATATTATTGGATGATTATGAAACATATAGATAAATTAATACTCACGTCGGCATAGACTTGATGATGATTTTGACTGATATACAATGTACGCCTAATCGAAGATCTTGAAACACAATTTTGATTAGAATTTTATTTTTAGATATTGAATTAAGCAAAATAAGAATCTTTGATTTCTTAAATGAAGTCTTGGTTCTGATAATTTAAAGAGACACACAAAATTATACATCTCCCACCAACAAAAGTGTTTCGATTGTCACTAGAGATGTTGATTCTGTGCGTTATTTCCTAAATCTGATCAAGTTAAGAGTTAAAACGATAGTTCCAAGATATATTTTGGTGACTTTAAAGTTTCCCGAAAAGGTATATGTAAGCTTATATGTCGTTTCCCACACATTATTGTTTTTCAAAATATCCGTGAAAAGAATTGTGTAAAGCAATAAGGGAGATTCTTTGGTGCCGATATCGGATTAGAAAAGATTCTGTGCAATATTAAATTTATTTTAATTCCTGATATAAGGAATCATCCGATGTCTATCATCAATCACTGAGAATATTAAAACAGCACAATTACAGAATGATGTGTGAGTATATCAGATAACGCAATCCTCTTCCAAACCACACTCATCAATCGGACCGCTTGATGGCTGTGTTTTGAATGGAATACATGCTTTTATTTTGTTCCACATATTATCAAGTATGTAACAGGAAGTACAAAGATATGCTTTTGAAGAAATATATATTGTGCGCTAATTTTGAACAACATTGTCTGTTTGCAAAAGAATCAAAGACAAATACTTTTAAATTGCTGTCTGAAATATTTCTTAAACCACAGTAAGGACATAAACACCAGGGAATAGTATCAACCCAGATAATTCGGTACGAGATGCAAAATAAAGACATCATCGATCAAATCACCGGAACGCGTTTAATTTGATGCCAGCAGCTGATTTTGCTAAATATAGACTGTATTTGCACAAATTATTCACCTTCAATGTACTTAATAGTATTACAGTTCAATGGGAAGCATTCCCGTAGACAAATTGTTTTTCTGAATGTGCGTTGATAGTATTCCGTGCTATTTGGCAGAGAAATGTGTTTCTTTATCTTTATCAGCCTCTCTCCATACACTCTACCTAAGATGTTATTTTAAATAAATCGATTTACTTGAGAAATTGTAATTCAGATATGTTTCGCTCTCCTGTCAATCGGCAAATAAACTTCTTATATGTTCAGCTGCAATCTGGATTCATGCTGATTGTCTAAGACAAATGTTTACATCATCATCGTCGTCATTATCATCCTAGTCGTCATCACCATCTTCACCGCCTTGTAAAATGGCATATATCAGAAAGCAGACATCGATAACACCATAAAGTCACATCACTACATTCAGGAAAATATGCCAGTAAGCAAAGGAATTGAGCCAACGAGAAGAAAAAGAAGAAAAAAAAGGTCATAAACTCAGCAACCTTTAGGACAAGGGTAATGGTGCTACATCGTGTCAAATAATGAGAGTTTCCTGTGGGTGCACGACCTTTTCTGCTTCCGACAATGACTCGTGAGCATCATTAGATAAGATTTATTGACAAGTCAAGATCAGACAATCCTGATAATTAGGAGCGTTGGTGAAGCCCCGCGAGAAAACTTGGAAGCCAGATTTCAAATATGGCCTTAATTTATTTTCTTAGAAAGTCTTCCGATGTCCTTCAGTGTGGAACTTTCATTAACAGTAACATATGGTGATAATGTTAGAGTTGGTGATGATGATGTTAGAGTTGGTGGTGAAGATGGTGATGACGACTAGGATGATAATGACGACGAAATGTATTAGACAGCTCGAATAGGTATGATCAGATACGAGCTCATGAAATGTATTAAACACCTCGAATAGGTATGATCAGATCCGAGCTCATGAAATGTATTAGACACCTCGAATAGGTATGATCAGATCTGACCTCATGAAATGTATTAGACACCTCGAATAGGTATGATTAAATTCGACCTCATTAAATGTGTTAGACTCGAATAGGTATGATCAGATCTGACCTCATGAAATGTATTAGACTCGAATAGGTATGATCAGATCCGACCTCATGAAATGTATTAGACTCGAATAGGTATGATCAGATCCGACCTCATGAAATGTATTAGACTCGAATAGATATGATCAGATCCGACCTCATGAAATGTATTAGACTCGAATAGGTATGATCAGATCCGACCTCATGAAATGTATTAGACTCGAATAGGTATGATCAGATCCGACCTCATGAAATGTATTAGACTCGAATAGGTATGATCAGATCCGACCTCATGAAATGTATTAGACTCGAATAGATATGATCAGATCCGACCTCATGAAATGTATTAGACACCTCGAATAGGTATGATTAGATTTTGGATCAGCGCCGCTTATGTTGACACCGAAAATGAAACATTAATTTTGCTTTCAAGGCATCGCAAAATCAGCACCTCAGCATGTAGATTGGACAACATAATTGATTATATTTGGTTCGGCACTGAGAGTATGATTTAACTGTACCAAATCTAAGTGAATTTTACACTGTAATGGTAAAAAAAAACGAAATGTCACTTTGCACAATACTTTATTATTGTATATAATCGCTTATAAGTCGAGTCCAACTGCAAACAATATATATACCATGATTTACCGTCGCATTATGCGCCGGCAGATCTGGATCTGAGCAGTTTATAGTTGGACTCGACTAGTTAGCGATTACATACTGTAGATAATTAAAAGAAGATTGATCGTGTTGAATACTGGTTATGGCAAAGTCTTTAAACAACAAAGCCTTCGGGAATCGAGTCTAAAACACTCTCGTGTTTCTGATAATCCGGAGAAAGTGGGCACAGAGGAAATATTGTACAGATGTTCAAAACTAACTACGATGTTAGAATTAAAATTCGCTCGTTTTGTCTGGTGTAGGTTTGCGCGTGCCTGCACATTTATGTGGGTATGTACGAATACAAATACATTGCAAGTGACATTTTCCTACTTATACAGTCACTAGCCAGTTGTGTTATACAATGTTGTAAAATTGTGTTATACAATGTCGTAAAAGTGTGTTATACAATGTCGTAGAAGGACGAACGACTGATTAACGACGATAATTACATAGACACCTACTTCGATGCAATCTAATACGGAATCTGAATAGACTGGGAATGTTTTAGAGGGACTAGAAAATTGTTCAGCTACATTATTTGACGTCTTGCACAGTGAGTTAGATTATCGTTTCGTAAATTAACTTAAAAATCAATAGGAAACGCTTCGCCTAACCTCCTTGCAGGACAAACACATTTACCATCTCTATGTCCACGGTGTATGTATGTATGTACACACACACACACACACACACACACACACACACACACACACACACACACACACACACACACACACATATATATATATATATATATATATATATATATATATATATATATATATATATATATATATATATATATATATAAAGCTGCAGAATAAAATCCGTCAAATCTGATCGGTTCATCTCATGTGGATATGAAGCTATACAGCTTTAATTAAACGGTGTACATGAGTCTTCTTATAAAGCGTTTCAACCACGTGACTTAACGTCAACGAATGGTAACTCACATAACCCTTGCGACTGCATAACATATCGTATGTAATGTATATATGGTTGTAAACACAAATGAATTGCATAATTCGTTTAACTTCATATTTTTATATTATAATATTTTTATGTATATATTTTTTCTTTTATAGATTTCTTGGACAAGGGAAGTAAGGTTGTCAAAGTTCAGATATATGTCGGGTCCTAAACAGTCATGTTAGATAAAATAGAATGTATCCATCAAATTGCTATACATTCTGAGATAAGTATTAATTATCTGTTATATTTGTTTCAAATCTTGATTTACAAGTGAAATAAACGATGCAATCCCCAACATTTTGTAACATTTTCCATAAATCTTTTGTTCTAGTCCCTATCATTCTGCAGGTATATGATTTTCTTACTTTTGGTCGGGTATGAAATACACCATGGGAAAAGAGAATACTATAATACAGCAAAACGAGAACGATGTCGGTCTTATTTTAAATTAATGTGAATATTACTGCATGCTTTTTTGACATATTGAAAAAGAAGTAAAAGGCGGTAAGTATTTCTGACATTCTTTTGTAATCAGTGGAGGAAAGGTAATAAAAACCAAATCAGCTTTCTCCTCAACTGTAAGCCAGAGGAAGTGTCAATGAATCTTCCATGACTCGTGAACTTAGTTTTGTATCCCGCAAGTAATTCACTCTTTCTTGGAACGATATCAGAGTTGAATCTCTATAACAATTGACGACAAGAGACTGTATACATTTTTACGATGACTTGCGCTTGTTTGCATCGCTGAAAAATGTGGAAAAAAATACAAGTAAACGTATACGATATATCTGCCTTTACTCCCATGCTGATTTATTTAACTTTAAACGTCCATGGTAGAATATTTAATAAGTTTCATCCGTCACGACTGAGTAATTTTAGTTCAGTACGGATCCTTACTTACGCTGATCCCATATACCAGCCGATGAGAATTTACTTTGTTATATAGTCATTCCCCACGTACGTACGTGCCGTCGTAAGTGTGTGATGTCATTGAACTCCTACTAAACCGTTAAAGCTAGACACGTGAAACTTGAGCCAGCAAAAATCCTATGGGTGTAGATTATACCTACACTTTTGGAAATTTGATCACTCTCTTGGGGGTGAGCCTAAGGTTTTGGGGGTGTTTTACATACATTTCAAATAACTCATGAGTTGTATGTCTCACAACTCTGGGACTGGCATATGTGATTAATGACCTAAGTGTCAACATATATCAGACTGGGACCTTTGGGTGATTGCTAGAGGTATATCCCTATCCCGAAGAACTTAGCCTCTAGGTCATAACGTATAAACTTTTGAGATCCCCACCATATGATCTTATATACTCTTACTGTGCACGAAAAGACAAGTTTATACATGTAACCGACATTGATCCCGGTATCCACAGCTACCCTCAGGGATTTAGCTCTGAGGTCAAGACTAGAAAACTATTATGATTCCCAACTTATAGCCATATATACACTTACCGTGCACGAAAGGACAAATTTCTGCATGCATCTGACTTTGAACCCGTGATTTTAAATATGGAGATATAATATTATCATACAGGTTAGAGAATTTTAATTCGTACTCTACTGAGATTTGAACCCGGGTCTGCGGGTTACGGCACCCACCGCCTTGCCTGCATGATATGATCATATTTTCTTTCTCCATATTTAAAAAATCACTTCATATTATCACGCATCCTCCTGTAGGATCAAGGAATAGCACTTTTCGCTCTGCATGGTGTATATTTGAAACTCACTATAACAGCCTCTATATACCTTGATTTTTGTCGTAGGAATCCGGAGTGACTGTGCACTTAGATAAAATTAAGTACTGGGTCGATAAGCGGGTGTGTCTGCTACGCACTAATGCCTTGTAGCATCCTTTTTTGGGGATGTATGCTTGGTCGAAGGGGTATGGTGGTTTGTGTGTGCAGGCAAGGCGATGGGTGCCGTAACCGGCGGACCCGGATTCGAATCTCAGTCGAGTACAAATTCAAAATTCTCTAACCTGTATGATGCTATTTTTTCTCCATATTAAAAAAATCCCTTCATATTATCATGCATCTTCCTGTAGGATCCATGAATAGAACTTTTGATTCTGTATGGTGTATAATTTGTAGCTCACTATCTATCTATCTACCCAATGGACATTTGCCCCTGTGGCAATCCTTACCCACAGCGATCTACCCAACAAGCTCAAACTTCATGTTTTAGGTCAAAATAGGAAAGCGGCGGAAAACGTATTCAAAAAACACAAAATTCAAGTTCCATTAGATTAACCAATAGAGGGAGATAATATATATCGGTAAATTTCACACAACACATCTGTCCAAAGAGTTGTATAGTGACTTATATTTTAAGTCAAACAAGTCAAGCATATAAAGTCATTGGAAATATAGGTCAGATATATTTTTGGTCTCAGAGATATTTTCAGAATCATCAAATATTATGTTATTTATGGAAGAGGGAACATCATGTTGCAGCAGAATGTCAAGTTAAACACTACATAAATATTATGAAATATCGAACATGGTACTCGACGTATATGATATCAATGTATCGAACGTGGTACTCCACGTATTTGATATCAATGTATCGAACATGGTTCTCTACATATATGATATCAATGTATCGAATACGTTACTCGACGTATATGATATCAATGTATCAAACATGGTACTCCTCTACGTATGTGATATCAATGTATCGAACATGGTCCTCTACGTATATGATATCAATGTATCGAACATGGTCCTCTACGTATGTGATATCAATGTATCGAACATGGTACTCCTCTACGTATATGATATCAATGTATCGAACATAGTATTCTATGTATATGATATCAATGTGGTTTGTAAGAAGTATTATTAACACACACACACACACACACACACACACACACACACACAAAACAACAAACTATGAGCAGCTAGATCTGTTCGTGTGTCCTGTAATTCTTAAAACATTGTATTAGAGATGCGTATGATTTATTCAGCTTTCTTGGCGACTGTAAAGCAACATTCAATTGAAACAATGTTGACGGAGAGAGTCTGATTTTACAGTTGAAATACGTTCTGCTAGACCGAGTTTCCTCTGTCCTGGAATCGCTGTACTTACTTGACTATTACTGTCCATTTCCAAGACAATAAGTAATAAAAACTATTTCCACGAGAGAGCGTGACGCACATAAATTATGTGCTCAGAAAGTCCAACATAGCCAACGATTTTCATGGCAGGAGTTTTCAAAGACTGAGCATGGTTTAGGAAGCAAAATATAGTATCGTGGTTAGACTTAACACCATAATCACTATCAGGCAACTTTAGTTCTAATTCAGCATGAATATTTCTCCAAGTTGCTTTCTTTTAGTCAGCTAGCTAAGCCGTCTTCCAGGTTTCTATACTCATTTTGAATCTCGCGCCTAATACTCAAGTTTGTACTTCCGATCTCGTGTCTGAGCTTATATATGAACCATTCCTTTCCATATTAGGCTTCAGCTACTACTGATTTTACATGATTTATGTGCATCACGCTTTGTCTTGGAAATGGGCAGTAATAGCAAATTATTTTTAAAAAAAACAAAAAACATCCAAGACAAGAAACTAGGTCTTGCGCTCTTTATATTTTGTATTCTACTTTGTTTTGCTTTTACATAACTGGTGCACTGAGGATTATAGAAACACACACGATTCTCTAAAACGATTCAAATATGTATCAGGTGTGTCCAGAAAAGTGTATTCAATTACACACAATTTCTTCTCTATTATATTGGGCAATTTATTGTAGTTCTATTTCTGATTTAGGATTCAGAAGCTAATATCAGATGTGATTAATCATGATCAATCTTTGAGAAAATAGAAAACCCTCGCATAATAATTAGGCTTTAACTCAGAATATGGTAATTTATCTGCAAAATTAGCATTTTTGGATAAAAGGTTTGGTTTCGATTTAAGAAACCATGCACATTTAAGAATGGTGAAGGCAATATTATACTGATCTTATTGAGTTATTTCGTCTGTGCTGGCATTTCACTTTTTGTCTGCCATTTTTTTATAGAATTAAACTATTTCGATTGAAGATCAAAAGAACATTTGAAATGCTTTCGGTCTTCAAGGATTTAATAAGAAGAAAATGCAATAGTCTTCTTTTAATTTCCTCCTTGAGCATATGACTAGATTTTATGAAGGAGCATGGGCAATATACTGATTCTGATATGCAGTAACAACAACAAATAATGGCAAAATGAAAGTAGAACTCAATGCGATCAGTAGGCAAATATGTTGCGCAGACTGAATAGGGTCGGTCATTATGTTTGCTCGTATCTCCACAAATTTACTCACCAAGTCTTCGAAGGATTAAAAATATTATTAGTGTGGGAGAAATCTTATTCCAGAAAGAAGATTATTGGAAAGTAAATAAATAGCGCACGGGTGAAGCTAGTTCAATTTCGTGATCCTATGATCTACATATGATTCAACATATAGCTTGAAAAGGCGCCACTCAGCAATTACATGTTAAAATTTTTGCGCTAAGACCTATATACATATCCAGATAAATGTAATACTTAACACAGTTATTTGTCGGGGAGGCATGTTCTCACGTAATTTCTCTAAGAGCGGTTGATAGGAAACTAAACCACAAAATTAGTTGAAGCTAAGTTATTGATTCTAGACAACATGATCCTTAACGCTAGACAGGTTATGCAATAACTACCCAAGTTCTGGACTAGAGTTTGAAGACTTTTGAGTCGTTTGAGTCGTAAAAATATTAAGAGTGTTAGACCATTCAAAATCTTGTCCTTTTACATCCCGTATAGGGATAGGATACAAACAGTAAAAAAAACAAAATGATGCAATAACTAGATCAGCAAATCTTGCGGATGTTTTAAAAATCAATACAAATGGACCCTAAAATTATTGTGTATCACCATCTCGTATAAAAAAGATACGAGAGCATTATAAATAAAAATTTAAAAAAATACTGGACCATATTGAAATATAAAATAGCACGATCTTAATTGCGTCGAAAACTTTCGAGAAATTCTCATTCAGTATTTTAAATGTATCCACTACTCTAGAAATGACTGGATTTTGTTAGATTCTAGTATATTAATTTACAAATTAAAGATTACTATACCAGTCAGATTATGAAGATATTTAGCGAACACAAAATAATAAAATAACATTTTTACACATAATAAATAATGGCATAAAGTTACATGATATTGAATTCAACAGATTTCGGAGAGGTGAAGAAATATATAACGAGTTTAGCATGAAAGCAGCAATGTCGGTATCTAGAGACAATTATTACTTATTTGTCTACAACTTTTGACGGGATAAAAGTGTGTTTCAAGCTTATTGTGTTGTAGAATAACATTCAAAACAATCAAAGTACTAGTTTGGTGCAATCAGAATTAAAAACAATTTATGCTTCAATGTTTCAGGAAAGATGCAGATTTACAGATTATATCTAATGATAATAACATTAAAGTAAGGTACATCAACTCTGATAGCAAGATTTTTACAACAGTGCACCATGACGATATACATTATATATTTGATATGGATAATACATAAATTTAAATTCGTTTAAATTTACAGTACTACTTTAGGATCTCGTACATTTTACGAGGCGAACTGAGAATGATTCAACAAAAACAGAAATATAATTTGCAGAGTCTACGGTCTCAATCAGAAATGACAAAATTTGACATAGATCTAAAATCATACATTTACAAGGACTGAAGAAACGTTTCAAATTGTTGAAAATGAAGGTACCTGGTTCAAACTGTCGTTCAGTTGGCTTATTGATAACAGCTAAAGACAATTTATCAAGCATGAAGTATTCCGTGGATATGTTTATTTCGTTTTATATCACCGACACATCTTTAATGCAATCCTAAAAGTCAAGTTGATTCTACAGATATCAATCAATTGTGGCAGCAAATTAAACGGGGCGGAAATAAAATAAAACATATTAAATTGAAAATTGGTTAACTAAACAGTCAACTTATAAACTACACAAGCAAGCGAGATATGACGTCTCTGTACAAAGGGTCCATGGTTGATTCGAGGATGACCAGTGGCAGGCAGGCAATGTTGACATGCAAGTACATGAAAAATAAAACTTGCAATGTATATAAATACATTTTGACAGTGAGAGATAATTAAACATATGAGAGAGAGAGGGAGAGAAATAAATCAATAAAGAATTACATGTGAATAGTGAGAAACAGTAAATAGTGGCTCAAAATATATGTAAAGAATCATGTTACTTTTACTTAAATAGGTTTAATAATAGACGCAGACCCCAGATAAACGGTGTAGCTTTTGTGCATAGCACGGCGACAACATTGGAGAACTCCAGTCCAAAAGTAATAAACTAAATTTCTAATGTAATTATACCTTCGTCTATGGTGAAGAGGTCTCTAAGCTGGAGGGAGATCGGCACGCGTTGTCTCTGACATGATGGACTTCAGGTGAAAAAAAAGAAGAGATTAGAACAGAACTTTGCCCTTATCCTGTGATTCAATTGAATACAATAAATTGGATAACTCATCATAACCAAGTTTGCATAACAAATGGATTGACCGAGATACAAATTTACTATAATGAAACTAAACATGGTTTTTTATTTGTGATAACTATGCACTCAATATGACAATAATAACTCTGTCAAGAACTACTAAATGAACTAAACTGAGCAGTGCAAATGGCAACAGCTGGTTGTGGAATTTCATTAATGCATTTGATAACCACAAAAGTACCAGAATTAGTCAAATCAGTATACAAACTCATGTTTATTTTTTAAATCAGTAAACTTTTGACTGAATGTTAAGCAACGTTTCCTGACAATAAAGCATTAAAATAAAATAGCCATAGCATAGAGATAAAACAATTTAATTCATGTTCAACAATTTTAACATTCTGCGAAATCATGACTGTAGATACATTAAAAAATAGCAACAAATACTGAATGATCCATTACAGATTAGAATGAAAAGAAAAACAAATGATAAAGGATGGTACATCCGCCGAGTTATACAGTAAACTACATGCTGAAATTGAACTATTTAAAACAGATGTAAAAGAATATGTGGATAGAGAAATGATTAAAACATATCGGTGTGTAATACTGAATAATAAGACGGATGATGAAACGAATAAAAAAGATTTAACTGACTTGATACGAGAGTTTACAGTGGACACAGATGTAGTTAAAACTTAAATACATAAAAGACTCTTGCGTTAAGTGGTGGCATTGAAAAGTTAAAACCGAAATAAACGAAACTAAAAGGTAAAACGGGCAAAATGAGTCATATTGGGTGTTAGCTTGGATGAACTAAAAACAGAAATCGATATTGCTAAAAATGAGTTTGAGGATAAAACTCAAGGGACAGCTTTACGACTTTCATGTTAGTAAGGGATTTTTTCTTTAAGTGTGAATTCAAGTGATGTAGTTTCCATTTTTATACTGACAACAACGTCTACCACAACCAGATCTGTAAATGTGCGTTTAGACGCTATGGTTTTGGAAAATGAAATTTACCCAAGAAATTAGTTAGCATTCACAGATTTGACAATGCTCGTTTTGTTGAAATTCAAGTCAGTAGATAAATGTCATTCACATTTTTTTAAATTTAAAAATCAGGATTATACACAACTATATCTGTCAACTTGTATATTAAATCTGTAATATTTTGGGGTTTTTTTTATTGATGTTTACTTTGGAATAGAGCTAGGTAACCAACGTGTTTATTACACATTAGACGCTAAATGACTTTGATCCTAATCATTACAGATTAAAAGAAAAAGATACACACTACAATGTTTTAATACTTAGATCACCCCCCCCCCCAAAAAAAAAAAAAGAAAAAAAAAATTAAAATAAAATAAAAAGAAGACCCCCCCACACACACACACACACACATCTTCAGTCAGGATATAAAATAAATACTAGCAGCAGTATCAACATCTCTTAAGTTTCAATAGCGCAAAAACATAGCCTTTAATGTGCTTTTTAACACAAAAAATGTAAGAGAAGGGTAGATATTGGAGGACCAATAGCTATCATATACTGGAAGCGACTATCTTTTCAAGCTCTTTGATTCTAATTGGTCTGATGAGAGAGAATTATGCATGATTAGAGCATGGACAAGTTATAAATAAAAACTGCAGAGTTCAACCAAACTAGAGCAAGGACACTGGATTACTTGAATGAAATATTAAGAGAACAAGGTTTGGTGACTCATTCTTTAAACAACCTGGATGATGCTTTTTTTCTCTGTGCATATATTCAGAGAGTCGCAGGTATCGATGGATCTGCGAGCCCGGAAGATAAGGTAAGGCTTAAAAACTAAGACAACCTATATTTAATGATTTCAACCAACATTCTGCTGATAAAGGAAACTACGAGTACATATTCATTGTTCTTGTGATGGGTGTTACTGTGTTTCTTGCTTACAATTTATTATTATTATTATTATTTTTTTTAATTTTTTTTTTTGAGGCAACGAATGCCTCTGACGTTTGGTCGCTCATCTTGCTTTGTCGGCATAATAAATGATAACATACAGTAAATATATATCACCATACAAGGAGAAGATACAACAAGAAGTTAAATACCTTAACCCAGTACAACATTGGATCATATACACACTGAGCAACATTATACCTGAACAAACTGTACAGATGTCAGTTCCAAAGCTATGGCTAAATATATTGATTGTACTAGGAAGTTTCTTTGTGGCGCTTGATATGAAGGTACAAAGAGATGCAAATAATGAATTCGGCGGTAAACAATTTGGGAAGAATGCTTGTGAAAACATCACCATTTCTTATGGAAGCGATGATCTTTTAAAGCTGAATGATTACAACATTTTCATGATAGACTAAGACTTGTGGTTACCTGATTCGCTTAGAACAAATAGGACTGAACAAGACATTATGAATGATAAATTAGGAAAGTTGAGATCAGGAGCACAAAAATGGACAAAATACTGGTACTGAAGCTATACCGTTCGCAATTTATGGTAAAACGTTTAAGATACCACTAGACTTCCAGATACTAACAGATCATTATCCACATATTCTAACAGATCATTATCCACAGATACTAACAGATCAGTATCTACAGATTCTAACAGACCATTATCCACTGTATCCTTGTGCTCTTCCACAGATTTTCAGATTTAAAATAGCATCATAAAAACCTTTCATGTGATAGAAGCTGGTAAGTAAGACTACAAAATGGAAAACACTTGTCTCCAATACAATACGATTACTTAAAAATCAATTACACAATTAATTAAGTACAAGTACATACATTGAATTGTTTACTTTTATGAATACATCATTAGGGACATAACTATCAGACATAGCAGCCAATACAACTTGAACAAACCTCACTTGATTCACCTAGAAAGAGTTTAAAGTGTATTTTGATACTGTGCAGAAAGATTGGAGAAAATAATTCTGAAAGGTTTTACAGCTCAACAATATAAAGCAAATCTCAGTAACTATATTTCTAAAGTCTGACAAATATGGTATGTTCTTAAAGTTTCCCATTGAGACAACGGTTTGCAAAAGCTACAAAGTGTTTCCTTGATGAACAACAATAGCATACAGAAATTAGTAACATAAGTGTTGACAACTTTCACACTGATAAACATTGTATACGGCCTGATTTTTGAGAAGTACACATGATAATAGATTGCACGGTACTGTCTGAAGGTAGCTAATTTGCAACAAGGTATCCACCTGCAAACCGACAGAAAAAATTGTAGATGCTCGCGAAATGTGTTTTGTTCTTCAAATCCTCAGGTAAACATTCAGAACAATCGGATATTAATTATTATTTAGGCATGATAAATGTGTTTGACTGAACTTCACAGCATTATAACTTTTATAGTGAATAACTGTGAAAAGAAATGTCTGCACTAAATCTGATACAGAATGAATACATAAAGATTTTTTACTTCATCATTAGTCTCTGTCTAACGTTTTTAATCAAAAAGGCGTATAATCGAAAGTGGTCACTCAAAAATGAGAACGTGATCCTGATATATCCTGAGCTTAAAATAGACAACTGGTTAGAGTAACTGTTGATGTCAATCAAGGAAGTAATACTTTGTTTCTGATTGATGACTGCGGCAATCTTAACGTAAATGTAAATGGAAAGCATCTAATCTAACAAAACTAACTTTTAGTGGTGGACATTTTGAAATATCACTTTGGTTGAATTTACAAAAGAGCAGATCTGTAATCAAAGATTTAAGTGGGAATTAGACGTTTTTGGTTGTGTTTTACGGAAAGGACAAAAGGAACAAAATAGCGATGGAAACTGTATTTTTATTAAACTCATGTTATTTCAGACGAAATGAAAGTAGAAATTGTAGATAGTTTTAAACAGAACGAAATGAAAGTAGAAATTGTAGATAGTTTTAAACAGAACAAAACAAACAAATATTTAATGAGACTTGAATTTCCTTTTCAATCTAATTTGCTTACGTGTCCGTAAGGTAACGTGTTTTTGTTGCCAACCAAAAACGTTTGTCGTCATACACAAACAATTCTATTGTTTTCATGTTGATACTATATAGCTCATAACTGTATGATCTGAGTAAATTAATTTCTGCGTAAATATATAATCTCTATTATGATTAAAGGAACAATCTTTGTACATTGTACATTTCGAATTTCAAATTGATTGTATGTACACATTTTAAAAATTCCTTTACAGACTTTCCTTTCGTCTATATATGTTGTGAAAAAAATAGTTTTGACCTTAGCCCGCAAAACTCCTTAATGGAGACGAAATTTGTCTAATCCTTAAAAAGTCAGGAACGTTCTTATTCATTTGTTGTAATCCAAATACGTTATCCTTAGGATAGTGACTAGTGTCATATAACTTGACATTACCCTTCATGTCACTGTAAAAGCTTTCTGTCTCAATAGGAAAGCACAAAAAATCAGTATAAATCATCAGTAGTCTCGTTCTATCACCATGTTTGTTTTTACACGTGTTGTAACAGAATTCGTACATCAACTACTTACTTAACTCTAACACTGTAAATCCGCCGTAAATTGGCATTGTTCATTACATTTTCCTATTTTTCAAACCGACTAACACTAATGCACAGTCTATAATTGTTCTTCTGGAAAATGATAGATATATCTGGCATTTTACCAAATTTATTTTCTATTGTGCATATTTGTTCTTCTGGTCTTTTCCTGAGATTTTCCATCTGTTTACCAAACAACTGTTAATAATTTGCTTGAAAAAGACTTTTTCAAAATCATATTTTGTTTTTTGTCTTAAATTTGTATTGAGCTCATTGTATGATTTAAGCCACTGTTGTTGTTTAGGCAATCCAACTCTGTGTATCTTTATCAATTTTAAAGCTAACTGTATGCAGAAGTTTAAGTTTCTGTAGTTAATTATATATTTCGCTTTATTTTCCTATGTAAATAATACTTCTGGAACTGTTGGTTTTGTACCTTAGTAATCATTTATCAACTTCTTCTGTAACTCTGATAAATCATTTCCTCCTGAAATTAATGTCTTAGGAGCTAATGGACAGTCCTAGAAATAGTCATACAAGTGTAACGGACTCTCCAAATCCACTCCTAAAATTCAACTAGTATCATAGTCATCTGGTTTTTCAAACACATTTTCTCCTTCCCACGTAATTTATTTTTCAGTTTCCCTCCTAAAGTTTTTACCGGCGTGCATTGGCTCATGGCCCATGCTCAGAGGTTGTTAATATATTGGTACATAATGAATGACATTGACATTAACCTGTCGTACTCACTAACATCTTTGTCCAAGTAGCATTCATATTTTGCATATCTATGTGGTATCATGCTAATTCCCGTGATTCCAAACTCAATCATCGGGAACATGTCATAGTCTTTTAAAAGTTCAAGTTCTACATCTTTAAACATGCATCATGTGCTAATCCAGGAGCAATGTAATAATGTATTGGGTCTAGCTTGTAATTGTCCATACAGACATTCACTACATTTCTCAAAAATGCCACACAACATCTTTACGTAATATATATGTCGATCTCTGAGTGTTTTATGGCTAAAATATTCCATGACATCCTGAACATACTGACAATCCAAATTGGATATGTTTGAATCGTTTAAATTGAAATGAAACTTTTCTTTGAGTGATATAGCTGTTTCATTAAACCTTTCAAAGCTATTCATGTGATCCTATGAGTAAACGTATTTCCTCACATATTTATGTGTTCTACCTATAAAATCCTTGAGTGTCTCTATATAAATTTGTCATCACTCAATGTTTAGGTAGCTGCTCTAGAGACTGTCCTGTCTAAAGACATACAGAAACCTCACTGTCCTTTTTCTTCTCTCTTGAACCTATCAACAATGAAATCCTTGCTCAATGCGTCGTTGTTTGGTAAGATTTTTATCTCTTCATCTGGATCATTTTTAACCAGTGTTTTAATGTACAGACGACTGTTTAACCAGACCAGTTATGAGAGAACAGTGGTATGTACTTTCGATATTTAAAATTGAAATTACATTTGTTATGTGCTGGACCTCTCTATTTGCCCCTTGGGTAATCATGATCACTGACTGTGTTCACAATTATAATTTTTACACAGATGTAACACATATTTGATGAATTTAAATCTTTTCCATTTTCCTCTGTGAACACTATAGGTTTTGTTTTTACTGACTAAATTCTTCGTACACTAGTTTTGAAATTTTACCCAATGCATAGTAAAATACTTGAATGCAATCTATTTCCCTGTACACTACTCGCTCGTATCTCTTGCAAGTTGATTCAACGCGCAGACTGAACCCGGATGGAATGCGTTTGACTGCTTTGGTTGTTCAGGATAATATACTGAGTTCTGCTTCACAAAGGTTGTGCTTCGCACGTGTGCCATAGGCACATCTCTGCTGTTGTGTGTCAATTTTGCGTTTCACGGGTTCAATTGTATCTACGATACCCGTTACCTCTGACACGATGATGCTTTCAAAAGCACAATAGATAGCAAGTGGCAGTAAATATTGTTTTTTGTTTTTTTTTTGTACAATGATACCCACAAGTAATTGTGCCAGCGAATGTCGATGTTTTATATAAAAAATAATTGCAAAGAAGTAAAATAATAATTTGTATGTTGCTATATCCCAACACGCGTGGGCTGGTGTGTTGTGCCAGTAATTGTACCCTCGATACAGTTATTCATTTTAATCGAGTTGGTCCTTTTATTTCAGTAAATATTTCACATAACATGACAGTACGGTATAGCAGGGCCAGGTTAGTGGATATACTAACATAACTGGAATTTGAATTCCTTGAAATTGTTAAATATATTTATTTAAGATTGTACTATTTTAAATTTTAACGTGGTCGAGTAATCTTATATATATATATATATATATATATATATATATATATATATATATATATATATATATATATATATATATATATATATAATGTTCTCGTATTCCTATTCGAGATTTTGATACACACAAAAATGAGTGGTCTAGAAGATTTTAATAACTTCAAAAAACACCAAATCTTAATTGGTGTAGTAATTTGTTTAACTTTGATCTTTAATTTTCTCGTAAATCTACACGGTATGTAAAAGCAAAAAAATATGTATGGTTCAGCGCTCTCAATATTTTTATTACTGACATGCTGTAAAGGTTACGCTCTGCATTATATCCCGTTCATATTTCTAAGGGCAAATAATTCCACGGAGCAGAAATTCAGCGGTGTAATTTTGTACTAGTATGTATCTATATCACTGGCAAAAAAAAAAAAAACACACACACACACACAAAAAATACGAAAAAAGCTCACATTACACTGTCATTACTTTGCCTTTGTACGTTTGTTTCAGGTTCAAAGTGATTCTCATCTTTCAAGTTATAAATCTTAAATATAGTAATTTCAGGCAAATACTTTCATGTTTAAATACAAATTTGTCAAAGAGTGTGAAGCGAATTTTCAATTATCCAAGGAAGCAGAATTATATCAGGCATGGTGTTAGTTTATTGTAATAGGCTTTATTGATCTGCCATTGGGCACTAAAGCTGTCTGAAGGAGAACTTTCAATTAAGAACGCGTAAATTAGTAACTACGTTTGCAGCCAAACAACACTTGTCACAGAAATTAGTTTCTTAGTAAATTACTTTTAAAATAAAAGCTGGCTCCATTACAATCAACATACTTTTCACGTCCAGTGGTAAACCTTTCTTCACCAGATCACCATAGGAGCAATTTGAAAAGCCAGCGAGAATTAATGGGTCAACGTTAAAATTGTAATGACATGCTCCGGAAATGTTCTCCGCGTGTCTGACACAAATTTGGGCTTTCGGGTGAAATTATTATATCGTACACCGATGCATATGTAAGATTCTATTAAATATAATCCAGGAAAAAATAAAAGATGACAATATTTGATGTGCAAGAAAAGGAAATCCCACCAGAGGTCAGAATTTGTAAGCAAGAACAAGACTTACTGAGTTCCTCCTCACGAATTCTAGTCCCTATTTCACACCAACGCATATGTAAATAGGAAATAGTGTACATAAAGGATGGCGTATCATGGGTATTGATATAGCTTTAAAACTCTGGAATACTCACTAAGTTTTACGTCATTAGTAAGAGCGTTACAAGTTTAGTTTGCAATGAATTTGTTGAAAAACAAGGAATCGTGCTTCTCACCCATGCAACAGAGACATCTAGCTGATCTATTCGGTTACTTGTCTTATCTCTGTTAGGTTGTCTCAGCACGGATGTCTCAGTCATGGTATCCACGTGCTAGCCAAAGCTCTTGTAGGAACTATCTTTTCACAGGTTAAAAGTTATTATTATAAACAAAATGAATTATATGTTGTTATTTTCATGTGACATCCGTTGATTAAATGTAATAATATTGCAATACTATCAAATGTTTTTGTTTTTATTTTCTCACGCGTAGAAATTGTGTACTTCAGATCGACTGGTCACACCACTGATCTAATTAATATATTCGTATTACTGCGCTGTGTTTACAAAACAATAGCATGAGACTCGCGACGCGCTTGGTGCAATACATAAACCACATAAAAATTATTACTTAAATTGCAAACTTTTTTGGTAAGAGTGGCAGATATAGCATGATTCGACTTATATATTTATTTTGAATTTCATAAAAAGTTTAAGAATGACCTATAGAAAAAAGTGAGGAAATAATAGTACCTGATGAATACCGTATGTGTTGAATGTATCAGTGTTTACCTTGCATCCACCCCTTCACTGAAAATGGACTCTTCCAGCAACCGGAAATGACAGTGAGCAGGCTCCTCGTTTACATTGAAAACTTCCGTTTGGTTTGAAACGCGAAGAAGATGACAATGTTAGGGACCGCTTGGTGACATTCGAGTTAGAAATTATATATCAATGAATACAATGAGTACGTTTTTTTTTTTGGGGGGGGGGGGTGCGAATACTTTAAACCATATTGCTAAACAATGAATGGTTCTTTTAATTCAAAGAAAGAAATTGGATGAGGAAAATAATCAATTTAGGGGTTTGAAACGAGACAAGGAAATTCCAATCCTTCCCAAGCCCAAGTTCGTTCCAGAGTCTCGCGGGAGACAAATAATGTAACCCCTCAACTGCGATTTCCCTGTCTCGGTGCAAACTCCAACATAGATTATATTACTATCGACTGGCATCAGTTGTAGTTTCAATCCTAAAACTGCAAGAAACAAAGGAGACGTCCATGACGTCATAAGGATCAAGACGTCACATACAGTATTAGATCACTCATATGGATTAGGCGTTTCGCACATTCCTATATCTGTACGATAGTGTTTTCCAGTGTGGAACACCGGTGCAGAATAATTCCATCATACCTCACACCTGACCTTTATCCATACTCGTGGACTATTTTGACATTCTACTGCGAACATAGTGCACACCAAGTCGCAAAAAACTTCATGATTTCCATCATCATGTGAACATTCTTTCACAATATAATCAGGATAAACATTAACTGCAACACAGTTACATACTAAACTGAGCAGTGGTTGAAGTCAAGTGTCCTGCAAGCAGGCCGTTTCGCACTGATCGATCTAGCCACACGTACGGCGTCTTTAGTCCAATTTCGAGTCGAAAAAAGGGTTGCTGTAATTATTATTATTATTATTTTTAAATTCATATTTTCATTATTATCTCTGAAGGGTAAATCAATTCTAGACCAAAGTTAAATTGAGGACTATTTCATTATTTTTTGTCATCCTTGAATTATCTTATGAATAAAAGTGGACTTAGTTTTTTACTTGTTCACATTTGTATCATTGCACAAGATATCTGCAGTACACAATTCCGACGCTGTGTATTGCCATTATCATAGCCGTTTCAACCACTGTTGTTTGAAAGCTAAAACTTGTTTAAACGTCATTAAAAGTTTACACTGAATTATTCAGTGCAAACCTAACTGTTTACGCCCAATCTTACGGTAAGGAAATTTTCAATGTGTGTTTTGCTTTTTGAAAGTTATATCAGTATTTCCAAGACGCCATTTTGACTTAATTGTGCTTCAGTGCATGATAGGAAAATTCCACCCTCGGGATCAACATTTTGCGTCATACACGCGGTAAAATCTCGTGCCTGACGCAAAATTCTGACTCTTGGGTGGAATTTTCCTATCACACATATAGGAATATACCGTTCATATCTATTCAATGTAAATATAACAGTACCGTATATGCTCACGTACAATTTGATACCAACTGCAAACTGCATAGACCCAGATCTGCCGTCGAATAATGCGGCGGCAGATCTGGGTCTATGCAGTTTGTAAGGACTAATCAGTAGAACAAACAACATAGACCCTGATCTGCTGGCGCATTATGCGACGGCAGATCAGGGTCTATGTTTTTTGCATTTGGATCCAAATTATACGCGAGTACATACGATAGTTTCTTTGTGTTTATTAATAATTCCGAATCTCCTCTTGGATTAAGAGGTCATGGATTAAGAGGTCATCATAACTTTAATAAAGCTACATAATCAGTTTAATATCGAGATTTCCCTCATTGCGTTATTTAATGTCACATACTTTTGCACTAAAATTATTCGATTATGATCCACTTTTAAAAATAAAAAAGTATAAAAATTAAGTATGGATCCACTGATGTGAAATATAATTATTGAATCAATAATAAGCCATTCAATCGTCAGTTATGGTAAATTGATAGCGTCATCAGTTGTGTTAAAGTGTAATTGGGTTGGTAAAATATGTTCCTAGCGGATGGTTTTTACACGCAGAAACCTTCAAAATGTGTCAACATCACTGTAGACAAAAAATGTGAATATCGTTCAAAAATGTTTGGGGGTTGGGGTGGGTGAGGTGAGTTGGTGGGACACAATTTAGTCAAAACGCAAGGGTTCGCTGATCTGAGAAAACAAAAATTGAGCATAAAATGCCATACGTGAACAAGATGGACACGGAAATAACCAGTTACATATACGAGTGTAATAGAAGGCTTGAAAGGACAAATGGAATCGATCAAAGTCTAAATACTGTCGTTCATTTTTGTTTTTTTTCAAATTGCTCATGGCTCGAACACTGTTATTTTTGGTGTCAGTGAATATGCCATTTTCACTAAAAGACTAATTCCACGATGAAAGACTTCATAAAATGTCTGATGATAATACAGAACTTTGTCAAGATACTAACCGTTTATTATTGACATCGAAATAATTTGTCGTAATGAAAGGTATGAAATATCTGAATTGCAGTCAGTGTCGACGAAAATGTTTGGTAATTTTCAGCTTCAACATTCTGTGACTCCCATAATAATAGCTGACTGACAAGCCTTGTCTGGAAAAACGAAGAACCACATGAAGAATAAGCACCCCTGACATTTTGCGATATTGATTTACTGGTGTTATTGGCATTACATAATAGACAGGAAGAACAATACAAAATGAGATAGTATGAAAAACTGGTAGTGAAAAAATAGCGTGTTATACCATATTTGGGGAAGGTTAGTACAGCTATTGTTGAAACTCTTTAAATGCCTCTTGGTAAGTCGAACAACTAGTATTATATTCGTATTCTTAGTTTCGTTTTGTTGTTGTTGTTGGTGGTGTTGTTGTTCTTACCCCATTTATATATCCTTTCAAGTTACAAACACAAATAACAAAACAACCAAATTTAATGGAATTGAAAACAAAAACAAAACGAACAGATAAGGCCGAACGCCCGCCCACTTTCCGGTCTAACGGTAAAACGTTGGATTAAAAGCAGCTTTGATATATTTGGATGTACTTGGCCTAGCATATTTCGTTAGGACAAACCAATCCGTTCAGGGCGCAACAATCTGGATCATCATGTCAAATGATGCACCCACCTATTATCAAATATTTGAACCCTCCGTATTTACTGACACGAATTTGATACGAACGAAATGAATTTTAAAAATATATAACACAAGTGTGTCAACCCTGAATTTTAAATAACTCACGAAACCATGAAACAAAAGTCAGAAGAGTTTTGCTATTTATTACCCAACATCGGTATGCAGCATTTTTTAGAAATATCTCCAAAGTTAAAGCGACCATACACGACGTTGACGCGACTAACATTGATGCAGTGAAGGCAGTATATGCTGTATTTAGGTTTCTTGTTTGCTTGGTATTTAACGGCACATCAACACATGAAAGATTATGTCGTGCTGAGACTATTAAAGTAGAGTGCCTTGTCCAGTGATACACCACGGTGGCTGACCTGGCCTGGTTTTGGCAGCATTCGAACCTGAAATATTCAGTTCGCGAGTTCGACACACTAACCACTGGGCCTCCACGGCTCCTGAAAGATTGAAATCCTAGCAGTATTATTTCTTGCTATATTGCTATCTTTCAGCATACGCCTCACAGTGGATTATCTCCCTTTGGCACGATAATACCACTGCAACAAAGCTGTCAATTTGGTGATAAAATACTACCACTGCCACAAAGCTGTAAATGTGGTGATAAAATATCACCTGAAGAAACTTGTACGCTTTGATAAAAAAGCATACACTAAAGTTAGACTGTATTTTCTGCAAACTTTTCTCTACAATGACTTTAGAGCAGAATGTGAAGGATTTGCCTAAAGAGGAAAATTCTTTACTTGCAGAGCTCGAACACAGGGCTGATAACTCTAGAAGGTAACACGCGGCAGACGTTACCGACAACGTCACAATGAAACGCATCTGAGCCGCCTAGCTTTCACTGTCTGCTTCTTTGTCCCTCTTTATGATTGGATTTTAATCTGTGATTAGATAAGGTATGCAGGATATAATCAATGTAATCGTGTACATATACACAAAGACGATGGACAAAGCTTTCTATGACCCAGGGGTCAAAAAACAGCCTTATGGCAGCGATATGTTCTGAAAGGGTATGAGCTAAGAGGAGCGTGATCTTCCAGGCGTAAATGCAAGGAAATAAACCGTGTATTAATATTTTCAATGACTGATTTGTACAAGCGATCCCAGAGTAAGTGGAAAATTGGTGTTACTTCTGATTTATGTCTGCTCGTGATTTGTCCTTGTCTTGACTGTAAAAATGACAGGTTAGGTATCTGTATGTGTGTGTGTATCATACTAAAACGCACCTATTATGAACAACCTATGCTACATATTTTGTTGAACTTAAAAATTTTATAAGCACAAAATCAAGCACTAGAAAAACACCCCACCCCACCCACCCCAAAAAAAACAAAAACAAACAAAAACAAACAAACAAACAAAACCAAAAACAACACTAACTAAAAATTGCGTTCTATCAGCACAATGTTTAAAATATATAACCTCAAATTATTTAATTTATTAACAGTCATGCTTACCAGAAATAGATGGCAGACTCTCTTACAATCGTTATCTCAAGGCTCTATTAAATTAGCCTTATTTCTGTCAACGTCTTCAAGTAGTAGTGTTCCCATCGACAACGAAGTTGATTTCAAAACTATGACACAAAGGTACATAAGTCAATCACATACACCACAGACAAATGACATTAGAAGTTAATTTACCGTCATCCTTGCTTTCATCTGAAAGGAGTCTTCCAATTGAGTTGTGGTAGTTACCTTCTTAGTAAATAGGCTTATGCAAGGATGTTATTCGTGATAATTTAAAGTCATATAAATCTGAGTGGACCAAAATGGTCTCTTTATCAGGTTGGAAACTCGCGTTCCTAGAATATGAACTGGTAACATATTCGTTGCCAGAACTTGTTTTATATAGGAAACAAATTGGACTGTCACTACTCTTGCTAATTATATCTTCCCATTACACAACCAATCCCTTAGGTTCCGTTGTCCATTGGGGTACAGTAAAAGGGACCAATCGTTCCTATATTAAACTCTGCAATCCAGTTACTTAAAATGAAACCATGCTTATTGTGTGTCAATAAACAAATTTACGTAGTCATGTAACGACTTTATTTAGTTTATCGCTATGTTTAAGAGTGGGTACATACAGTATGTAGTCTGACAGTTGTTTTTTTATTTTTTGCGTAATCACTGTCTCGTTGTGGACGGATGATTCTTTGAGCGCTAATCAACGGACGAACGTGCTTAACTTACCCAGTCTTTGTTATCCCTACAGAAGATGTTTACGGGATGAAATGCGCTCATGCGTATATGTTGTTTAAGATGTCAATTAAGCTGACTAAGCTGACTAAGCTGATTAAACGGACACATAAAGGGGTCTATAAGCTAACTAGTCACATGTAAGCTACATGCTGGTAATTACTTGTGTGGCTATCTATTATTACTAGTGGCGGCGCAAGGGGGGGGGGGCAAAAGGGGGGCGTCGTCGGGAGCTTTTTCTTTGCAGCTGTAACCGAGTCGAAGATGGGGGGTTAGGTGGAGGTTGGCAACTGACAGTCTCTATGGCAAAGTAGGGGCGCCACTAAAGAACATTGCCCCCCGGCGCCTTAAACCCTCGCGCCGCTACTGGTTATTATGTTGACACAGGACTGTGCTAGAAAGGCCCTACATCTACTTTACCGAAAAATGAGATGCTTCAGACTTCACATAGACCTGTAATTGCATCTTTTCGATTATAATATATTATCCATTTTTCTTTATGGGTGTGAAGTTTGGAGATTGAGAGTATCATACTTATTGAAAATTTGCATATCGAATTTTTAAGAAACATTTTAAAACCAAGGAAAGTACACCATTTATATGCTTTATTCAGAACTAGGAAGAAAGACTACTGATATAATTATCAGATCCTAAATTATAGGATTTTGGATCTCTATCATCGATGGAAAATGGGCTAAACTATCCAGACTCCTCTATCAAATACTTTTTTTTTCCGAGACCAATGCTAACGCTAATACTTATAAATGGATGAATAGCGTAAGGAACACTCTGATAACTTATAAATGGATGAATAGCGTAAGGAACACTCTGATAACTTATAAATGGATGAATCGCATAAGGAACACTCTGATAACTTATAAATGGATGAATAGCATAAGGAACACTTCGATAACTTATAAATGGATGAATAGCATAAGGAACACTTCGATAACTTATAAATGGATGAATAGCATAAGGAACACTCTGATAACTTATAAATGGATGAATAGCGTAAGGAACACTTTGATAATTTATAAATGGATGAATAGCGTAAGGAACACTTCGATAACTTATAAATGGATGAATAGCGTAAGGAACACTGATAACGTATAAATGGATGAATAGCATAAGGAACACTTTGATAACTTATAAATGGATGAATAGCATAAGGAACACTCTGATAACTTATAAATGGATGAATAGCATAAGGTACACTTTGATAACTTATAAATGGATGAATAGCATATGGAACACTTTGATAACTTATAAATTGATGAATAGCATAAGGTACACTTTGATAACTTACAAATGGATGAATAGCATAAGGAACACTCTGATAACTTATAAATGGATGAATAGCATAAGGAACACTCTGATAACTTATAAATGGATGAATAGCATAAGGTACACTTTGATAACTTATAAATGGATGAATAGCATATGGAACACTTTGATAACTTATAAATGGATGAATAGCGTAAGGAACACTCTGATAACTTATAAATGGATGAATAGCATATGGAACACTTTGATAACTTATAAATGGATGAATAGCATAAGGAACACTCTGATAACTTATAAATGGATGAATAGCATAAGGAACACTCTGATAACTTATAAATGGATGAATAGCATAAGGAACACTTTGATAACTTATAAATGGATGAATAGCATAAGGAACACTCTAATAACTTATAAATGGATGAATAGCATAAGGAACACTCTGATAACTTATAAATGGATGAATAACATAAAGAACACTTTGACAACTTATAAATGGATTAATAGCATAAGGAACACTAATAACTTATAAATGGATGAATAGCATAAGGAACACTTTGATAGCTTATAAATGGATGAATAGCATAAGGAACACTCTGATAACTTATAAATGGATGAATAGCATAAGGAACGCTCTGATAACTTATAAATGGATGAATAGCATAAAGAACACTTTGATAACGTAAGGAACACTTTGATAACTGCGGAGAGACCAGACCTCCTATATTATGAATTTATCAATAATCCGAAAGGAACTAAACGGATGATAACAGAAACTGTAAAAGACTTTATATACAGGAATGGCAATCGTCGGTAACTCTATCCTCTAAGGGAAAATTTTACCACTGTTTAAAAGAAGATTTGAATATGGAAAACTTCTTATTACTATTTCCTAGGAATCTGTATTTTCCATTGATAAAGTTTAGGACTTCCAGTCACAGACTCCTTGTTGAAATCGGTCGTTGGGACAATAAACTGTTTGAGGAAAGAAGATGTAATCATTGTATAAAAATGACATCGGGGACGAATACAATTACTTATTCATTTGTCCTAAATTTCACAAAGAAAGAAGCAAGTTTATAAAACCGTTCTATTAACGCAAACCCTCTATTGTAAAAATTACAGACCTTACTTGCCACCAATAATCGCGAAATTCTCCAAAATCTTGCCCAATTTGTTACTCCAATATTGAATACAATATCAAAAACTTTGTGCTATTTGTGGAATCGGACATGTTGCATACTTCATAATGATATACTATATTTTCTCTTTTAAAATTTTTTTACACTCCAGGATGGGCTAAACTATCCAGACTCCTCTATCAAATACTTTTTTACGAGACCAATTCAAACGCTAATACTTATAAATGGATTGAATACTAAAACTGTATTGTGTCCTAATCATGTTATGTTATGTGTCCTAAAAATGTTATATTATGTACCCAAATTTTCTCATATTTCTAATTATTCTTGCTCTAATTATAAACGTTGGCCAGTGATGTGATCTGCATCTCCATAGGTTAGTGACGTCACCTTATAAAATTGTAGCAGTTGTGGTATTCTCATATGCCACCTATGTGTGGCCTGAGATTTACTTTCATTAATAAATTTTTTGTACTGTTCTGTTCTGTTCTATTAGGTGCGTAATGTTTTCATTGAAAACTTCGTACTTACCAGAAGTTGTTTCAAATTTAGCCTTCAGTATGTCAAACTAACATTGAGCAATGCAACAAGTGTTTTGTGTCCAGTGAAAACAGATTTACGTTATTTTGAGAACTGCCACCACGATATAATTTTCCATCCCAATATAAATATTTGTTTCTTTTACGTTCTAATTTTTAATACCTGAAAGATTTATTTATCGATCCTATATAGAATATTTCATGATTTACATCTTAGAAGTTCACAGTTTTGCTTTGGGGGATCATACTGCCATCGTGTTTTCTACCTGTCAAGGAAAATAAAATGAACGTTGTCATCAGATAAAAGCGCGATTGATTTAATTACACCTGTTGACTAAATACGCATCGCAAACAAAATAAAAACTATTATTCATTTTTCGATAACTTGAAACTGATACACCAACGCTCTGTGTAAAGAATCCAGGAAATATTTGAAATTTCGTTCCAATCGTCATGTTTCATGGCTATTTCGTCTACGGCGTCACAGATAATTCTTTAACTCTGTGACAAATTGTTCTGGTCCAACTGGATACAGTTTTGTTACCCCATAAACATGAATTGGACTGCACCTATTTCTGCTCTGAAGAGGTCGTCTTAGGCTTGGCGGCTTGTAGATATATCTCTATCGTCATGTATAAATTGTCAGAGCGTTTATTATATCAAATTTCTTCCTGTTAACACAAAAGAAGTATTCATCTTTAATAATAATAATAATAATAATAGTAATAAAATTGTTTGATTCCAATGACTGGCATGCTGTAATTATGAAAAGTTAAATTATGTTCAAGCTATCCTCTATATCGGATTTTTATTATAAATTTTTTTAGATTACAGCCATAACATATCGATAATGATTGTAGTCAGCGTCCCGTGGATCATTCATTCTTTTGATTTTCACATAATATTTATATAACATGAATTTTGCCATCATGCGTGGTTTATCTTTTTTTGTTTCACTTTTACACATGTGTTCCTCACATAGTTCTATCAGATGGATATATTATTTTAAATAATGTTTAGAAAATTTGTTTGGTTTCTAGTCGAATTTGGATACTTTTGCTCTTTTGCATTAGGTGGGCTTGTCCCTTTATATAAAACAAAATGTGGTTTTATGTTGTGTGGTTTTATATACATGCCCTTTTGGTCTAAATACTACTGGTTAATGTAAAAAAATATTCAGGACAAACAAAATGCCATTGTAGATTTTCATACATCTGTCATATGTACCTGTCTAATAATCGTGGATGTATATGCAAAAAAAAAAAAAACACACAATGGAATCGGCCTGTCCCCTACTGGTGCATGTATATGCAAAATAATCAACTGTGAATTTTCATACATCCACCCTATCAGCCTGTCTACTACTGGCAGATGTATATTCAAAAGAATCCGCTGTAGATTTTCATACATCTCCCTTATTGGCCTGTGTATGCAAAATAATCCACTGTGGATTTCATACAGTTGTGCAGCAACACTTGATGGTGACTCTAACAATCTGCCTTATCCTGTTTGTTAACTGTTGGGTTTGTTGTCCTTGTTGAGCTTGTTGTTACCGGAAACATAGAAAAAGAGAAGATAATGACAAAAGGAAAGAGTCACGTGTTTTATTCTTACATATTTACCTCTCTACCTTTGATATCTTATCGATTTGTTTCTCTGAAAAAAAGCAATAAATACTTTTTATAAATGCTATCCTTCTGTTTACAGTATAGATTTTGTTTTACAAATGTGACCAT
Organism: Margaritifera margaritifera; assembly: GCA_029931535.1. NCBI lineage: Eukaryota > Metazoa > Mollusca > Bivalvia > Unionida > Margaritiferidae > Margaritifera > Margaritifera margaritifera. Next base: position 399,022 of record JAQPZY010001140.1, on the reverse strand, counting down.
TTTTGTAATGGTGTCACTGGCTATGAGAGACGAACGATATTAAAAAACAAAAAACAAAGACCCGTACAAATGCAGAAATATTATCTCTGTGAACTTCAGATACATTTTCTGCCTTTAGTTGTAGAACGGGAGCCCATGCAAATTACAATTTGCAATTTTAATGCTACAAAAGCAAGTTCATAACTAGAGGAGGGTACAGTGGCAGTGACTTAAGCTACTTTGGCAGCAGCTGCCTTTTGGCCGCCTCTCTCTGATTGTTTGGTGGTTAATAATAATACTTGGAGGGAGTGGTATTCTACCAGCTTTCTTCCCAGCTGTTTAAGAACTGTTTACTTGTGTCCGCCATCTATTTTCCCTTCCAGCTCACCAAATCTTATTGGAAAACGGTCCGGGGATCCTTTTGCAGACTGACTGGACAATGCTCACCACACGAAGCTTGATTTAACTCACAGGCGAGGTCCCCTATATCGGATATTGCCATAAATATTGATAACTAGGAGCTTTCTAAGGAGATTAATATTGGACAGATGAAATGTTAAAGTTATTCTGCTGCCTACTGATTTAACGATCACAGCCTCAGTGGTTCAGATTCTGGTCAACAATCTGTGTATGCTTCCAATTTCACTAAGAACAAAACTTAGCAGCAGTAGGATGTACTGCAGCGCGTGCTGTATGATGACACAGTGTTCACATACATGGAGAAGTTTATTTAGTGATAAAACGAGTGCTAATTTAATTAATTTAAAATATTCCTATCATACGTACGATGTATAGATCTTCTTGCTGTTTTATGTTATTTTAATTTAGCTATTCTACATTGACTTGCGTAACTTACTTTGTACTTCTGCTAGTGACACTGTCGCAATATATAGCTCAGACTATGCTCCAGTTGTCTATGAGCACCCACCACTCAGGACAAGAAAGCTCATTTCTTATCACAGTTGTCAAAAACTGTACATATTTTATTTGCTTCTACAGCTCAATAGCCTGGGAAACAGTCGTCAATATATGTTCGCTTTGCCAATATATTCTTTTCTTTGTATTCCCCCGCTGATAATCCGCCGAAAATAGATTATCATTAATTAACGGCACCCTATTGAGATTGTGGCGATATCACCGCCTGGAGACATGCGTGGTATTTTCCGTAATGGATAATTCTATTAATAGCCAATTTACACATGACGTTGACCTTATCCAAAAGGAGGCAAGGATGCGGACTATTTCGGGACAGATTGATCAGAGTTATCGGACGTGAAATTAGCCCATTGAATCTGAGGGGTAAAGCAGAGGGCTCTGCGCTCAATTTTCGCAGACCCACACGCCGTCATTCTCGAGAACTAAAATGGAGTGTAACACAGGCTAACAGCTCAAGATACTCTAATCAGTGCTCCGCCATCTAGAATAATGATCATCATCGTCATAATTGCAGAAATATGCTCTACATACTTTAAGATAATACGATGAAGCTTTCGGCATCGTTCTAGCTCTGCGAAAAGTCAGATGTAACTATTTTCTATACTAATATTTCTCCACAACGTCCCAGTTTAAGGACCAGTTCGACTAAAGGTAGCAGTCATTTTAGCCCAATGTAAAATTCCCAATGGGGTTAAGCTCACGATTGAATGTATACTGAGTTCTCTCTCTCTCTCTCTCTCTCTCTCTCTCTCTCTCTCTCTCTCTCTCTCTCTCTCTCTCTCTCTCTCTCTCTCTCTCTCTCTCTCTCTCCAATGTCTGGGTCCAATGTATTCAAGTTGTTGTTTGCTGATATACAGCTCATCCTGTAACCTATCAATGTCCTCAAGTACTTTTTCAACGCATCACCCTAAATACCACATTTGCCAGGCTAAACCATATTTGACGGTAGATGTCATATTATATCTGATCTACCCAATATAGTCCTAGCAGGAATTTATTTTCAATAGTATTTCAAGAAAACTAACTGCTGTATTTCTTATGTTACCCTATATTTGATTGTGGATGTCAGATAATGTTTGATCTGCCGGATATATTCATAGTTGCGTGTTATTTTCAATAGTATCTCAATGAAAGTGAAAAATTACTGCTATTGTATTTGACGGTAGATGCCAGATTATGCATCATCTACCTAAATATTGCAGAGTTTCAGCTTTCTTTTCATGTATTAGTAGTTACGAAGCTGAAAGAACGGCACACGTTGGTATTTTTTTTCACATTTTAAAAAAATTACACATATCAACAACTCTGAGGCAATTAAGCAGAGTTGCTGTTACCTACTGCTTCATTGGTCATTTAAACTTGTTTAGTCCTATTGTTTTTAATTGGTTTTCACCGTCTGTGAGTTGTCACTCCTGTTTGGCAGAACCAATGCTTTGCATATGGGCAGAAATTTTATTGTTGAATTTCTTTGGCTGCCTAAAGAAGGATGGTATACCAAACTCAGTCATGATTTTGTAATATTTACTCTTTGGGAAAACAACACTTGCACACGCTCTCAATACATTCATGTCCTGGCCAAGTTCTGAGAAGACGTCTTAAATTAGTGATAATTTGTCATTTTTAGTGATGTCTTTGCTGTTATGGGCTAATGTTATCGCATTCCAGCACATGTCCTTGACAACAGAAATACTCATATGTTGTGACCTTTTTCTGTATTGCTTTGAAATTTAATTTAGTGCTAAAATGCATTACCTTAACTAGCCGTAAAAGTGACGTATTTACGTTGTCAATCAAAACTTCTGTTTTCGTCCTGAGCTGACAAAGCACCCTTTTCATTTTAAGGCTAAACATTCCATGATTTTACGATTTTAGAAGATTCTTTTTCTTTAAATTTTCTTCGCGATTGAATAAATAACATATATACATAACAAAATAAAAGTTAGTTTTCATCACACATTTTTGTATTCCTTTTCAAACCTTCTTTTCTTCGTGGTCTATTATAAATTAACAGAGTTTAGCTCTTAAACAAAAACCAAAATGTTGTGACCTTTTTCTGTATTGCTTTGAAATTTAATTTAGTACTAAAATGCATTATCTTAACTAGCCGTAAAGTAACGTATTTACGTTGTCAATCAAAACTTCTGTTTTTGTCCTGAGCTGACAAAGCACCCTTTTCATTTTAAGGCTAAACATTCCATGATTTTACGATTTTAGAAGATTCTTTTTCTTTAAATTTTCTTCGCGATTGAATAAATAACATATATACATAACAAAATAAAAGTTAGTTTTCATCACACATTTTTGTATTCCTTTTCAAACCTTCTTTTCTTCCTGGTCTATTATAAACTAACAGAGTTTAGCTCTTAAACAAAAACCCCCAAAAAAACAAAAACAAAAAAAACCCCTCTCTAAATGTGTACCATTCATCTCATACTTGAAAAGTCCACTTATGGTATGTTAAACACTTTGTTCTTCGAGTAATCACTTATGTCATAGAACTTTATATTTTCCTTCGTGTCGCTGTAAATGTTATCAGTTTAAACGAGGATGCACAACGAATCTGTATCAGTCATCGTCGTACAAAATTTTTATTATTTTGCAGGAGAATTCGTTCTGTAGCCACTTCGTTAGCTCTAACACAGTGAAGCCACCGTAAATATGTTTGGTTAATTTGATTTCTTGTTTGATTTTTTTTCCATAGTAACCGAACTAAATACTCATCGATTATTCTTCTCCTGATAAATGATAAATGCTTCTGCCATTCCGAACATGCATTTTCATTTGTAAAAAGTTTGTACAGTCGATCATTTCTTAGGGTTTCCTGTTTGTTTGAGGAACACACTGTTATTCATCAATTTAAAAATCCTTTTTGAAATCATTAGTCGATTTTTTGTCTCAAAGTTTTATTGAGCTCGATGTAGGATTTTAGCCACATTTGTTGATCAGATTTCACAACTCTGTGTACTGTTGCAGTCATTGGCGTACTAAGGGTAAATGGCGCCCGGGGGGACGATGATGAATCAAAGGCCAGAATACGAGTCCCGAATTTTTATCAGCTGTTTTGGCGCCCCAAGACCACTGGCGTCCGGGGCAACAGCCCCGTCCGCCCCCCCCCCCCCCCCCCGTTAGTGCGCTATTGCTTGCAGTTGTAAATTTAAATTTTACATTTTGGTAGCGAATCACATAATTTGTGTACAGCATACACCGTAATTTTGGTACCATGGGCTTAGTTCCTTTCCCCTCTCCGATTAGCTGCTTATATAAGTTCTGATATTCTTTCGAGGTATGCTACCATTTTTTCATGGTCAGGAGGATTGTCTTTGACATGGTCTTGTATCTATTTCGGTACTTCCAAATCAGCCACTAAATTGTACCCAGTTTCATTGTCATCCACTATATTGGTAAGAATTTGTTTCTCCTATCCATCTAATTTGTTTGTTATTTGCACATCTGAAATTTTTATTTACGGACATGTATTGTCACCTTGCCTGACCTTGTACATAATGGAGGACGTAGGTTTGGATTCATCGTACTCAGAGTAATTTTTCATTTTTCCACCATCATCCGCGTAATACGTGTGATTGGCTTCTGCATATCGATGTTGATAACGCTAATTCCTCCTCGTATTCCATTCTCGATCATCAGGAACATGTTATAGTTTGTTATCAGTTCAAAGTCTACATGAGTGATATTCAAATATCCATCATGAGCTAGCTATGGTTCACTATAACAGTGAGCAGGATTAAGTTTGTAGTGTTTCATAAAAGTGTACAATAATGTCACACAATATCAGCGTATCATTCTTTTCATAATAGTAATGAAGGTCACCTAAGTTTTAAGTTTGAAGTGTTCCATGACATCCTGAATATATTTATAATCTTAGTTTGAGATGTTTGAGTTGAATAGTGATAAGTAGAACTTTTGTCTCTGATGAATAGATGTTTCGTTAAAGCATTCAAAGCTATCCATTTATCCGTATGGGTAAATGTTCTTCCTTATATGTTTAGGTTGCATATGTTCAAACCATTCTACTTGTATACTTGTCGCCGCTTAAATTGTTTTCAAGCTCTTCAAATGATTCTCGCATGAATCTAAATCTATCAGCAAGATAACTGTCTAATTAACTCCTTAATGAAGAGATAACTGTCATAGTCGGATAAGCTGGAAATGAAATATTGTATGAATTTTGAATATTTGAAATTTGAATTGTAACCGTTATGAGCAGGACCTCAATACTTGCCTGTTAAGTAACTGTGGTCATTCAAATTGTGTGCGTGCGGTTCGGAGTAGTGAACTTTGCTAAAGATGACTTCTTTCTCATATACATGGTACAAGTTGGTTGAGTTAAAACGTGTTTCATCTTCCACCTTATATAATATACGTTTTGTATTCTTAGAGACTTCAATTCTTGATGCACTAGTATTGCGATTTTGCTCAAACACATGAATGCAATCAGTACATCTGAAGACAATTGACATGTAACTCTTTTGTACAGATTTTAAGTATAGACAGAAGTCAAATGGAATGCGGTTGGCTGTTACTTGTCCTATGTATGTTTAGCCAACATGCATTCGAAGGCGCAGTAAATGACAAATTAAACCTTGAGTCGATGTTGATGTATTTTTGTGTGTGTTTATATTTAACGATGGAAGACTTGTCGTATCTATTGTGTGTGTTTATATTTAACGAAAGAAGACTTGTCATATCTATTGTGTGTGTTTATATTTAACGATAGAGGACTTGTCATATCTATTGTGTGTTTATATTTAACGATAGAAGACTTGCCATATCTATTGTGTGTGTTTATATTTAACGATAGAAGACTTGTCATATCTATTGTGTGTGTCTATATTTAACGATAGAAGACTTGTCATATCTATTGTGTGTGGTTATATTTAACGATAGAATATTTGTCATATCTATTGTGTGTGATTATATTTAAGGATAGAATACTTGTCATATCTATTGTGTGTGTTTATATTTAAGGATAGAATACTTGTCGTATCTATTGTGTTACATACTATGTAGGGTAACCTTTTTTCTCTTTAACATTCCGATACATTGAAGAAAAAAAAAAAAAAAAAAAAAAAAAAAAAACAAACTTATTTTACAGATGAACTTATGCATATTTTACAGATGAACTTATGTTCATTTTGTTGTTGATTTTTTGTTAGATACCAACCTCGAGAGGTCTTTTATTCCGACGTAATGGTACTTTTCTTCATCTTGAACTCGACCTATCAACATGTTAACAGACCTCTTTGTTTTCAATTTTGATGACCCTAACAGACCTAATGTATTTGTCTTCTACTGTCACGTACAAAATCACGAGTGTACCGACTGTCGATCATTGTAATTCGATGCCTTTGATGATTTCTGTATTTCGGATAATATAAAGTTGATCCAATCGCATAAAAGCATAAAAGAATATTTGTTATCATCACTTTTAACGTTAGCACATACTTTTTTGTTCTGAACCCAGTCTGGTAAATCGATGTAAGAGCTTTCCTTTTAAAGATTATTATTTGTCCTGTCAAATAGACATTTTCTGCTATGAGCGATCCTTTGATCAAATTTTGCATGATTTTCATCTGACGGAGCGTCTATGACAAAATGTACAGTTTGGTTTAGTCATAAAAGTTTTGTATTGAGTCACATAAAACATTTCTTTGTTGTTGTTTTTTTTTTTCTTCTGTCGTACTTCCAATACAAGTTGAACTTTCTTCCAATTATTTTCTCCACATGTGTTTCAACCTGACTTAGAAATATAAGTCCACCGGAAAATATACATTTTCTGATTGTGTTACCAAATGATCCTTTCCTGTCGACAATAATCGATTTTATCCTTATTTTGTTGCCTTCTACGCTATCTAAGAGATTATGTTTTTGTGCTCATTCAAGACTCTGCTTTTCTTGTCTTTTCTGGCTTCTCCTTCGACTTTGGAATTCCTCTTGCCGCCTTCGTTGTCTTTGTTATAATCATCTAATACGATCCGTGTAAACTTAATAAGCCATATTTCAATTGTATTTAGATCTTTAGATAAAAAAAAGACATGGTTTTAATTTTAAAAATTTCAACAAATAGGTTTTTGGGTCCATATTCTAAATTTTCAACTTTGAGATTTTAAGATTTTTCGTCAAAAGTCTAAATTTTCAATTCTAGAACTTAAGATATTTAAAAATAAAAATGTTCTAAAACTAAAATGTTTTAGACATTTGGAAGGTTGACTTTTTCGACCTTTCACTATTTAGATTTTTCATCAAAAGTCGAAAGAGTCAAACTTGTCAAGTATAATGTTTCGCTTTCATTTAGATTGAGCGTGCTATTTGAATATTGCCTCTCTTTGATGTTATATGCCACGGTGAATGTTTAAGCATTTATTTTGACCTTAGCTCCGATTATAATTTACGAAATTAGTGACTAAATATATAAATAAGTAGGCAGAGATAAATACAAAGCGTGCAATAATCTTGAATGGGGCCTTAGCTGCATTTTTCAATTTCATGAAAGTAATAAATAAAATAATTTTTGTTACTGTCTGACATTAGGCTGAGCGCGTGACAAATATATTAGAAATTCCTGCCGGGAAGAAAACAGCGAGGTGATTTTCGTGTTATTTTTGTTAGCATTAATTTACACTCGACCCTTAATTATGTGCAAGCGGAATAAACGAAGTTGGAGGTCGACCAGAATGACATGTCGGTTTCGCCTATCATCACAATGAAAGGTCTAGTCCACTTCATAAAAAGGGATTGCAATGCATGCATGAAACATGTTTAGTATGGAAGAATTATAACGTCCACGTATACCATGCTCAGTGCATGTACATTTTCTCACATATTTATCGGGTAGAACAGTCCCTAATATCTATTGCAATGGTCGAACGGACAGGCCATGTTGATGGAACTATAACACCATATTCGCATGCAAAGCGATATATTCATAATTTACCTCATATATTGGGTATTGTAACCTGAGTGTAATAAAGAATTTGTCATTGTTATTGTCATTGTCATTCCGGTGCTCGTGAGACCGCTGAGATCTAGCATCCTCCATCTTAGTGAAAGTGCTGAATCGCTATACTTTATTATCATGATGCACCGCGCCCATTAGTCTGGTTCCCTGCTTCGTATGCTCTCTGCTACACGACTAACTAATCAGGAGACAGATTTTACTAGTTACCAGCCTATGCCATTTACTTGCCAATTTAGGCCGGGCGCCAGCGAATGACACCATAGTTTCACATGGGAATAAATAATAACGCTCCAATTACAATAGGTATGCGCAGACTATGCTCCAATTACTATCGAATTACGTACCTAACACACGATTAATTCTCATTTTAGATGGATTTTGCCTTTTGTCCTTTTCAATTTGTACTCTCTAGAAAGGTTGTAGCCCACGGAACATTACAGACACCCTGGTCTCCAATAAGTCCACTTTCAACATATGTAGTCTTCAAAATGACTTTGACACCCCCTGGTTGGGGTCAGGCAAGAATTCAAGTTAAATTGCATATTTCAACAAATTTCTATCTTAGCATACATTATATATTCGCTTATAAGTTAGGTTCAACAGCAAACAACATATACTCTAATCTGCCATTGCATAATGTGCCAGCAGATCAGGTTCTATGTTGTTTGTTCTGCTGATTACTTCCAACAAACGACATAGACCCAGATATACTGGCGTATTAATCAACGACCGATCTGGTTCTATGCTGTTGGCAGTTGGACCTGACTTATAAGCGAGTATTGACGGTACACAAATGTTTCACTGTCGTAACTTTTAGTAGGTATAACAGACCTGTAAAGAGCATTTTCAATTACTTTTTGTTATAAAGTTTTACTGCCGTTTACTAATGATATTGTCCAACTCTTGAAGTTAAGCCAGTTAATACGTTCGACTGGTTAAGCTGGTTACTACGTCGACTGGTTAAGCTGGTTAATACGTTCGACGTTTTGGTTTTATTGTACTTCATTCTCTCCGTAATCTTTTTCTAAAATCATGAATAGGAATAACCTTCAACAAATAAACTTTCTTTGATTTAGACTATTGACTCGTGAAAGTGCTGTTATAGTTTACAAGATTTATATGCCAGCAATAATCACCTCGCATAAAAGTGGTATATGGAGCAATAAACACCATTGAGCAGACTTCGTGACACATTATAAATTGCATTAACCGAATTCTAGGCAGCGCCCATTTTTATGGGAATAAAGTATTATCAATCATTAAATGTTATAGAACAAATTATATATTGATGCTCGAGACGAATTTAGCTTGTAATCACATCCACTCCGGTTCCCATTACTCTTGTAACCAGAAAACGTGTCTAGTAAAATCAAACTTGTTGACTTTCTGTTGCTTGTTTTAAATACCCCTTCAACGCTCTCTAAGCTTGTTCTTTATGTATATTATGGAAGAAATTAGATTAAGTAAGAAATACTAGTTAAATGTTGTATATCTCATGTGTTATTCATTGTAAAAAGCACAACACATTATCACAAGAAATAGACAGTTCGGAGACCAGACTGCTTTTACTTTTCAATGGACTATAACTTTTTGGAAAGTATAAAGCTAAGAGGAGACAATAGACCAAAATTCACTTTGATCGGCACTGAGCCTGAAACCCAATTCCGCACGTTAGTTGAGAGTACTATACGTGTAGTCATGTAGCCTAGACATTTTTATTCATCCACGATGACTTTGAGAAAATACATGTACTTCACCTGACGCGTGGAACAGGAGAATAAAATCGAATATATTCTGTACTTTGTTTATTTTCTGTCTTGTTCACATTTCCTTCCTTTTTCCCCCTTAGACTGTGCGTATTTATCAGATTTACCAATCGTTCACTCCTCACATGTAGTCATGTTCCGATAACGGCAATGCTTACTGCGCGGGCGCGGAATGGTGTCTTCGGAAAATGGAGCGTAGTCAACAAATACGTTTTACGACACGAAGGAAGTTTTTTAAAGAATTTTCACTCGCTTCTTCCTTCTAAAATGTTTTTTTTTTTTTTTGTTTTCTTTTTTTTCTTTCTAAAAGCATGAAAAGTTCATAACTTATGATCGGCGACTTAATGTTCCAATTGAAAATATCCTTTGTATTGTGCCAATTTAAGCAGCTAAGGCTTCTTTCAGATGACTGAATAATATATTCCTTTGATGAATAGTAGCTGACACCGTCTGCAAAATGGATGCAAATACAAGTAGCAACATTTGGAACGCGCATCTAAAGAAGATGGAAGACTATGATGAACTCCCAGCTATCTCAACATGCAAAACCTTTATCATTTACAAACATAGCAAATGATTGTAGATTAGTAGCAGACACTTGGTTGCAATTCAGGTGGTAGCAGTATTACAAGTTGATTTAAGAGCAATTTATTTCACACCACCATCTCTCTCTCTCTCTCTCTCTCTCTGCCTTTTTCTTTCGCAAGCCATTCATTCATACATCGATAATACTTGAGGTTCACATTATCCATTACCCTTAACACTATATAATCATGTTCCGCAGATGACCCCACCTCCCGCCAACATACTACATCTATGAGAAATTAGGTTTCAGAGTTTTAAATGCCGTTTGTGCATATTGTTGAGCTGACAGACTGCAATGGATTTCTGTTTCTTGTATGTCCGTAGCTTAACATGTAATCCGTAGCTCCAGTTTTCACATGTTTTTTGAAAGAATTTGCAATGCTATTTCCTCATTAATATTTGCAGTGATTTGTTCAAAATAATGATTAGATTTAGGAATAGCAAAATTAACGGATGTTGCTTCAAAGAAAATATGTTTTAAAAAACATATGTGAAAACTCAGTTGATGGATTTTATGATTACGGTAAAGTAAGGAAAAAGGGCATAAAATTCTTGCTTAGAATGTATTAAGCGCCAGCTTTCAGTACTATTTAAACTGTTTTTAGGTCCCTTTTGAATTAAACCAGACTAAGAGAGCTGACAAAATATTCTGTAAGCTTTGAATAAATTCAGTGAGATCTGATTTGTCTTGGTCATCCACATTCATTGAAGCGAAATGCAAACAAATTTGTCCTTTAGATTAACTGTCACCATATGTAAATAAGCTGAATAGGTATAGAGAGTACCACCCAGATCTGCCACTGACAGATCTTAAAATGAAAAATTACCATCAGACTTGCATCCATGTACCTGCAAATGATCGTCTATTGCTTGTTATTCTTCTGAAGGATGAAAGCTTTGCATTTTGAGATAGCTGGAAGATCTTCATAATCTTCCATCTGTTTTTCAGATGGTGACAGGTAATATTCATCAAGAGCCTATTTTATTCGGTCATATTAAAGTCATAGGTATTATTCATCAAGGGCATATTTTATTCGGTCATATTAAAACGACCGGTATTATTCATCAAGAGCCTATTTTATTCGGTCATATTAAAGTCATAGGTACTATTCATCGAGAGCATATTTTAGTCGGTCATATTAAAGTCATAGGTATTATTCATCAAGGGCATATTTTATTCGGTCATATTAAAGTCATAGGTATTATTCATCAAGGGCCTATTTTATTCGGTCATATTAAAGTCATAGGTACTATTCATCAAGGGCATATTTTATTCGGTCATATTAAAGTCATAGGTACTATTCATCAAGGGCATATTTTATTCGGTCATATTAAAGTCATAGGTATTATTCATCAAGGGCATATTTTATTCGGTCATATTAAAGTCATAGGTACTATTCATCAAGGGCATATTTTATTCGGTCATATTAAAGTCATAGGTACTATTCATCATGGGCATATTTTATTCGGTCATATTAAAACGACCGATATTATTCATCAAGGGCATATTTTATTCGGTGATTTTAAAGTCATAGGTAATATTCATCAAGGGCCATTTTTATTCGGACATATTAAAGTCATAGATGCTATTTTTTTCAAGGGCATATTTTATTCGGCTATATTAAAGTCATAGGTAATATTCATCAAGAGCATATTTTATTCGGTCATATTAAAGATTATTGTGATTGTTTAAAATTTATTTCTCTATTTATTTCTTTATCTATTTATTCATTCGTTTCATACTCTATAATCGGGGCTGAGGTCAAATTACAGCATTTGTCAACGCTTCAAATTAGCCTGGCGATATCAAATAGGAGAGATCAAATATCCAATTCGCATGCTAAATACAAACGAGGCAACCTACTTGACACGTTTGGATTTTTAAGAACACCCCCCCCCCCCCCGAGAAGTGACAGTTTCTTTACTTCGTTTTTTTGCTATGCTAAATGGTGGGTACATACACTAAGCGCACTTACTGTGTTTGCATAAACCCTGTCTTTTGGCGGGCGAGTGATCCTTTGAGGTTTAATCAACGTACAATTAAACCTGGGTTCCCTTGCCTTTGGTCTCCTATCGGTAGTTGATTCCTGGGTGTAGTGTGATATATATATTGATGGTGACAGGTAGTATTCATCAAGGGCCTATTTTATTCGGTCATATTAAAGTCATAGGTATTATTCATCAAGGGCATATTTTATTCGGTCATATTAAAGTCATATGTGCTATTCATCAAGGACATATTTTATTCGGTCATATTAAAGTCATAGGTAATATTCATCAAGGGCATATTTTATTCGGTCATATTAAATTCATAGATACTATTCATCAAGGGCATATTTTATTCGGTCATATTAAAGTCATAGGTATTATTCATCAAGGGCATATTTTATTCAGTCATATTAAAGATTAATGATATCGTTTACAATATATTTCTATATTTATTCCTTTATCTATTTATTCATTCGTTTCATACTCTATAATCGGGACTGAGGTCAAAATACAGGATTTGTCAACGCTTCAAATTAGCCTGGCGATATCAAATATGAGAGATCAAATATCCAATTCGCATGCTAAATACAAACGAAGTAACATACTTGACACGTCTGGATTTTTAAGACACCCCCCCCCACCCCCCCGAAGTGACAGTTTCAAAAAGTCAAAGTTCTAAATATCTAAATCTTTTAGAATTGTATGTACATTGGTTCAAATATATAGCCTTCTAAAATTTGGAAATTTAGATTTTTGACCACAAATCTATCAATCTAAAAGATCAAAATTTAGAATTTTGACCACAAATCTAAAAGTTTAAAATTTTGAAATTTAGATTTTTGCCCAAAATTTTAAATATCTACAAATCTAAATAATGAAATCTGAATTGACTAGTGTTACACAAGTCTAATACGACATGCATTGCTTAGGAGTTGAAGACGCTGTTCTTTCTAATGACATAATACACTCTGCCTTGCTTAGTCATACAGTTGTAAGACGTCGTGCTTTGATCTGTAGAGTTTCAGCATCATCAGTTAATTTGCTGTTCCAAACTGTCTTTGATTTCATCAAGTTTATGTCTAAAGTTATTTTAGTTCCTCATTATCTCGTCGTTGGAATACCTCTTGCCTTCGCTGTCTTTATTGTACAGCTCTGATGAGTCGATTACGATATTTTTAATTTATCACAGTGGAACACATTGATTGACTTAACATGAAATCTTTCAATGTATTTTCACACAGAAGACATTAATTGTTTTGTCATTTAGCATGAAGTAGTTCGATGTTATATTTTTCACACTGAAAGACATTTATTTATTTGGAATGGATTCTTTCAATGTTAGATTTGTCACTTTATTTGGAATGAAATCTTTCAATGTTAAACTTGTCACACTTGAAGACATTTATTTATTTAATATGAAATCTTTCAATGTTTAATTTTGTGCATATGAAATACCTTGATTTGTTTACTATGAAATGTTTCAATGCTAGATATTCGTACACTTGAAAACATTGATAAATTTAGAATGGAATCTTTTAATATTATACACGATGGAATTCATTAAACTTAAATGTCAGTCATTTTTCTTTCGTGTGTGGTCTCAATGAATAAAGTTTTAATGATTTAGAAGATTTACATTTTTAGAATTGGTTTGTTTTCTTTTTCCTTGGTGTTCTGAACCTTCTTTCCCCCCTGAGTTTTACCAATATTTACACATCTCTTTCATTCTAGATATCCATCGTTCCTTCTCTCAGATTCATGTTGAAATTTATATTCATGACACGTTTGTACAAGCTAATTTAATTTCTTTTTTTACTCGAGGGCTCGTGCTAATCAACAATAAGAATTATATTGTGTCAACATCCATTTAGATTGATAGATTTATTTATTAAAGACTTCTTTAATATCAAACAAATGCCAAGCAAAACTAATGAAGTGCCTATTAGTGACTTGCATTACCTACCAAAGTAACTTGTAGTATCTACCTAAGTAACTTTCAATACCCACCTAAGTAACTTTCAGTACTCACCTAAGTAACTTACTTTTACCTTAAATAAACAGCTAGCATGCCATAACACTACCTTTATTATCTAAAAGTAATTTTATTTTCCTTCCAAGATGGAACAGTGCCTCTACCATGTTTGTAAACTATAATGTATTTAGTTTTGAAGAATTAATAAGAAAGTATGTGTTTCCAATGATGACAAGAGCATCAAATAGTAAGAATTGTATCTTGAAACTTCTGTGGAACTATGATATTCATTTTAGTTCTCGGATTATAGAAAGATGGAACAAAATACACTTTAAATATCGTACATAATTTTGTTGTTAACAATTGCAGACGCATTCTCTAGATGTATATGGGTTTGTATGTTTGGACATATGATAGTTATGATCTTTATTGTTTATAATACATTTATATTTTAATTTAGATATATGGATCATGCAGTCTGAAATAAAGAATTCCTATCTTATTTATATTACATTCACTCATCAAGCAACATGTAGAATCTGTCGCACCATGTATAAGGTAAACATCCTAATGATGCGGAAAGAGAGAAAGAAAATATTCAACAATTAGAGCTGAAAACTGTTGAAGAGAAAATTATTGCAGAAGACGATAATAAAATTATGACTGAAGAGGGCTCACATTTATTTCAAACAAATTAAAGATTCAAAGAAAAAAATTTAACATTTTATTCAGTAAGCTAGAGCAGATAGATACACATTTAAACAGATAGATACACATTTAAACAGATAGATACACATTTAAACAGATTGATACACATTTAAACATATAGATACACATTTAAACAGATTGATACACATTTAGACAGATTGATACACATTTAAACAGATAGATACACATTTAAACACATAGATACACATTTAAACAGATTGATACACATTTAAACAGATAGATACACATTTAAACAGATAGATACACATTTAAACTGATAGATACACATTTAAACATATAGTTACACATTTAAACAGATTGATACACATTTAAACATATAGATATGCATTTTAACAGATTGATTATGTTTGAAGTGATACAGAAAATGAAAAAGAAGATGCTATGTAACATATCAAGGAAGACAACAAATAAATCGAAAATGAATTGCTTGGCTTCTCAGAACAGGAGAAAATGTATTATTTAGCTCAATGGAAATAACAAAATTTCTGTTGTTAATTGGCATCAGCTAAAGCACTTACAAACTTGAAACATTGCCAAAACCTGTACAAAAATAAGCTTCACAAAGTACAACTTCGGAGACTGCATAGCAGAACTGGTAATCAGGCTTCAGCAAATATAGAATAAAGTACAAAGGCTAAGCCTGTTCATAGTACAACGTTTGATCCTACAATATGTAATAATTACATCCATGAAATATTATAGGTGTACCTAAAGTAATGACACTTTATATTAGCAGTATACTAACCACATTTTGCCAGCAAAATGTCCGAGATAAACAATATCATCACCAAAATGTACGGGGCAATATTACAGACGGAGTTAAATTGTTAATTCTAGTTTGTTGCTTCAAATACTTTTCAAATACCAGGCAGGTGAACCGTCTAAAATGCCTGTTGAGGAGTTTCTCATAATTACTTCTACTAATAGCTATATTAGACGCTTCTACTAATAGTTCTATCAGATATTACTTTAAACTATTTGATCGTAGGTGATTTAATACTTGGTGGAAGAGTTCACTTGGCACATATTCTCATACTTTTTCGTTGCTTTTTTGATGGTTTAGTTTTGGTTTTGGTGCTTTACGGCACAGCAACACAAGTAGGTTATTTAGTGCCGAGGCAATTTGAGTAAAGTGGCTTGCCCAAGAACATACAATGGTAGCTGACCAAGGTTTGTCCAATGGTAGGATTCGAACCTTTTCGTTCGTGAGGCCAGCACGCTAACCACTTAGCCACCGCGGCTCCAGCTTTTTCATTTTGGCTTTGATACAACGTCTGATATCTTGCAAACAAGTCCATGACGTATATCATTTCGTTTTGCAATATATCTTTGACTGAATTTAAAACTCTGACAGTTTTGGTAATGAATAATGTTTCAATGATACCGTCTTAAACAATTCCAACTTTGTAACAATGTTTGAAGACCATGCAAATTGCTTTATGAAGGCTGGATGTTAATACTATTGATTACGTATTTTCGTTGGTACACATATTGCTAGTTTTCTACACTTTCAAACTTTTTTGTTACAATATTTGTCAATAGATTTTAGAAGACAAAATGATTAAATCACGTCTTTCGAAAGGAAAACGAATTATTTAACACAATAGCAAAGCCGGAAGAACCGACAAGCAAGAGGTGCAATACATAATTGCTTGGATACTTGAAAAGGTACATAGACTGAAACAGATCATTGCTAAATAGATGACAAAATTGGATTTATTTATTATTCTGTCTCTCTGTCCACAAATTTTAAGAACATCGTCTACATCATGATCATTTTGCTTAGGACTGCTTGTCATTTATGTAGTTAAGAAAGTGAGAGTTCTGGCACAGTGAAGTTGCAGTTTGAAATTCAATTTTAAAAGATAGTAGAGTTGAAGATATGTATTAGTTTTTAAAATTTAAAAAGTATCCCAGTGTACCACTCTCACCTTCTTAAACAATTTCATTTATAGCGTAATGTTTAAACGATATTTGACGGCAGATGCCAGATTAAAGTTTGATTTACCGAACTAGAAACTACCTAAACTAATATAAACTAATATAAAAACTTTGCGTTTTTGAACAGCACTTTCAAGCTTAAAAAAATTGCTTCTTCTGACCTACCGATGAACATCATAAATAAAAATGAATAACATTTTATACAAGAATTCCAATCTTCTAACATAAATACAGGAACTAAAATATCATACGTAATGAAGGACGTTTTAAAAATAATAATAATAAAAAAAACATATTTGCTGAATTTTTTTAAAGTCACGGACTTTGTAGTCGCATTAATAAAGGAAAGTGCGTGAGAGACACTGCTGGAACATTCCTTAATAACGCAAGTTGAATTTTGGATGCGAACTTATTTCAATCTTTATCATCGCCTGTTCCCTTTACCTTCATGATCACTTTACATCTATTACTTATGATTTGTACTGGAAGTATGTGTGTCTAAATCATTAGGTAATAATCTTGAATCTAAACATTTTTACGACACCAATTCTGGTTTTACTGTCGCGGATAAATTTTGTTTACAGAATTCAATAATGACGTTGTCGCTAGTAAAAAAAGTCTATTGGTCCCCTTGAAATGACTCACTATGAAACATTTTGGCCATATTTGGTACAGAACTACCGTGTGAAAAAAAATGGAAGTTATTTCTGTTTGTGAATCACTTTGAATCCTTCTTGTTTCATCTGTCTGCCATTATTATTCTTGGTGGTCAATAAATATTACGGTTCATACTACAATTTTCTTTTATAATTCAGAGTACAAAACTATACCTTAGGGGAAAAAATATGTTTGATGCATTAACTAGTTGAAACAGTTCACAAAAGAGAAATATACATGGAAATTTTCCATGCTTAACGAAGTCTCGCTTCAGCTAAAAGTATACAAATATAGAGGATATTTTCTTTTCGTATGGAATTTTTATGCCACTGCAATTAGTTTTCCATCCATATATATAAAATAGAACATATGTTTTACAAAATATGCTATTAAGGTGCAGAATGGCCCTCGACCACCAGAAGCAAACTAAAAACTTCGATTTGATATTCAGGTCCGGTAGAATGATAAATTAAGTGAGATCGTAGAAAATTAATTTAGATGTTCTCGCAATATCACCCTATTAGGGAAAATGTCTGAATTGATCCTTGACGCATGTGTTGATTTATAGTCCAATGAACTTATTGATCTTACTCAATTAGTGGATCCTTGAATATAGTGCCAGACACCACAGACTTTCATAAGTAACGGAACGAGGTAAAGGAAACTTAATTGTGGGACAAGGAGGCATAGCTGTGAGAATATCCGTGAAGTAAATTTTAACTACCAGAAATGTTGAAAGATTAATAATACACTGTAAAGACTGTAAGACCATGCTATACTGAGTTATTTACAATATTATTTATACAATATAGTAAGGTACATGTAGCAGCAATGAAGGTGGAGTTGTCAATGAGTAATGGGGGTACAAGTCACATACGTGTTGTTATGATCATCCCCTTAATAAACAAACACTGCTGAAAGAAATACGGGTCCTTCATTAGTAATACAATCGCAGATTTCCTACGAGATGTTTGCGAATCTCTATTGATCCAGCGTTTTTGAACAACAGCTTTCAAAACTCTTTTTTGTTTTTATTTATGTCACCAACAAACAGCCAGAATTTCACGCGCAACCGCATTATGATACAAATATTGAAATATATGGTATACGCTTCTCCGTAAATATTCAGTTAGTTCTCATTCAAAATACGGATTTTGTTCACAAATATAAACTTAAATGAAAATAAGTGGTAAAGATTTAAGAAGAGCTTTTCAATTTCCAAGTAAATGACATTTTCTAATGTGCAACGAAGCGATTCTAGCTTATAAGTCGAGCCCAACTGCAAACTGCACAGACCCAACAAGCAACATAGACCCTGATATGCCTGCGCATTATGCGACGGCAGATCAGAGTCTATGTTGTTTGCAGTTGGACTCGACTTATAAGCGAGTATAGACGGTAATCATCTTACGATATTTAGTCAAACCTGGAATTCATAAGTTATTAAAGTTAAAGATATATTTTTCTTACTCAAATCTGAAGTGTAAACAATTTCGGTTCCATTTAAGGGAAAGTTTTAATACTTTGCACAAGTATTTTCTTAGAGCAAAGTAGCTATATCATAAATTGGAATTTAATAGATTCAAAACCTTTATTTTCGAAGTTTGGAGTAAATTCTCGATCATTGTCTTGAATGTTTGTGAATACAGAGCCAGATCCGATCAACTTTAAACTGACTAGAATTTCTGAAGATTAGAAATGATCTATGTATATGAATACTCAAATAGACTTGCGTGTAAATGTTACACATCGTGGTGTAAATATATAATGACATCCAATAGACTCACATGTAAATGTTGCACATCGAGGTGTAAGTATAGAATGACATCCAATAGACTCACGTGTACATGTTACACATCGAGGTGTAAATATATAATTACATCCAATAGACTCACATGTACATGTAAACACATCGAGGTGTAAATATAGAATTACATCTAATAGACTCACATGTAAATGTTACACATCGAGGTGTAAATATAGAGTGACATCCAATAGACTCACATATAAATGTAAACACATTAAGGTGTAAATATAGAATGACATTCAATAGACTGACATGTAGATGTTACACATCGAGGTGTAAATATATAAGGACATCCAATAGACTCACATGTAAATGTAAAAACATCTAGATGTAAATATATAATGACATCACATAGACTCACATGTAAATGTTACACATGGAGGTGTAAATATATAAGGACATCCAATAGACTCACATGTAAATGTTGCACATCGAGGTGTAAATATAGAATGACATCCAATAGACTCACATGTAAATGTTGCACATCGAGGTGTAAATATATAAGGACATCCAATAGACTCACATGTAAATGTTGCACATGGAGGTGTAAATATAGAATGACATCCAATAGACTCACATGTAAATGTTGCACATCGAGGTGTAAATATAGAATGACATCCAATAGACTCACATGTAAATGTTACACATGGAGGTGTAAATATATAAGGACATCCAATAGACTCACATGTAAATGTTGCACATCGAGGTGTAAATATAGAATGACATCCAATAGACTCACATGTAAATGTTACACATCGAGGTGTAAATATAGAATGACATCCAATAGACTCACATGTAAATGTTACACATCGAGGTTGGAGGTTGAAATATATAATGACACCCAATAGACTCACATGTAAATGTTGCACATCGATGTGTAAATATAGAATGACATCCAATAGACTCACATGTAAATGTTACACATCGAGGTGTAAATATAGAATGACATCCAATAGACTCACATGTAAATGTTACACATCGAGGTTGGAGGTTGAAATATATAATGACACCCAATAGACTCACATGTAAATGTTACACATCGAAGTGAAAGTATATAATTACATCCAATAGACTCACATGTAAATGTTACACATCGAGGTGTAAATATATAATGACATCCAATAGACTCACATGTAAATGTTACACATCGAGGTGTAAATATAGAGTGACATCCAATAGACTCACATGTAAATGTAAACACATTGAGGTGTAAATATAGAATGACATTCAACAGACTGACATGTAAATGTTACACATCGAGGTGTAAATATATAAGGACATCCAATACACTCACATGTAAATGTTACACGTTTAAATATATAATGACATCAAATACACAGACTTCAGGTTGCTGTAAGCTACAGTATATAAGGTCGTTTATTACATGTCACTGCAAATGCAATACATTTAGCTTTTCTGTTGAATCCAGGAATACACAAATACACTTTCTGATTTTAATATTTTATGAATACTATATTGGATCCACCATCTTAAAATACATTTAGGGTCTAATCAATTGAGATTACATGGAACAAGTGAATGTGTGCTGAAAACAGTACACATAGGTAATATATATATATATATATATATATATATATATATATATATATATATATATATAAAGGTCAAATGACCATTTGTAGCAGGTTCCATCTCCTATGCATAAAATACTTTGCCATGTTGTTCACTTCTCGATATAACAGTGACATGTTTCCAAATAGATCTTTGCTATCTCATTATTGTGCTTTTAAATTAAGTTTTGTATCAAATTGTGTAAGAAGAACAATTAAAACTGACCCAGTCGTGATATTCTTCCATTTTGTAAGTATGTTTGATTTTTTTATAAGCATACTTTTCCCTGCAGTTTAATCCTCTTATGGTACTTCTCACAACATTTAATGAGAGGAGAATTAAGAGAGACATGAAAATGAAAGACCAAGCAATAGAAAAACAAGGAGAACGTTACTTGTTAAAACTAGTATGTGGCGAAGATTAATCGTGTGTTGGAAGAAACTTCTTTATTACGAAATTAACGTGTAGTTTCTTTTCAGAGTTATTACTACAGTCAGTAAGAAAACTTTCTGCCCAGCAAATTGCTTTTTCTTCGATAAGCACTTCAATTGTCTGATGCTATTGAACAGTCGAGTTAACATATTTGCAAATGACATTCAGTATGGGACAAACGTTGATAACAAGAGAAAGTCATTACAATGTTCAACAAAATGAATGATATGACAAAGTTGGAGTTGAGCCGACCAAGACGTTCCTAAGGTCATGAAGTCTGTAGTATCCTGGAGCTGTTTGAATTAAATATCTTGGACCTAATGCTATTTTCATCAGTTGAGACTTGTTTATACTTTATTGAATACTTGCTGGTCTGTGCGCAGAACATTGCATCATTCGATATCACAAGAGTATTACTAAACAGGATTCAAGACAGTTCAAGATTGCAGTGACGCCATTACGTAGTGACATGAAGCCTCCGGGGATGAATAGTGTTATACAAGATCACCTGCCTGACTGCGTTCATTTTCAGACGACTTTTAATTAATGTATTGTACTAAAGTTAAGTTCTACAGTATGCAGACAACACAAAAGTTCCACAGACATTATAACAAAGATTAAATATATACTTACTAATCGCTTCATACTTAATGTACACAAAATTTAAAAACGATGTATCACGAAGAATTTAAATGACAAATTACAATTGAACTGCATGTAGCGCTCGCACCGTGGAGGTCTGATAACGATAAAGAATGAACCCATACATGCTTTCATAGAGTTTATTAAGTTAGAATAAATGTATATTCGAATTTCAAACAAGTTATTTAAAAAAATTTAAAAATATAAAAAAATAAACAGATGATCTGTTTTCACAGCTGCTTACACGTGTTCGGATCGTTAGCTTTCTAAGATACAAAAATCTAATCTATCTATACAAACGTCTAATCTGTGCAAGCGTCGAATCCGTACAAGTGTATACTCGTATCAGTTTGCTTCCAACATAGTCTGTGTTTGCAACAGTTTTGTTTAACAGAGCGCAAAGAATGATGATATTTGATTATTTATAAGAAAAAGGTCGAATAATGTAGTCCCATCTAAAACCTTGTCCTATAAAAGAGTTTTTCTATAATAGTGAAATATATATTTAATATTCATACAGCAGATGTGAGGTTAAAGAAAAGAAAAAAAAAGAAAAAGAACTGTGCTGATAAACTACATGTAGCGCTCAGAAAGTGTGGAAAGATATGTTCGCAATGTGTTCCTTCTACAATATATATATGCTGATAATTGTTAAGCTTCATAATCATTACTGAATGTGTGTTCTTTTCTTCAGTTTAAGACCTAAAGACAATTCATATGGACATTTTTTGTTCCTAATGCCTGCCCGAGAGTTATTTTCTATTTAGCTTTTGTGTATAGGTTTTCCTTCGAGTATTTTTGTCTGTCCGTGTCCTGTCTCATTCAGTCCTTCTAGCATATTTTAAACCATTTAACAATGAACCACTCTTTTTTTTTTATTCTCTTTCGTAAGTTTGCCAACATTTGAAAATGACATGAAAAAAAATAATAAATGAAGTTATATGGATATACATATTCTTCGATCGCGTAATCAGGCCGTTTGCATTAGCAGTTTCATATTCCTAGATATAGCCATTTAGATTTTCAAATGATTAATGATGATTGAAAGGTTTGGCATTTGAGATATTTGATTAAATTTTGTGAGTATTCGTTTGAAAGCTTTTTGGCATATTGCATTAGCAACACACGTTATACTAGATTACGTAGAATTGGAATCGATATGGCTAGAAAAAAATGATGGGTGTCACTTTTAAGAAATTGCAAATACAGTTTGTTGGATAAATTGAACGGATTCTATACAATCGTTTACAAAATAAAAATAAATGAGTCAAAGTAGGGAGAATCCATAATGTATTCTTCATTAGCGTTTTGCGTGCAGAGCGACAATCAGTCCCATTTTCGATGTAAATTGTGATATTGTTAAACAATACATTTGTTACATATCAACAACATGACACATTTCATCTGTGAAATGAAGAGTATTTCCATCTTAATGAATCTATTTATACTAGCTAAATGATTAATAAATCAGATCTGACATAAACGTACATGTATATGTATAGTGAGTTAAAAAGAGGTCCCAGTTGGTAATTTGTGTGAGTACTAGATGTTGGTCTCTTGAAAGTTCAACAGTAGTTGTATGGGCCTCTATGGGGACATACAGGAATTAACATTAGCCCATATGGGCCACTTGGGGGAGAAGAGGAAATCCTATGTTAAAATTGTTCATAGGTTTAATATGGGAATGGTGTTATGGGGACAAAAGTGTTTATAGGAACAAAATTATTTGTGGGGACAAAAGTGTTTATAGGGACAAGGGAAAATGCAATGTTAACATTGTAAAGGGAGAAAGGGTCGAAAATGTATGGGGACAAACGGGAATGGTAATGTTAAAATTGTTATCTACAATCCAGCACACACCTCTACAATCCAACACTCCCTTCTATCCAGCAACCACTTTTTGATTATAATCCAGCACACCACATATACTATCCAGCAACCGCTTTTTTATTACAATCCAAGCACACACCCCTACTATCCAACGAAAAGGGAAGGAATGTTTATACATACACTTTTACACAAACATATAAACATAATAGCACACAAGGTTAGAAAGTGTTTATAGACACACTACTATACCCTTACGCACATACTATCACGCAGAAGAGAGAGAAGGGGTAAATGGGTTTTATGTTTTAGTTTTAAACAACATAGATATACACAAACACATACACACAAAACATACACAAACACAAATATTTTGGTAAATATGATTAGTATCTCTCTTTGTTAAAGATCTGGGTAATCCTGAAAAAGACGGATGTTTTATTTTTGTTTGTTTTTTTTTTTGTTTTTGTTTTCGCCATCACTCTCCTTAGTGGTGCACCTCCCGGATCGGGCACCGCAGGCTGCACATCTTTGAAGCCATGATGTGTTGTGGAGATCACGAGCTTAAAGTTAGGCTCGGCCAGTCCTTCCCCTAGTCTTCCTTCTTCCTACTCTGGCATCCAATCTGGATGACCCAATCTTCTAAATTTCTCTTGGATTTTCATCCAGTTCTTATTCAGTCTGTCAAACTCCCTCTCTCTTCTCCTTCTTCAGTCTCTCCTTTTCCCTCCTTATTTATGCCAGGAAGCGGAAAAGGCGGAAAACGTCTGTAGAAGGTGCCTCGACATCTCCTGTCGGCTCCAAGTGGTCCAGGCTTGAAATTGTTTTTTTATTGCCAAATATAAGAAAAAGTCATCGTCTTGCACATTATCTAGTTGTTTTGGAATCTTGAACACAAACTCTGACTTTTGGTTGTGAGTATGGGTTAGATATAGTGTGGTTAAGAGTAAATATTTTGTATAGTTATAAATATATAAATATATGTCTTTCTCAATCCAAGGAGTGGATTAATACAGATATCCTAATTTTAGTAAGCATATGCACCGACACTTTCTTTTTTGTTACTGAGGCGGCGGTGATTCCAGAATTAGTTATCGCATTGTGCGGTGGGGCCCTGGGCTTGATATCACCTTATAGACTTAATTGTATATGGCCAGTTTAATGAGTTTTTATTCTTATTTGTTCAGTCGTAGGCACCTTGTGCGGCAGGGCCGGATGGTCTCGGTTTGGGACCACTTTATATGGTCTAATTTGTAGATGGATGGTACTAGTTATTTTCTTTCTATCATATGGTACCTATGCTTACCATATTTTTTGTTACTTTTTTTTTCTGGGTGTTTTGATAATCCGTTACCGCATTGTGCAGTAAGGTCCTGGTGATCTGGGCTCAGGGAGACCTTATATTCTAAATTTTTTGTGTGAACCAGATTACAGGGTCAGGTTACAGAGTTGTAGGTTATTCAATCATTGCCACATTGTGCGACTGGGCCTGATGGTCTGGGCTTAAGACCACTTTATAGAGTATTAAATTTCTTTATTTGAGGTCAGGTATTTTCTGTGTTGTTCCTTGTGATTTTTGCCGGAAGCCGTCACCGAACAGTGAGAGATAGAGAGAGAGAGAGAGGTTTTTATTTTTGCTTTTTTAGAGTATTATTTCTGTAGTAGGAACACAAAAATAAAAAACATACATGATGGGTTAGTAATAGGGGTAGAGGAAGAGGTTTTATAATTATTGTCCTGGAATTGTAACTTATATTGATTCAAGTATTGGTGCTCCAGACAATTTCTGTGCTAAGTGTCTTTTGTATGGGCAGTCATTGAAGATATGGTTTAACATCTCTGGGGTGGGACAGTGAGGGCAGTTAATTCCTTGTTCTTTTATTCCTGGCACAAATATATACCTAACAAATACACATTTTTATATGGGAAAGGTTTTAAAGTTTTAGTTTTTTTTTTTTTGAGAAAGACAAAGACATATACAAACATACACAAACAAACACAAACATACAAACACAAATTTGTTGGCAAAATGATTAGTATATCTCTTTTCTAGAGACCTGTGTATCCCTGAAAAGGTCCGTTTTTAATTGATTGGTCCTGGATTTTACCGTCTAGCTGGACGTCCAAGTCTCACCATGGGATTCACCATAGCACAGGGACACCTCTTTGTGAATGAGAAAGAGAACTCCTCTCTCTCCATTGTACACGACACCTCCTCTTCTCCTCCGTCTTGTTGTTGTTGTTGTTGCTGCCTCTTCTGTTGCCTTTCTATCTGTTCCCAGTATCATTTCTGCTTACTGATTTTATCGCGCATGACATTTTCTACTAAGTCCTGCGTTTTGTTTTAAGAAGATGTACTCTTCCTATCCGTGCTTTTCTGGATCAGGCGCTGCCTGATCCGATGCATGTGCACCATGGCTTCACTTAATCTGGCAATCTTTGAAGACATTTTTAGTTGTTGACGAGTCAACTGTGGGTGACAAAAGTGACTGGCTGAATTTTTGAATTATCCTCGTTTTCGGCCAATTGGCCATGCACGAGTGGTTAATGGGCGCACAGCGCCCAACTTAATTAATACACACCGCTCCATCGCTGCATGGTTTCCCCACTTTGAGGGTTCATTAACGGCGCGACATGGGAGGGTGTGTAATTTAAATGCCTGATGAGTTACCGGGCTGCAACCCACCTGACACATTACTGCATGCACTGCATGCTTCTTAATTGCATGTCTGGAAAGGAAGGCTGCACGGACTCGGCAAGAGAGGCGCGAAGCGGAACGGAAGTACTGAAACATGATCAAATTCTGCCATGTTGGCTAATTGGACTGTCCCTAAAACCAATTATTTGTTAACCACATGTTTAATTATGACGATTCTATCAGTTCCAAAATTCTTTATTTATTAATTCCACTCAGGTATACATTTTGCGTAAATAGTGTACATATTTTCACCAAAAATAATACCAATCCGTGAGAACAAGTTACTCATTTCAATTTAGTGTCACGCACACATTACTTAACTCAATGTTATATTTTAGACGGGGTTCAAAACGGTAAAATTTGTGTTGAAAAAGAATATAATCAAACGGGGTTTTCAAATTTTCAAACGGAAAACCTCATACAGTCAGGCAATTTTGGTCAGTCTGCTCGGCTGGGAGAGTCCTATCGGGCCGCTAATAATCATCTCCAAGGCTTTTTTCGGGCACACTGACTCTATTCCAGCCGTCATTCTAATATCGTCTCTCGAAAGAGGCTCTAGTTGAGACCAGAATTCTCCGGGGGTGGGGGTGGGGGTGGGAGGAGCTCGGTGTCTTCGTAGCTTGTTCTTCATACCTCGCTCCCGAGTGCCTGCTTTTGCCCTCCGTGTCGCGATCGACTGTTTCCTCCTCCTTTCTTCTACTTCTACTGCCGGATTGCACTCCAAGCATGACACCCGCTGTGTCTGTGTACTTCTGGAATGTTCCCCCATCGCTGGTCCTATCCTTTGTACTGCTAGACTCGGCTTTAGCTTCGGCTTTGGTGGTGGGGGTAGGTTGGTCATTGTCTGTGTCGCACTGCCACGTATTTCCCTGACTTCCTGTATATTCAGTAGTAGGTTGGTCAGTTCCTGCGCATGGCAGTCCGTGGAACCACAGGTGGCACCCTCCCCTTCATCCTACAGCAGGTACGGGACGATGTTTCTTCCTTGACGGCTGACTACTGACTGACGAATACGAATATGCTCTGAATGGACAAGGCTGATATTACTGATCTTAAATTATACACGTTTTCGGCTGTACGGCTATGTACATATAGTTAATACGCACCACTCCATCGCTGCATGGTCCCCCCCCCCTTTTTTTAGGGGGGGGGGGCCGGTCAATAAAGGCGCGATTTGAGATGGTGTACAAAATGTTTACCCTATCTGGAGAGGCGGACTGAACGGGCCCGCCACAGGAGGCGCGAAGCGGCATAGAAGTACTGAAACGCCACGGACATACATGATCAAATTCTGGCCAGTTAACTAAATCGGGCTGTCCCTAAAACCAATTGTGTGTAAGCCACATATTGTAATTACAAACAAGCTAACAAGTTTAAAAAGTTTCCTACTAGTTATAAATTTTGAATGTTGCGTACATAGTGTACTTCTGATTTTCAGAAAATAATAAAATTATTAAATCTTGGATAATAGAAACCCGTTACTAATTTAGTGATCGTAATTAGGTAACAATGTAGTGATTATTTTGAACGTGGTCGAATAGATCAAATTTGCTCATATCAGTAAATTGCAATAAAGTTGTTGTCGAAATAGGTTTTCAAGCCAAAGTGGAAATCTTTTGGCATTTAGTAATTCCTTTTTCCTGCGGCGAACTGTGTTCTCTGGTTGGACGGTCTCCTTCCACACACCGTTTCCCCTTTCTCGTCTCCTGGTATTTCGTGTAGGGGAACTGACGCAGGTTGTGGATCTCCGTCAGGTTTTCTGCTACCTGCACCAGACTGGCCACCGAGTATTTGGTATAGGCCTCCTGTAATATGTATGCATTACATGGGCCCCAAATTTCCACTCCTTTTTTACTGGCTTTCCCCCTATGCGCAACGACCGACAGGCAATGTCTCCTACTACACCCACGAAGTGGCTTGCTTTTCTTTTATATGTGAGTGTCACTTCGAGGCCCATGTCAATTATACGTTGTTTGTCCGGGTCGTTATTTTCCTCCTCTTCTACCCTCTAATCCTCTATCTCCTT
Source organism: Margaritifera margaritifera (assembly GCA_029931535.1). Classification (NCBI taxonomy): domain Eukaryota; kingdom Metazoa; phylum Mollusca; class Bivalvia; order Unionida; family Margaritiferidae; genus Margaritifera; species Margaritifera margaritifera. The sequence goes on along the minus strand of JAQPZY010001140.1, from coordinate 370,488 downwards.
TTCCTCTTCATCCTTGTCGGTGGTATGGATAGATTTGGATTTGGTTTCGGCAACGTTGAAGGGTTATGGTATAGTTTCAGAGTGTGTGACCTCAGTCTGCGTGGAGGTTTCAGGGTGTGGGTGGGGGTAGACGTTCCCGTCATTTCGCCGGACAAGACTGGTGAGCGCACCGCTTTATATGGGAGAAGCATGGACGTCAAGGAAAGATCCCTCTGACTCGGTACGCGGACGTGAGAGAAAACATGACCAACATCGATAGAGAGAAATGCGAAAGAGCATGTCAATACAATTTTTATCAATCAATAAAAATCAAGACAACACCATTTTTAAAAAACCAAAATTTTAATAATAAAACGAAGCGTCTCTAACTCAAAACAGGAATACAAATCGAATATAGTTTTATACATGAACGTATTTGCAAGGCTGACAACGTTGTGGAGTCAAACTTGACTTTCAATGATCTTAGGCACTTTTATTTTGCCATCGATGCACACTTCGTTTCTGACCTAAAGAAAAGAGATAGCTATAATGTCCATAAAACCATATTTATATTTTATCATCATTTCTAGAGTACCCACGATCAAAACAAGTCACTAAATGTTCTAAGAGAAATCCAATACTGCGCTGATAAAGAATGTACACACAATATTGTCCACACGGTATGGAATCTGACCCTTGTAATCTGACATTATTAAATAATGTGGATACAGCATTTATTCTCATAAAATCAATGATGTCTTCCAGAGGAACGTATTCTAAAAGAATCAAAATATTTCACACTGTGATCGTTAGGAAAGTAGACGGCTACCCAATGGGTTCCTGGCCGATGACTCTCGTTTGTATTGATGACATAGGCTTGAACATCTTTAGGTTTGCGATATGGAAGTTCATCTTTAGCACACACCGCAGGATTCCAAGAAGCTGTGTACAAACTGTGGGTCAGCATGTAATGAAGTTCCAAGGTATCCATTTTTTTGCTTCTGTTTTCTTCACAGGTAATGATAAGTCTTTATACCATTTTCTCAAAATCTTCTCTTCTGAGATGAGAGTCCATGCCTCTCCCAGATACTTCTAGATATTCTTCCAACTTTTCTTCTGAACTCTTCATCAAACATTTGTTGTGTTGTGTCTGACTAGGATGATCGATTTGACGTTCATAACAATGTTCTCTAGTCAGACCTGTGATTCTTTCAGCCAAGTCGGTAGTAAAACAGGAGTCAAAATGTTGTTCTTGTACTAGCCATCTTGACATTATGCCTGTATGTTTGTCTTCTTGTTCTGGATAAAAAAAATATCCTCATCGCGCCTATGTCCATAGATTCTTCGTTTTCTATCTTTTTGCTAATTTTCTAGGATCACTTCTCTTAATCTATTTATTTCCAGAGCATTGTCAAATTCTGCATACAAGATGACGTTCACTGTGTTTGCCAGAGCTACTGCAAACTGAAGTTCCACACCAAGTTGGCCTGATTTTATAGGATAGAAATATCCCTCGTCGCTGCCTTGGTCTGGAGTGAAACCAAAACAACACAAAGCGTATATTCCTGCATAATCATCGTACAAAATGCCGTGGCTGCTGTTCGTACTTAACTTTCCTGTGACTTCAAACTGTGTCAAGTAAGATGTCAAGTAATTTTTCTGGGCAAAGTTAGGTTCAAAATGTCTTGTACACAACGTCTGGCCATATCGTGTGACTTCTATCTTGGACACATTGAAGTCTTGGAACTCGAAAGGATTTTGATCGATGGTTCCATTGAAGGCCGTACTACTGACGATTCCAGTGAGCAAACGTTTGGGTAGCTGTCCTTGGAAAACATGATCTTCGATCTTGGTTCGGGTTCCAGAGGCAATGGTGAAGGTGTTCCTTTCCACTCGTCGTAGAGGATACTTGGCTATCGTTCTGCTCAAAGTTTTACTGATGTCGTTCCCAGTTTAGGTAAGACTTCGATACGGGCACGTAAAGTCTGTCTTCTTCGATGATGGTTTTGTAATCTTTAGAATTTGCCATCTAATGGAATTCCGTCTCAGGCGTACATCCTCTCCATTTATCAAATACTTGTCTTGCAACCATATGTCCAAATGCAACCGATGCATTATTTCTAAACTGCGTCCATGTTTGATTTTCTTTCGCCGGTCGTTAAATCCAACATTGTCAAGATCTTCAGCTTCTCTCAACGATGTGTCGTTGAAGGCATCCAATGTGTCATTTTTCTATACCGTGGAAGCATCCAGATATGTGTTCTTGGCTACTTATTCGTAAAAGGTCCTTTCCAGTTTGATGCAACACATTTTTTCCTGCTCTCATGAGGGCTTCTTTTGGACTTTGTTTGTCAATGAGGACGTTTTGAAGAAATCCTTTTCCTTGCGTCAAAGAGGCATCTTGTAAAACATGCCATTCTCGAGTCACCATCGGTTTTAAGATGGGTGCTATCATTCGAAAAACTGATTTTAACATATCTCCTAAACCATTTACTCGTTGTCAAGCGATTCCTTGGTACACAGGATAAATCATGTTTTACATTTCACTGGAGAATCGTTTTCGAAAATATAGTTTCATCGCGGCTTTTCCCTTCGAGAAATTATATTTTGTACTAATGTTAACACTGTCAAAATACGGTTTACTGACAGGAAGATAATGAGGATGTACAAATTCACTGTGAACGCGATACATGTTTCCACCTTTCTCGTAAACAGTAAAAGCAGAATCCACTTTGAAAGGAATGATTCTGAGTAACGGAACGGCTGTGTTTCACACTGCGTTGTACTCGACCACATCGGAGTACACAAACTGTAAATTCAGTCCTTCGTTTAATTCAACTGGGTGGTGAAAAAAATACTTGTAGAATCGATCGTTGTTGTAAACCTCTTTCATAGGAGTTCGAGCAGTGAATAGAACACAAGCCTGAACAAAATGTAATGGACATTATTCTGCTGTCAGAAAAAGGCATTTTAAGACGATGGTCAATTTTATGGTACTCGATCAGTATAATTATGCGAGCTTTCTCTAAAGTTTTGCCAAACTGATTGTTGACAATAGCTGCAATCGTTTCGACCAGGTATTCAGCAATAACTAATACCCTACGAGAATTCTCATTGTATACGTGGTTAATGGAGGATTGGTTGGTGATACTTTTTTGGATTCGTACTATCCAGGATCACTTTTGTCCAACTGTTCTTGAATTTGTTTGCTCAGGATATCGACGATGAAAGTGTTTTGACTTTCGTTTTTATTGAATGATTTCAACCAAAGCTACTTTCCAATGTACTTCGTGATCCAATTGTATGGCTTGAGGTAATTTGGCTGTGAAAAACATAAGGTGTTGTTGGGAAACACATCCATAGACCTGTCACTTGCTAAGGTTAAATAAAATTGGCTATTAATAGTTCGATGGGTCTTATTTCCGAGGAGTAACTCGTGGTCAAAGGAGAATAATTTTCCAAATGTTTTAAAAGAGGCTTGTTGTTGTTGTGACTGGAAGAATTGTTGTGGTGACTGGAGCTGGCAGCTAATCTACCGTCGTTGTTGTTGTTACTGTCAGTAGTATATTTCAAGGAAGGACTGGGAAGAAGATAACCAATACTGCTGCTGAGTAAAATTGTCCATAAGGGTTTGTCTCCTTGTTGCAAACTCAAATTTACAATAGCTGCTCCAATGACACAATACACCATAAAGATTTGGCAGAAAAAGACGATTTGATTTGTAGGAACATGTTCTCAACACCACACCCACAGAGATTGTTTTTGTAGTTCTTGAAGAAAGAAACTCTGAGAAGGAGAAGTAGCTGTTGTGTTTACGGCATAATGGTCACTTCTTCTTTTCTTTATAGTCGATTACTTGTGACGCGGCAATCCAAGAATCAAACCTAGATGGATTTTCTTTTCATCGCAATTTCACTTCTTGAAAATCGACGATTGCTCACTTTACGTGTTCTTCGATCGAGAATGTTTTCGATATCGTACACGTCGTTTCTTTTGCAGTCACTCGTTGTAAATCAGGCAAGTAATAAGTTTCTTTTAACACGTCTTTGTTGATGGATTCCAATTTATAGACACCCACCTGTCCAGTGACACGAAACAATTCGGTTGTCCAGTTAGGTGAATAACCTTTGTCAAAAATAGGTTTGGTTTTTCCAATGAGTTCCCAATCGACGGTCTTTAACACCACTTCTTTCTTTTTGGTGGTGGATGATGTTCCAAACAATCAATCAAACACCATTACTGTGTTTTCCACTTCTTTGAGTGCAGATCCAATGCTTCGATGGTACGATTGATGGTAAGCTTTGACTAAACTTGGTAACACGTTTATGTATTTGAGAGTGTGTTGATGTGTAAAATATTTCCACATACGTTCTTTCAAAGTTCTTTGAAAACGTTCCGCAACACTGGCTTTTGTTTCAGGATTGTCATTGGTGAAAAAATGTTCTTTTTGAACAGCTTAGTACAGAAATTCGATGACTTGGTTGGTTTACCATCGTAAAGGGTGACGTCCACTTTGTTACAAAACATGTTTTAAAGCTCGTACTAACTCTGAACTTGTTTTAGGAATCAAAGGGGCTACACAAGCTGATTTTTAAAACACGTCAATGACACAAAAAAATATTTGTAACCACGATTATACACTGCCAAAAGTGAGACATCGGCTAAAGCTGCTTGGCATTGATGATCGATGCCAGCGACTTTGGTTTGACATCTGGAAAATTTGTTTCGAATGGGTTTATGTAACGTGTACGTCAATTGTTGTTGTAACCATTGTTGTACATCTTGCGAATGCACACTTTTGAGTTTGGTTTTAGCAGCACGATACAATTGCTGAACTCCCCCGTAACTAGCAGCATATGCAGGATTATAGTAAGTGCTGGCTAAAAGTGTCTCAATGGTGGGGTTGACTGTTTTTTGTTGTTGCTCCTCAATATGTCACCCACTGTTCAATACTGCTCTTAGATTCTTGTGGTATTGGTTTAGATTACAACAAGGTTCGAGGTGTTAGACGAACAATATGAGTAGGAGTTGTCATAAGTTGTGGGGTGGTGATTTTTTTCTTGATGTATTTTTCACTTCTGTCCTCCCTTCATTCTTTTTTCTTCTGCTGAAGAAGGTGTCGACATCATCTTTTTGACCCAATCTTTCGTTTCTTCTCGTTCGGGAGTAGGGGAGGGTGTCAATAAGTGTCTATATATTGGAGCAGACGTAGTTGGAAGCACTTCTCTTGTGTCTTCTTCTTCCATCCCTGTGGCATTTGGTTCGTTTTTCGGGATATTCGTGAAATCTCTCAGAGTAGGTTTAACTGTTTTTTCTAAGCTTTCTGGTGACACTGTTGAAGACGTTGTAATACTTATCCATACTGTTGCTATTTTTCTGTTTCTGACAAATCACATCGACCCATCAACGATTGTAATTCTTGTTGTAACTGTGATATCTCAGTGAGATTAGGATTAGGAGGTAAACGATATATCCGTTGTTTGTACCAACGATGCAGTTCCATCCATCGTTTGTATGGAACAAAAGTGAGTTTTCGTCCTTCCATAAGATCCAATGGTACAAGTGTGATGTCGTTCCAGAATTGGGTTTTTATTTTTTTTCCCTCATTATCTCATTATCTTATGACTCCTCCTAAAAGTGATTCAGCAATCGATCCTCACAAAGGAGCAGCCACTTTTAACAATGGTCGTATCAGCAAGGGTAGAAATCCTTCTCGTTGAACCAGCATTTGTTTCTTCTGACTGATGGGTATTTGTTTTTTAACCATTTGGCGAAGAACGTTCCGATGTTTTCCTATTCGCTGTTTCTGTATCGTTGACAAAGGTGCCATTCTTTTCAAAACATTCAAACAACATTTACACACGGTATAGATGATTTCTTAAGATGCTTTTTGAATGAATTTTTTCGCATCGGAGGACTGGCTTTGGTGAATACTGACAAAACATCCCAATGGTTAGCTAAACGAGGAGGGAGTATCTTTCTTTCAATTTCTTGGAGGAAGGTTGTGTCTTGGGACGATGAGGAGGGTGGTGGTGGTGTGCACGTCTTGGGTACATCTTTTGTTTCAGAAGCAACAAACACTGAAGTAAATCTTATCTTACACTTTTTTATACTGGAATTCGTTTCCAACGATTGTCAGTACGTCGTGTCAACTTCACTGCTGGCAGCACTGAACGATGAGGTTTTTTCAACGGACTAAATCGTGACAGTTCTTGTTTGAATAAATACAGTAAACTTTGTAACACATCTGTTCTGTCTTGTGCTTTTGTTTTAGGAGAGGCCACTTCATTAGCTGCAGCAGCAGTCGTTAAAGAAGAAGACGTCGTCACTGCAGCAGAAGCAGAAGTTCCTTAAGAAATGGTGTTCCATTTTTTCATCAAATTAGGAAACACTGGTCAAAATTCTTCTGAGTCGCACGTAGTTGATCAAATGTCTAACAATTTGAAAACAATTAAAGTAATAAACCCTCTTACAGCATTCAGGTACCACTGATTTAAAAGTCTATGTCGTAAAGGATGCATTTTGTTCTTTGTGTTTCACTTGAATCTGTGCGAGCTCTTTGTAAATGCGTTCTCGCAGCTAAGGAGGCAAACTATGAATGTTCTTTTCTACAGTATCCATGTGGATAATAATCATGCTCCACCAAAGGGAGGTACCGACAACACGGATACCATCGTGTTCCAGATAATCTGAATCTTTGTACTCCCATTTGTGGATCTTTACGCCACAACCAAAGCACTGTATTTGGTCTTCTCGTCCAGAGTAGACAAATCAGACTCTAAGCCACAGGAAACGTGTATTCTTCTTTGATTTGTACATCTCGATGAGCTAGTTGCATTCAAAATGTTTGTGAGTGCATGGATGAAATCCATAGATAGGTACAAGCACGGCATCACGTTTACCAGTAAAGCAGAAAGGTCGTGCTGCATCGCTTTCCCTAGTAGAGCGGTAAGACACACCGACGGCACAAAAACGACATCTTTTCTTTCCTGGACAAATGTGTGACTTTGGGTTATTGGTTCGAAAACAATTTCCACAAATGGAGCACAATCTCAGTAATTTGTAAGTACTTTTCTGCTGGTTAGCTTGTTTCATGCGATGTTGTTTGTAACACGTGGAACTGATAAAGGTTCGTTTGCAAGAAGAGCAATGAATTCGTTCGCTGCCTTCAGGAATGCCAGGTTTTGAACGTAAACACACACGACATTTCTCTCCACAATGAATATGTTTGTCCGGAGTGGTAAATCCTTGGTCACATTTCTCACAATATTATTGGTATCCGAGAAATCCTGGTATCAAAATGCTCTTAATGATGATACACATTAATGTATTTTCCGTCTGGGAAATTTTGTCCTCGAAACACGAGAGCTCCGCATACCACTTGATTGTATACTTTTAAGGTATAAAGAGGAGCCAACACGTCTTGAAGTTTATGCATTTCAGGAATGCCACACATGGTCTGTATGGAAATGCCTGCTTGGTGCAAAAGGTGTTCTGCTTCTCTTCTTTTTTTAGCTCTGTTCGATTTTCTAATGCTCTCCCATGATCTTTTCCATTCTGTGGTATCGTTCTTCACGGCATACGTTCGACCCACGACGATAGCCCGGGATAAGCACATCTGGTCTTGTTAGTTGTCAATTTGGACGATACTGCGTTTGGTAGTGCGGAGTTCATCCATCAATTACATTTTTTGTCGTACACTGCCTCGGGGAAGTGAAATGTGGGTCATGTGAAGAGTGGCTTTTCCATCGGTCATGTCAAACTCGTCCTTGGATTGTTGGACGTGTTGAAATTTGTCGATGATTTTGGACGGTGTTAATTCTGACGATATACTAAACTGGGTCCAGACAGGAAACTTCAAACTGTCGTGATTGATGGAGAGTCTGGAACGATCGTCATCTTTAGCGTGGTACCGTTGTTTCAATATCTCAAACAGTGAATCCCACAAATCAGTAATGAAACCTGTTTCTTTCTCTGGTGGCACTTGAGGTTTGAACTCTTTAAATTTCACTGTGTACGTGTAAGCAGTCGTTCTAAATTTTCTTGAATTAATATTGTGCGTCTATCGAATGTGAAAATAATATCCGGGAACTACTGAACGACTTTATTTTTTGGTGAATCTTGACTCTCTGGGTCGTGTGGTAGAGATAGAGGGTGTTGGTTCAGGCTCACTTGTGCTAACACTTCACTTAGCGTATGAGGCGACACCAAAAGTCGTCGTCGTCTCTTGGCTTTTTCTTCTGGTTCTTCTAGGCAAAGTGTGATCGTTTGATCTTGATTCCAAAATTTGATTTGACTAAGTTTTACACACTCTCTTCCTATATATAAAGACAGCTTATCACACTCTTTAAGAGTATATATTCATTCAGTTTTCAGACTGCGAAGAAAATGAAAGAGTGAATGCAGCTTGCCCTTCCCGTCAGAGATTTACAGAGAGTCGTTTAAAAGTACACTGCAGATAAGACTACGGACTACTCTTCTCAAGATAAAAGTCAAGATACTTGCTATGTCTGTCAAGAGAAAGCACATTGGGCTCCAAGATTTCCACAACGCCAAAGAAAAGGAAAGACAGGATAAAAGACAGACAAAAGTAAAGATACATGTTATCAGTGTCAAGAAATAGGACATTGGTCTTCAGAGTACCCCACCCCACCCCAAAAAAAAAAAAAATTAAAAAAAAAAAAAAAAAAACACGGACAAGGAGGCGGAGGAGAGTTTTTCAGAAACAGAAACAAAAGAAGCACCCATACCTGTCACGAAATGCAAAAGGCAAGACAAATGGAAGACACTCAAAAGAAAGAACCCATGTCAGTGAATACATTTTCTTTAAAAAATAAACAATAAAAGAAACGAACAGTGAAAGAAAGAAGAAGAAAAAGAACTTTTGTGATGTGTTATGAAATTTTTTTTTGATTCTTATTCTAAGAGAATATAGCAAAGAAAAAACGTAAGTGTCTCTTTGTCTCGATTTTTGTAACTTTTCGTGTGGATAAGGTACTTAAACACACTCACACACGCACACTATTGAATCATGGGAAAGGGATTTAAGTTTTACTTGATTTGGCAATCACTGAGTAGTATCTCTTTTCTAAAAGATATAGGTGGACCTGAAAAAGACTGTTTTGAATCACAAAAATAGTTATGGACTTGACATCATCAGCTTTAACTGTCTTAATCCCTTTCCACGACCAAGTCCTACTCCTCCTCTTGTTGCTGTTGCTGCTTTAGTAGTGGTAGTAACTGCTGCTTCTCTTCCTCTTTTCTCGTTTTCTTGTTTCTTCTTCTTGGTATTTTGAATAAATGCTTCTTTTGCTTCTTTCTGTCACTGCAAAATGTTCTCCAATTCTTCCTTATGTTTCTTTCTGAAACCATCTATCAATGGTTACGATGGAGTAGGACGTGAAGGTAGTGATACCGTTGCAGGCAAACATTCTTGCGTATACGACAGGAAATAAACCAAAACTAAATTGAAGTCATCCTCTTCAGGAAGAAGAATACTAGATACAGATGCAATAGTAGCCGTAGTCATCGTAATATCCGAATATCCACAGCAGGCGCACTCCAATACATTGTCTTCATGTTATCAGCCATAGGTATATTACTCAAACTGTTCCGTAATGTTAAACCGTAGGAACACTTGTGCGTATATATATTGAAAGTGACGTCACGCGTCCTCTCTCTTCTGATTGGACGAGAGACCCCATACTCTGACTGAATGTTGTAATACGCTTTTTGATTGGTGTAACATTTCAATCCGTTTCGATCCGGTCCTAGGTTATACAAACAGGTCAGTCTCCTATGGTGTCACATGTTCTCAAGACAACTCCAGCAAGATTTGGATAAAACTAGAACCATCGACTGTCACTTCCAACATGCAGTTCAATCCAAACTACCTAGTCTATGTGAAGGCATCGTGTGCCATCACCAAGATCACAGACACAGCGATATGGAAGAAAAGAGTATACGTGAAGAGACAAGGATGACTCAAGAGAATATTGTTGTATGGGCCTGCCGTGAGGAGACGTTTGAGAAGAATAAGACCAGTGAAGAGATGCCACTTATGTTAACCCTCATGGGTTAAGAAACCCAAACGGCCCTTTTCAGGATCACCCAGATCTCTAGAAAAGAGATATACTAATCATATTTGCCAAACCTTTGTGTTTGTGTGTTAATCTGTGTGTGTGTGTGTGTGTGTGTGTGTGTGTGTGTGTGTGTGTGTGCGTTGTGTATGTATGTGCTTTGCGTATGTTTATGTTGTTGAAAACTACAACGTATAACCCCTTTACCCCTTCTCTCTTCTGTGTGATAGTATGTGTGTAAGGGTATAGTAGTGTGTCTATAAACGCTTCCTACCCTTGCGTAATAGTATCTTTGCATGTTTGTGTAAAAGTGTGTGTGTATGAACACGTCTACCGTTTTCGTTGGAGTAGAGGGGTATGTGTTTGGATAGCAAGGGGGGTGTTTGGATAGTATATATGGTGTGTTGGATTGTAAATACAAATTTTAACATTACCATTCCCGTTTGTCCCCATAAACTTTCGACCCCTTTTCCCTTAACAATTTTAACATTACATTTTCCCTTGTCCCCAAACACTTTCGACCATTTTTCCCTTAACAGTTTTAACATTACATTTTCCCTTGTCCCTATAAACACTTTTGTCCCCATAATACCATTCTCATATTAAACCTATGGACAATTTTAACATAGGATTTCCCCTTGTCCCCCAAGTGGCCCGTAATATATACCTATGGGCTAATGTTAATTCCCGTTTGTCCCCATAGAGGCCTATATAACTAGTTTCATCATGGTAATGTCTCTTTTAGATGATATATTCAATTCGTTTGAATAGACAGACTGTCGAGAGCAAGTATTTCGTTTTCACTAATCCGCCCCTAGACATTATGGTAGAACTAAAATACCAATATCGTAGGAGAGGAATAGCATGTGCGGCATTGGATTTAAATGACACAAAGTCAGAGGCAGTAAGTTCTACAATCATATCAACTTCGAGTACGGCTGAAACATCGCTTTGCGAGAAAAAACATCTAATTCAATATACGTATTATCAACGTCTTCTGACTATGCAGCTAAAAACATTATAGAAGCATTAGCTGCGTATTGTGGCACCACCAAAATGATTTGTTCAATTTGATCATTCAGTAATTGGTAGAAAAGTTATAAACTTCTAAAACTTAAAAAAAAAAAAAAAAAAAAAAAAAAAAACCCATAAAAGGTAACGTTTCTGCACAAAAAAAGCAGGTGAAAATTCTGTAAAACTTTCCAAGGATCGAAACAAGTATGCGTTTGCTCCGCTTCCCTTTTTCCAGCAAACCATTAAGCATTTCCGAAACTCATGGCTGCAGATGCAGAGCTTCCTATGGATAAATCTGATAAATATACACCCTTCCAAAGAAATAAAGAGGGAAATGGAAACAAGAATCGGCAAAGTACATAGTACATTTGGGCGAGGAACTGGATCGTTGGGATGCTCTAAACAATATACTGAGTCCGAATAGAATAATTTAATTATTAAATGCTTGCTCTACTTGTCATTATTTACTTGTTTACATAAACATATGCTCGTAGTTTTACCATGACTAGTATTTTGAATATCTAACATGGACTAAAAGCAATGCAGATTATAACAATGGTAAACCGTCCATTACAAATTGGGTCGAAATGCATATTTTGTTAGTAACTTGGATCTCTATATACAATTTTGTTCATCTGTTCCACGAATCAGATGAAGCACATGCTAATTTGTACTCAAAACACCGACAACAGTAATGGTACTACATGTTATAAGCCGTTGACAGAATTATAATAGGTCATAATTTGCATAGGTTATGACAAAGATCCGAAAGGGCGATTTATAAATTGGTATGCCCTGCGACACATATATTTATTTAACCTAATTGTGTTCGTTTATTTATTTTGCAAAAGTTGTAATATTTGCCCATTTTTTGAAAATATAATCATGTAATTTTCTATTGCAAAAAAAAAATTAAAAAAATAAAAAAATGTCGTTCGCACAAGGTGATTCACATATTACGACTAGGGAATGGGCATTGTCATGCTGATTACTAACAATAAGTAAATGTAATGTATGTGTTTTTCCACACGATTTGGTTCATCAGTCGATGCTTTTAATATGTTTTCGTTATCGGATAAAGTTAATTATTATTACTAAATACTTTAGATCAGAATTTTAGATGACATCAAAATTTCATTAAAAGTCTGCTTGACGAATTTCGACTGAAAAGTGACATCGGGAAATGAAATTCATATTATTTTTCAAAAGTTTCCTTTGTCTTCATTCTTAGAGTCTATACCTTAATATATTATAAGTCATTACTTAAACTCACCATCAATCCTAAAACAGTTAAACAGTTAAATACCTTATTGGCATATAACATACCTATTTCAAGCATCTGATCATCTGAGACCATATATATATATATATATATATATATATATATATATATATATATATATATATATATATATATATATTCACACTTAGTAATTAAAAGGGTGAAAAATTTGTCTTTTTCAAGGTTTCAAGCTGGAGAACTGGAAAAACAAGTTTCTGGCATCTATTTCTATCTCACGTCGTTCACTGTTTAACACATTAAACCTCATGCTGGCAAACGGATATATAATAGGCCAGATGCGATCTTATGTATGTCGTACGAGGCGACTAATGGAAGCAGGAGCTGCGGTGGTTCTGTAGTTAGCATGCCGGACCCACTACCAAATATTTGCCGGTTTCTAATCCTACCATCAGATCAGTCCAGGTCCACTACCGCTGTGTGTCCTTGGGCAAGGCAGTTTACTTCAATCGCCTCTACAGTAAATAGTCTATTTGTATTGCTGTGCCGTAGAACACCAAACTAAACCAAACCAATCGATAGATAAAAAAATTAAAAAGATTTAATTAGTCGGTCAGATTTCTTCCAGCGTCATTAAAAGGATTCTTCTTTGCTTAAATAATAAGGCTGTATTTACTGAAACGGAAATATAATTATTGATAAGTCCACGGCCCTCTAGGTATGTCGTCTTGGAAACCAGACGAGTGTACGATTTCAACCCAAATCAAATGACTAAAAAGTGTGCCCGAAGATGGTTACGTAATTTAATCAGAGAATTGTTTAGATATTACTGAAGAGAAACTAAACCATGCACTCTAGAATCATTGCAGTCATGATGTACCAGAAAACCAGACATTCCCACGTGTATTGTGGCAATATAGAATTCGTTGTAAAGCACATACAGACGCCGATCTCTTACCATTAGCCGATAGGACGAAACAATCGAACTTTTTTGTCTGTGACTTGATAGATTCAAAGTTTTCTCATACGGTCAAAGTGATGGTTTGTTTATTAGAAATACCAGTGTGATAATTAGAAACCTTGCGCTCCATTGAAGATAAAAAAAATAAACACTTCAAACTAGAGCACATATTTTACGCAAAGAAGATAACAGAAAAACAGAGAGAGTAAAGGTAGTAAATATCCCTGTCATGTTTGCGACATTGTAAAAGCAGCATTTCCAGGAGAAAATCCTTATATGTATGTCACTGAATGTATAGAATTGTTTAATATATTTCTTAAAGTTCGATATGCGTTATATTTGATACAATGTGTATGACCTTTCTCGTCCTTGTGTATTGACCACAATGCTATCTGATACAATAGGTATACAGTATCATTCATTGAAAATTCGCTGTAACCATTTAACGAGAGGGTTTTGCGAACTTGAGTCGATGCTGATGTACTAACAATTGGAGGGGAATTAGAAAAAACGTCTTAACCCTTAAGCTGTCATTCACTTATACATATTGTTCTTCAATGTTCCTGAAGCCATGAAATTAACTTTCTTGCTTGCTTGGTTTCTAAAGGTACTTTCAACACATTGCTGACTATGTCATGCAGATGAAATGTGAGCTAAGTGCCTTTCCACAGGACACACCGAGGCAGCCTACCCGAGCTGGTCTGGGTGGGTGTCGAACAAGCGACACTTGGTTTACAAGCCAGACGAATAATTGAACAACCGAGCTCCCCATGAAATTAACACTGCAAAACCTAAAGTTTTCACTATATTAACGTGACTGATATTAACGAAACAGGTCAAAGAAAATATTAAACCACATTACCATCTACCTGTGCACTAAAATTATTATAACACGGCGACAACGCCATTGTCTGTTAAGACATTTGATTGATCATGTTATATTACCTGGAAAAACAAAATGCATATTTTGGATAAATGTCACTGACGCGAGATAGAAGGTTAACACTATATGGATCTACTTGGATCAGTTTGTGTAATATTGTCTTAATAATAAGACAAGTCAAAATGTTATGAATGTATTTCGAAATATGGCAAGAAGTATTTGAAAATAAAACAAAATAGCTTATAAATACTGGAATAAAACATTGATTTAATTGACATTTAAACTATGCTGACAAATCATTTTTATTTAAAAATATATTTTTACAAGGGTCTCAATCATATGGTTGGAAATTACTTGGCTTGATAGAATATAAACGCATATAATAACAATCACAAGGTTAGTTCCACATATTACTCACATTCTATAAATATTTGGAAGTCAAGGTAGGTAAAAATTGGTTTCTACACCTGTTCCACCATTTAGACATCGATTATGATGCCGAATTCATCTTGTCATAGTGAAGCAAGAAAACCAGAAAGCGTTTAATTTAGAATGGACGTCAGTATATAAACATTGTAGTTATTTTTTTTAATATTATTAAATTCTATATTAGACATGTATGTATAATATATAATTTAATAATTGAAAAAAAAAGATTCTTTCATATACTTTACAGTTGCAACTCTAATCGCATATCGGAATCTAAAAGCCAAGAGAGTATAATTTTGTTAAAAAATTAATAAGATTGCATTTGTTTTAATAATCATTTGTAATTTACTTTTAAACGTTTGTAACCAGCACTATCCCTGATGTAACACACGGTTAAGCCTAAACTTACTTGTTAGTGATTAAAAGTATTATTCACTTAGATTTAGTTTGTTACTTTCAGTGCTTTTAAGTGAGAATAGTTAGTGCCTATTAATAGTTTTTAGGTACTCACTTTTTACAATACCTGAAATTGGATACCTAAACAGTGCCCTTAATGGCCGCACATTTCAAGAACATGTGAAATTGAACTAGTCATCTTAAAAAGAAACATTCTTACAGCGTACATGAATTTAACACAATAAAAGTTGCAAGCAACTTGTCAGTTTCACAGCCTGAGGAAAAGTGACATTGTCTAGATATATTGCGATATTGTCTAGATACATTGCGACATTGTCTAGATAAATTGCAACATTGTCTAGATGCATTGCGACATTGTCTATATAGGCCTGTTCGATAAGGTTTGTTACCGCCCCTGACAATAGGCTCCCTTGAAGACCTCTTTGGTACATTGAAATCAGAAACCGTGTGCGTGAATTTACAATTTCTATTTCCGGCGAGCAATATTCCCGTTATGAATGCATCAACTAGCGTGCCAAAATCGACTAAGAAGAGACATTATTGCAGTGTCTGTTCCAATTATCGGGGAAAATCTGTTGACAACAAAACTATAATTCTCATAGGTGATTCAGTATTATTTAGGAAAATACAGCAATTTAAAACTGGTGCATCAATCTGTCATATTGTTCCACTCCAAGTATGCACTCAAATTACATAAAGTTCACTTAGAAAATTATGAAACCAGTGATTCTAACCAATGAAATATATGCTATTTCACTGGATATAGGTCACAGTAAAGATATTTATTATAAAACATGTCACCGGAATATGAACTTTTTTCTACATTTAAATTGTGTAATGCCTGATACTTGAAAAGGGACTCGAAGCCCCAAAATATGGCTGTACATATAAACAAACTGCAACAGTGCGGGCACAATAGACTTAAAATCCGATGGAGTAAATTAAGGTCAATATAAAAGCAGCTTTTACTTTAATTGATGCTGCAGAGAGTGTGCACAATAAAGAATTTTTTTTTCCTTTTTAATATTATTATTTTTGTTTAAAAAAAAAAGTAAATTCTCTTCCCCAGCACTGCATGTACAACCAGCTGAATGAACGTTCCTGGTTTCTTTGGATAAACAAATCCAAACATCATAGTCAGGTTTCTTGTTTTCCGTCAGAGTCGGGAGGGAAGGAATAACTTTGCACTTAACAAATCCATGGGTGCAGTCTTCTAATATGGGATGGAATTTAATACTATGTACATGCCGGTCTTCACTAAAGACACGAGCCTTCAGCTGTCTTTTGGCCTTCATACTTTCCGAGTCAAATGTACGCCTCCTGTTAAGCACCAGATAATTATATGTCATTTTCACTAAAATGTGGTATGTCTTCAACATTACACGTCCAATTATCACGAAGTTGGTTCGGATCAGGTAATTTCTCCCCAAACGGTGTCTTTAATTTTTCAAAGGTTCGAACCTCCTCATTTTTACTGTCTTGTGCATGTATTTCTCTCAACGTCCTAATACCTAAATCTGCCACTCCTTTCACCCTTTTCAGTAGCTCGGCTTTATTTCCTGACACGTGGTTGAGACACTTTACACTAAGATTTTCCAGGTCACCGGCTTTGTTGACTTCTTTGTTGACCTCCATCACAATATAGATCGCCGGAAAGAACGTTGCATCATGGGTAAATTAGGGGAATTAATAAGTCAAGGGAAATAACAACCCTTATCGAACAGGCCTATAGACTGCGACATTCTCTAGATACATTGCAACATTGTCTATATACATTACGACATTGTCTAGATACATTGCAGCATTGTCTATATACATTGCGACATCGTCTAGATACATTGCGACATTGTCTAGATACATCGCAACATTGTCTAGATACATTGCAACAACTTGAAATAAAAGATGTTGTATATGAAAACCTAGCACAATCGGACAGAAATATAACAAATGAGTAAGCATTCACGTAGTTTTATAATTACCATATTTTAAAGAAAAATTGAATATGGTGTTCGACAAACTACATGACGTAGAGTAAAGTTTGAACATAAGTTATTTTCGAAACGAATCGGGCGGAAAGAGTTAGAGCAATTTGAAGATGATCTCAAACAAATGGGGTAGAGAATGGAGACTAATATTAGAGCAGACAGAAGAGCTAAATGACAAAAGTGTTTTATTTGGGACCCTGCCTCTATCGAACTTTCTGTTGCTGATTGACGTCAGCTACATCATCTACAAATTGGAGACATCACATAAACATGTATAAACTGCAGCTACAAATAAAGTGAAGACAAATATGATTAATTGAAATGTCAGACACGTTGTAAATCAAACCTATTGTGCACCCTAGCAGCAACTATTACATTCCCGATATGATGTAGGTTTTGCATGCGTGGTTTGCACAAGGACAGCTAGCTTAATGTCTTTTGAATGCCTTTTTGTTTCTGAAACTCGTATTGCAATGCTAACATCTTTTGACGTCTTGCAGAAATCTGTAATGTATTGTAACTCATCTTGCATTTTGCCAATGAAAACATTTATCTATTCACAGTCTTTGTGTAACCTATCGAATAAAGTCATTCTGCAATATGGATGCCACGCTATTTAAAGTACATACAAATGAAATAGGTAGGTGGTTGAAAAAATGAAATTGCCATAAATAGTAGCAAAATGCCCACCTTAGTACATAAATCCTTTGTCCAGTGGGTAGTATATAGGAACTAAATCACTTACCACCAAGTGGGGAGATTTCAGATCTGGGTGACATAGACTGCTTGATTGGTATATATGGTAGCTCATTTGGCCTTTTTTGTTTATTTGTTTATTTACTATTATATCACGAGGCTCGCAATGCATGTACTTTGCACAAGACCAGCTCTTTTCTAGTGTCATTCGGACAACTAGGTTGTTTCAAAGAACTTACGTAGCAGGTTTAATGTTGTTTTTTTAACCTATTGCGTAGTGGTTTTGATCTGCTTTTATGTGGCCAGCTTTAGGTTCTAATGTGGTTCTCATTTATATATGCAAAATAGTTTGGCGAAAGTAAAGCTCGATCCATCGAACTTTGGTTTTTATATTTAATGATCATACCACTGAGTGTATTTAAAGATTGATTTTCTCTGCCAGCATGTGCACTATGCATAAATCAGTGCTTGTAGAAAAATAATGTTTGTCTGTGTTTCGGTATATTTCTGCAGCTGAATTAATTTATCAGCTTTGAATGTTTGTGATGTTACGAATACTGACATTGCCTGTTTACTCTGTATATGAATAATCTGTATAAGTTCTTAAGCTTTACTGATTTTGTCTTGAGAACTTTCTAGATATACATTTTGCAGGGCTCTCATGTCCAGAGAGAGAGAGAGAGAGAGAGAGAGATTGATAGCTGGTATTAAACTTCTAGCTAAGTCATTTCCTTGAATCAATCAGCCTTCAGTACGCGACTCACTGGTTTGTTTTGCATATTTGACAAGAGCCTTGAAATTATCTCTGTTTCTGGATATTGTTCTGTATGTCTTGTTTTGACAATATTCTTTATTTGTCCTTTTACTTTATGTGTATTTTAATTTTAGTATGCTTTTGGAAACATATTTGTTAATAGTTCTACAACATATACATATGTTTTACATAGGTAATTAATTGATTAAATTTTTTATGCTGAGTGTACTCTTTTTGTCTCCATTTTATGTTGTTCTTTGCTTTTTTTTTTTTTTGCCCAGTCAACCAAGTGTATGACCGGAAAATGTATGCGACAGAGCGCAAGAATAAACGCACCATATGCCATTGACACCGATGGTAAATTACTTAAATATCTTGCTTGTCTTCAAAAAGACAAATGAAACTTTGATGCTCAGTAATATTCTTCCCAAGGTTAGCCGTATATAATTCTATCTGAAGCACTTTCATTTCTGCATTTCTTCTCTTTATAGAATCCTCTGTAGATGATATATTTTGTTTGTTGGAGGAAGTAATCTGTCTCGGCACACCAATGAATGATCTGGTTTCCGTACGTATGACTCATTCCATGCCCTGACATAATTATAAATGTAACACCTTCAAAGGAGTGCAAAGCAGATGAAAAGCATAACGTGGGATTGGGAATATAATAAATCACAGGGCTGTGTGAATTGTAATCTTACAAAAATCGCGTATTGCTTGCAGTAGAGCGTTCCACAAGATATCTGAACCAAGATACGTATTATCAATATGATGCGACAGGAAATATTGATGACGCTATGGGCTTCTTTTGCACATGACGTGAGATAATACCATATGTATCATAGATTATAGTCTTAATCTGTCATACTCACATAATTACTTTTTTTTTCTCGAAGCATTTCAATAGGTTTCTTCACATGTTCAGTATAAAAGTAAAATATTTACCGGAAAAACAAGATGTCAGGGCAAGCATCATTTAAGACCTTTAAATTGTCAACAATATTCCAACTGACGTTTACACTTGGAATTCGAGATATCATTTTTATCATTGGTTGTGTGGGAAAGTGTGAAATATTTATTAAGGGTATCACCTATAAAATGTTTTATTCACACACTGAGTATTGTTCCTGTTCTTTTCCCGATTTCCCTGACTTCTACATAATTGGATAAAGTCCGGAATTCAGTTCTCTTCACTTACAATTGTTCTGTAATCTTTCAAAATAAAAGCTCATCAGGGATCGAAGATGGTGTTTACTTTTTTATCGAGGATATATCATGTGGAGACGTGAAATTAAAATAGACCCTTCCTCAAACCTATAAATTATCGGGCTGATCATTCATGCAAACATAACACGAATACAGTACTCTCGAAGTTCTAGAAATAACTCTGCTCAATATCTATTCTGCTTTTGAAGTAATCATAAACTTTGCTGATCTAAATCATATTAGAGCAACCAGAACTACACTGCTTTAAATGTTAGGACTTGTAATACAAAACGTGTATTACGTGAGAGGTATCGACATAAAGTGGTATATGTTGAGATGAGACACCCATTCACTGGAGTCAGAAACACGAGGAGTCAGAACTACCACAATGCATACACTTCTTGTATTCATTTCATTTTAAATAAAGAACTTGATAATGTACTTTACATATTTTACCAAAGTGAGATAATAAGTCAAATAAAAGATCTCGATAATAGGACAATTTTGTGAACAAGGTCATCTGTTGTTTTTAATCAAATTCTCGATCCGCGAAAATCTGAATAACTTCTCTATAACTTAATTTACAACAGCTGCAATATGTCCAGCAAGCACGGAGCTTACCATCTATTTCACTGACATCTAAGCAACCGTAATGCTATAACATAATGGCAGGTATTGAACGGTATGATAACATTTAGCAAGTTATAATACCTATTGACAGACATCTTTTTTATCCCTCAAAAGAAAGCTTTTATTATGACGTGTAAGCAGAAAACTTTACATGATCTTTAGAAGTGATATTTACTTTAATTACACAAAACACAATACGATATTTACAATTTTCCTATTCATATAGCAATGACGATTCATGACACCTACATATTGCATAGCTTAGGAAGGATCTGGTGATGCTTTTGTTAAATGCGTACAACCTTTATAAATCGTCTATACCCAATTCAAAATTATCGGCGACATTATTCGCATATTTGACATCGTAATCTGTGACATTGCAAACTATAAAATTCGTAATACAGTATGGTAGCAGACGTTACTGGCCAGACAAAATGCGTTTTATGTTGTTTAAGTCGTTTAATATATATTTCTCTGGCACCAGATACATAAAGGTTCTTTGTCTTGAAAGGCTATTTTTTTCATAACACAGCTTAAATGTCGTCTGCGAATGACTTTATTAAGCTGCGTCAAAATAGTGCTTCTGATAAGTTCGACTGTCAATGTCCCACGAGACAGACATTCTTCCGCGTCAAAAGATAGATCTTTTAACTGATTGATTTATTTATGTTCAACGCCACATCAACCCATAGAACTTTATAATGTGTCGTGGCAATAAGGGCAATGTATCTTGCCAGGTGACACATCACAGCGGCCAACATAGGCTTCTGTTCACGAATACGGCAAGCTAATCACTGACTCAACTCTGTTCGCTTTATATCTTTCGAGGATAAACTATATTGTCCCAAAGTGTGGCTTCAAAATCCCTGACATTTGTCACTCTGTTGAATGTCAGGAATTGTGTGTGTATCTTCATTTATGGTTGCAGATTATTATTTGATAATGATCTGCAGATTGTAGTTTCACACTATATGAAAGAACATCAAATCCACACAAGGCATGAACTGAGTCCTTTTTACCTGAAGTTGTATGGGGTTATATATACACACACAAACACACACACACACACACATATATATATATATATATATATATGTGCTGCCAAATGCATTACATAAATTGTGTTTAGATTCCGTTGCTGCACAGTTTGCAGGCATGTGTTGTGCACACTAGATGCAGCTGAACTTGAATCACAAGGTTATATCTCTATAAACGTTGTATATTTCTTGTCGAAGTTGATATGGGATTGTTGTGTTTGAAATTTCAGATAGGAAAAATACTATGAAGCCTTTATCACAAATACATAAACTACTTTTTTTCTATCCGCCCCAAGTTGTAACATCCATTTTTAAGAGCAAAATGACCATTGCAAACAAAGATGCTAGCCAGGCATTGGCTTTCTGACAAGCTTGAAGGTCCCGCTATACTGAATTCATTATTTGATATCGAAAAAAAGAAAGAAAGAAACTTTCTGTTTTTAAATTTAAGTGACATGAAGTAGGAGAAGTAGGTCATGTGATCTATCTAAAGCAACCAGTATTCTTGCGATTGTTAGCAGGTGTGGGGCATTGCTGGAAAATACTACTTTTTGCTGTTAAGAGGGTGAGACACTAACCTACTTTCACGCTCAAAGTGATCAAAGGTATTTCCTTCAGACTCAGTTGCATGCCTTGGCTGGAAAATTAGTACTATCGCAAGTTTCGTCTCTTGCACGTTCGCTGAATATGTATCCAATTGAACTAAATCTTACATACCATAAGATTAAAATTTTTCCAAGAATTCCCGCTAGGCATATCCTATGAATTTAATACCACCGAGAATCACGCTACATAATATGTTTTGTAAGTGTCTGATTGCAACGTAGATGGACAGCACACTGGCTTATAAATATGCATGTCAGCATATAAGTTCTTGTACTGTACAAAAACTACACATGCAACAATTTTGCGCCAGTCTGCGATTGACAACTTTTTACAAAATTGAATCCTCTGTAACAAAAAGACAGCATGCCGCGACTACGAGAGAATAATTTTGTATCGCACCAACATGTCAGTTTGTCATTTAGACCAATCATATGTACTGTCTCAAATGGATTTTTGGTCGATTTGCATCAAAATGGCTGAAACACCTTTTAAATCTACTCCAAGCCTTGACACAGAGTAATTAGATGGACAATAGAGAGAATAAAGGTTATTATTCTTGTGTATTGAAGGAAATAAAGACATAAAAAGAGCAACATTTGAATTGTGCTTTATCGATCGTCCGAAATAAATTATTACATATTTAAAATTAAATACATTGTTGAAATAATATTGAGCAATAGGAGTAAAACAAAAATACAAACAAAATTTATTGATTTTCAACTTCCTTTTTTGTACATGTTAATTTACATTTTTAGTACAGACAAACAAACTTAGACCAATGGATTTACAAAAAAAGAGTTCATTCAAGCATACACAATATCGTAACAGGCAAACAAGTTAGAGTATTAAATGTAGTCAATAAATAGTTTTGACTAATTCAATATTTTCATTCGATTAAAGGTATATCTGTCTTACAATTTGATATCGTTTGATATTATTCGTTTTTTTGTGAAGACCATGTATAGTATACGTACAAGTAGGTCCACTTAATCGCTTAATTTAGAGATCCCTTTAGAAATGAGCTAAAATCATTGTCACAGAACAAAACAACCTATTTGGTTTTGTGTATTGACTCACGTCATCAATTTCATTTTAAGAAACATAAACTAGACACTTTAGCACATTTAATTAAATCTTGTCTCTGCATGTCATTTCAGACTTGATATATCTGACTCGATTAGGCATACTCAACAAATGAGATTTCATGAATTTTACCCAATATAACATTGTTAGGATTTACTGAAATGCCTTAGCTGATTTTAGCATGCATTCTACCATTATTGGCTGATTCCCCGCTAACTTTCCAGATCTGATTAACACGTACGAAAATCAGATAGGAAATTATAACATCTCGACCCTCTCTTTTTTCTTTCGAACCTCCGCAGATGCTTTTATAGTGTAACAAAGGTAAATTGTACCGATAAATTGTCTTGTGTAGGAACAAGATAATCCCAATATATTTCTTTTTACCCCATATCAGAGACTATATGCGAATGGCTTGTCACTTCTGGTGCTCCTTTATTCTCTTTCTTCTTTATTTCCCTTTTTGGACTTATATTTATCGTCCCTGCGCCATAGTACAATTTCGGTCTCTAACGCAATTTAATTACAATGACATGATATTCCTAAATTACTAAAAAGGATAAGTTACAGAATGTCCAACAAACTTCTCAGTCTTATGCCCTGGCCATTGTACTTGTCTAGGTGTATATTGTTACAGTTGTGGACACAAACATTATTGGGACATATCATGAAATTGTGT
The DNA here is from genome assembly GCA_029931535.1 of Margaritifera margaritifera. Lineage (NCBI taxonomy): Eukaryota > Metazoa > Mollusca > Bivalvia > Unionida > Margaritiferidae > Margaritifera > Margaritifera margaritifera. The sequence goes on along the minus strand of JAQPZY010001140.1, from coordinate 346,810 downwards.
TTTTTAATGACCTGAAATGAATTTTAAATCTAAATGTATTATAAAGGTAGGAAATATTCCAAATGCGTTTTACTTTGAATGGAAGCCTACAAATTGAGTGGACTTTTATATATATATATATATATATATATATATATATATATATATATTTATATATATATATATATATATATATATATATATATATCATTATGAGATCGACTCTTTACCATAGATCGGGCGATTTTTGTCAAATCGTGTTGCAATTATGCAACATAAAAGAAAAAAGTGCCTGAAGTTTCAATCTGAAAATAAGAGGTTCGATTGATGAATGGTGAACAAATCAGGCTTGCTTCTACATCAAACAGACTACACGATATACGGGCATGTTCTGAGGTTAGTAAAAAGTGGGTTTATTTTGTTAGTTTAGGGTTTCGATGAAACCACACTTTGTGAAAATCATACAGTTCTGAACAAAAGTAAACGATGTACTTTTCTGTTCGAAGATCACAAAGCAGTTCCATCTCCATAGAGGCTCAAAGTTTTGATATATCTATTATTTCGTATTAGTTTTCTAACTAAATGAAATATTGGTTCTAATCCAATACATTCTAACAGTAAGATGTGTCTACAATACGAACACTTGGAATCAGTACCTAGACGAGAGATGAATCATTAAAATGTTGTGGATAATTGACAGTTTTCATACATAAAGCAATTTTCGTATATCAGTCATAGTTAATATGGAGAAAATTGGTGTGACATATACATTCAGCATAGCACAAAAAGTTGGGGATTTCATCTTAAACTTTCCAGATACAGGTATTGTGCGGAAGGTTAATATTTTAATTGAAACTTACTCGATTACTTTATTTGTAATGGAATGTCGAGGAACATGGAAATATTTTCCTTATGATACAGAGATGTCCGCAACAGTTGTTAAGACTACAACGCAATATCTCGATTGTCTGGAAGGGTTTCCACACTATTTAAAGTCTGCGAGCTAAGGCTCTGTCCGTTCGTCTGTGCCGAGAGCATTGTACATTTACTGAGGCCACTACTGTATGATTCTGGAGTTTGACCGTGTGCCAGTTCAACATCTGAAACGAGATTGAAACAAAAAGAAGTTAAGAATATTTGTTTCACTATGTTTTGTGAAAGCTGTAACAGTTATATTTTCTTTTCAATTACTGCAAACACACATTTTCCCTTACTTGTAACTTCACGTTAGAGATGAGACATATATTCCCTTTCCCCTGTCGTTTCTTAAATCTGAAGCTCAAACTTTGTTTTTTTAGTATTTATTTTTACAGAACAGGGTAGTGATATATATCTTCCTTAATAACATAAGCTATGTTCTAGCATCCTTTCAACAAAATCCCATTAAGTTTGCGTTATTGTCACTGTTGAAAAATAATAATAATAATAATAATAATAACAATAATATTATTATTATTATTATTATTATTATTATTATTTGCCACATTGAACGTAGATAAAACAAATATTATAACAGAACATTTGCAAGTACTGTTGCCATCTATGCGACGTAGAACTACACTTGTTTACAGAATACATGCCGTCCGGATACGCTTATGGCAGAGCAAACAAATTTTGTGATATTTTTTAGATTTAACAAGAAATGTTTGTTGCTATGACGTTCTTGTCTCTATTGCTTTTAGCAGAGATGATTGTGGTTATTAACCGAGTTACCATCTCAGTTTCAGTTTCGCTGATAAGAAATATAAAAACGCAATTATGGGTACAACTGCTGCAGCTTAAAAGGGCAGAGAGAACTATCTTTTACAAGCTAGAATTCATTTTGTACAAACACAGTGACGGGCTACTTGAAAACAAAACATGTACGTTGAAATAACAATGACGCACGATTAATTATATAAATCCGATGCTCATTCAACAAAACGAAAGTATTTTCACTGCCATAAAAAATGTACAAGTTGTACAACGCAACAGTTCAAATAAGTCACATCTATTATGTGACGTCATGAAAAAGGAAGCATGAATAGCATTCATTCACTGAGAATTTACGAGGGGGGGGGGGGAGTCTTTTAAATTCATTCGTTTGAAGGTGAAAATCTAAATTTTAATGTTGTACCAATATGGTTCAGTTTATATTTCCGTGACGGTTGTGCAAAACAAAAAAGCACATCAGCCACGATAAACAATTCGTTAACAGGAATATTTTGTTTAGTACAAAATAACTCACACACTCTAGGCGTTCTTTGAAATGCCTAAGCGAGACAATTCAAATCTGTTGCATCACTTAAGCAGGACACATAAAAAAAAAATACCACTTTATGTCAACGATATACTTTGAGGTCACCTTTTGGAATTAAACGAATCTTTATGAAAACTTAGAAAATATTCTAAACTTTATCAGACAATTAACATTTAGTATTCAGCATACGTACCATTTCCTTTATGGCTATGGTCTGTCCCTATAGATGAATAATTGCAAGGCACATTGTTTGGCGCACGTGGGTAGGTCGCGTGACTTGCATTTTTCGAAGCCATTATTGATTGGCGGACATTTTTGTCCGGATGTAGTAGTATAATATAGATTTTTGGAGTGAACATGCATATCAGAGCCACAGTTGCACTAAGGCTGATCGAAAAGCTCATTGTAGCTATACGTAATTGTAGATTACTAGCTGTGCTGAAATAAATTGGCACAAAAGCTAACCAAATGATGCACGTGGTATACATTGTGAATCCAATGTATTTCGACTCATTAAAGGCCTCTGGAATTTTCCTGGTGAGTATTGCATAAATAGTACAAATGATGACAAGAAGTATAGGATAACTAAATCCAACCATATAATATACGCCTACTGCGTCTGCGCAAACAAGTTGGTGATCATCTCTATCTGAGAAGTAAGGAACGGCCTTCGGAGGGCGCATTATTAACCATAGTATTCCGATTACGTTTTGAACAGAAACAATCACTCCACATATAACCAGCTGTGATTTTGGGCTTATAAATTTTGGTCTTTGTGTAGTTCGCTTGCCAGATCTGAATATTCTCGCAATTCTGTTTGTTTTCGTCAAGATGGCTGAATAGCAGATAGAGAAAGATAACCCTATCCCGAATTTCTGCACACCACATGAAATCATATGAGGCTTCATTACAAGAACAAATGTCATTGTATAACATAGAAATATCCCCGCAAGAAGAACGAAGCTGAGCTCTCGTCCAGACGCCTTTACTACTGGTGTCTCTCGGTACCTAACAAACACAATGGAAACATATCCAGTCATCATGATTCCAATTACAGCAAACACAATGCCTCCTATTGCCAAGCCGTCATCATATCTAAGGTATATGATTGGAATTTCTATGCAGTAATGTTTGTCCTTTGAAGGTAAGGAGCCCATGGGACAGTCTTGACACTCGAATTCGGTGGATAGATACTGGTACTTGTGGCATTTATAGCAGGTCCAGCAACAGTTTGTACCCGGGAGGAAATTCTTAACCTCACCTGGACCGCATGGTAGACTGCAAACAGAGGGCGGGTGAGAAGGTTCGTCCAAACGAAACTGAAGGTCAGACATCTGGAACAAAAATATCAACAAGCAAACATTTATTTGAAATATATCAGAGCAGAACAACGCTTTCTTTTATATTTAGAAAGTAAAGCCAGACAAATGGTAGCCGAATATTGCCCTGACCCGCCGACAGAAATTCGGGGCACCTGGGCAGATCAGTCATGGGCCCGAAACTAGATTAATGTTTTGTATATAAAAACATGTTTACAGTTTTGCATATAAAACCTGTAGTATACCATCATAACTTAGACTCTTGCTAGAAACCAATTTTAATATTTAAGGCAAATATTAATTTATTTTTATAACTTAGATGACGGCAGGCCCCGAGAAATCGCTGGTACCCTGGGGAATTGTCACGCCCCCCTCCCCCTCCTCTCTCGGGGGGCTTGATATTGCCCAAAAGGTCTAATTTGTATTTACATGCTTGTCAATTTATTGGATATATAACAGAGTTTATGGATGACTTATAACGAAAGAGTATGCATTAGTATCGCTATAACATATCTCTAATTTAGTGTCCCTGCTGCCCGATAAAAAAGCTTTTCATAAATTAATTTCGCTTGTACAACTGTATATAGTCACCAAAACTCAGAACTCGGCTTTTACTTTTTGTGCTTTTCTGTAGTGCTGTGCAATGTTGATACGTTCTGTCGGTTCATAATGTGTAAGCTGAAATGAAGAAATTAGCCACGAATAATTCTACTTTGACAACTGCAGTTTTTAATAAATAGGACTGTTATACTGTCTAGTTCATTGACATGTCTTCAACATTTTTGTAACCAGATCTTACATTAATAAGATGTCCATTATTGAAGAATCCCACGGTATCCCAACTGTAAATCCCTCGTGATTTTTGACTGAAGTTTAGAATGCGATACCGCGGAGGCCCGTCTCCGTTTGGAAGAAAGGAAAATGGCTGGTCTGACAAACCTAATAATAATAATAATAATAATAATAATAATAATAATAATAACCATTACTGCCAGTATTGCAATAATAATAATAATAATAATAATACTCATCATCATAATATCCACCACTACTTCTACAGCAATAACAATAATATTAATATAAATAACCACTGATATCAGTACTACAAGTTCTACCAGCACAATAATAATAATAATAAATATAATAATAATAATAATAATAATAATAATAATAACCACTACTACCAACACCGCTATTAATTGTGTTATAATAATAATAATAATAATAATAATAATAATAATAACCACTACTACCAACATCGCAACTAATTGTGTTATAATAATAATAATAATAATAATAATAATAATAATAATAATAACCACTACTACCAACACCGCTATTAATTTTGTTATAATAATAATAATAATAATAATAATAATAATAATAACCACTACTACCAACATCGCAACTAATTGTGTTATAATAATAATAATAATAATAATAATAATAATAATAATAATAATAACCACTACTACCAACATCGCAACTAATTGTGTTATAATAATAATAATAATAATAATAATAATAATAATAACCGCCACTACTACTGAGTTATCTTTTTATCATAACTATGTTAACTGAATATCATTCACTACCATTGGAAGCATTGTTTAAAGCAGAATGCGATGAAAGGAACACAACATTAGACAGAAAGTGATGAAACGAACTAGAACGTTAAGGAAGAAATAATTCGACTTAGCAAAAGTCTATATATTTTTAACACAATCTTCAAACTCGGGCATCAATATAAGTCAAATGAATGTGCATTAATATAAGTCAAATGAATGTGCATAAATATAAGTCAAATGAATGTGCATCCATATAAGTCAAATGAATGTGCATAAATTATAAACAGAGAACACTGCATATCTAGTTGCCAAGATATGAGATGCTAAATATCTACAGAGGATAATCATTCATGCTGATCCAAAGCGGTGGAACAATGTTGCAAAACAAAAGCAAGTTTTATTGTTACTGTTGTTGACTATTATGCATACTGTGCAGAGTTTCTCTACTGACGTAACAAGCTCGCGCGTGCGTGTCGGGCTGTTTCCGTAGAGGTCGCATTTTGGTTGTAATTAAATAGCCATATATCCTAATCCAGTGAACAAATGTGCGTCAACTCTTCGTAGTGCACGTGAAATGTCTAAAAAATTAAGATTCCCGATTGTAGTATATATCATTCAGGTCTACCTTTAAGGTATGGTATACGCGAATTTATAAAGAGACCCTAACTGCTGTGGCAATTGATATAATACTGCTTGAAATAACATGAATTTAAACAATTATCCTCACAGGCTTTCAAATTAGGCAGCTGTTATTGTAGATATTTCCAAATATATTTCTGAAAAAAAAAAAAATAACCGGAACATCTCTAGTTAGCAAACCTTGAGTCCATTTTTTTTCGTCTATGTAACCAACGCCTGGGAACACACGATACTTGAATAATCTGTACAACTGAATACACTGTACAGTTTCACACTGCGTATGTCTCAGGCGATATAGTACCATGTTACCAAACGTTTTTTAAGGCAAGTTGACACGGTTTCGTTTCGAATCATCTAGCTCAATGTCCCGGGCATGCGAAGTACTGAACTGTCTATTGATCTATTAGTATTTTTAGTGTTAAAGGCGGAGACCCCGATTTACACTGCTCGAGCTTCGTTACTGCCTCTCCAATTCTCCTCCGTTCAAAGTCTGTAGCTCCATTATAGGTGAGACTGTGCCAGGTGGAGCGATTTTGTGCGAGATCTTCCCAAGACTCAGGGTCAATGTTGAAATGTTTCAAGGATGACTTGAGGAAATCTTTGAAGCGTGTCTTCTGACAACCCTGAGATCGTTTTCCCACCTTCAGCTCACTGTAGAAGATCTTCTTTGGTAGTCGCTCTTCTGACATCCTGGTGACGTGGCCTGCCCTTCTCATCTGTAATTTCATCAGCAGATGCTTGGAATACCTGACGTGTGATAGCCCCAGTGTCTGAGACCCTGTCATGCCATCTTATCTTCATCAGTTTCCTCAAGCAGCCCATGAAAAAATAGTTCAGATTTTTGGCATGGCGTCTATACACCGTCCAGGTTTTGCATGCATACTGCAGGTCGAAAACACAATGGCGTTGATGGCCTCCAGTTTTGTTTACAGATTTATGCATCTGCGCTCCCACACATTTACATTTAGTCTGCCAAAGAGAAATGGTCCATACTCTGTTGCATGTCAGACTCAGATTTGGCATTCAGGGAACAGTCGTCAGCAAACAGGAGATCACGAAAAGGCACTTCCTGTAACTCAGTCTTGTCCTGTAGTCTCCTCAGATTGAAGAACTTGCCATCAGTCCGGTATCTGATGTAAATCTCAGTGTTATAGTCACGGAAGGCATCAGTAAACATGGCAGAGAACATCATACGGACGACGGTTGGGACCAACACACAGCCTTGCTTGACTCTATTGGTGACTGGGAATGGTTCAGATGACTCACCGTCGTCCACGACACAAACGAGCATGCCATCAATGGAATTGCCGAAAAATTACGATGAATTTCTCTGGCCAACCAAATTTTGCCATGATCTTCCAGAGGCCTCCACGACTGACTGTGTCAAAGGCTTTTGTCAGGTCGATGAATATCGTGTAGAGGTTGGAGTTCTGTTGCTGACATTTCTCCTGGAGTTGAGGTGCTGCAAACACAACGTATGTGGTCCCTCGTCCTTTTCTGAAGCCAAACTGACTCCAAGCTAGGAACCCGTAATCAATGTGATGCACAAGGCGATTTAGCATTGTCTATAAGGAGAGGCTGACAAGCCTACTATTCAGTGCACCATGGGATTGAACAATAGGTGTTTTCTTATTACACCTTGCTTGATAAGGTTATGTAACTACGTTTAACCTACTTGACGACTCATGATTCATATGTAGTATATGCTACCTACTCCCCTTACCTGTGACCGATCGCTTTCGGGCCACGGTCCTTAAAGTAAATGTCAAATTCATTGCAGCAGAAGAAAATTAAGCTTACAAGTAAAAGAGATCCATTTTTCTTAAACGGAAAATATTGGTGATTGGTTATCAGTTCACTACACTGCTACAATCATTCAACGGTGTCTACTGTACACTGTGAAGGCAGTGATAAAAAAATTGAAATGCACTGTCACATCAAGCCTGATAAATGCTGGAAAAATTTAGTTTTCTAGCCATGACTTACTGAAATGCTTTCATACTTATTTTTTAACATTTTAAAAGCAGTTTCTCGAGTCCGCTAGTTAGACCCATACTGCTACACAATATGTGGACTATTGTTATTAAATAAGCGAAGGAAAAATACTGCTCTCTCCGTCTATTGATTTCTCTCAGTATAATAAGCATGACGCCTGGGGCCACGTGGAAACAAAAAACTACTATTAATTTCAATTGTACATAAAAATCTGCTTTCAAGTACAAATAGGAAATACTGACTGGATCAAATGATTCTTTCAAATTGTAAATGATAATAACAGGGGCTCTCCGCTGCATACTAATCAAGTTGTTCCATTCCTAGCATGCGTTCTGTCCCCAATCCACTCAGTTTAACAGAATAATTTCCTACAAATTTCATCATAACATGGGCAATTGTGCCGTAACAGATATGTCATTCAGCACACTGGCGACTCCGCATCAAAACTTCGGCAGTTCTACCTTGAAAATTGTGTCATTCAGTCATACGGGCGATTCCGCCTCATACATACTGTATGCTTCCCATCCATTTGACCTCTACTAAGCTTATGCAGCGGACGGTGAGACCCATGGAATGCCAAAGATATATACATATGTATTGTTTAATATATAACATATCATAGTTTTTAATAAACATTTGTGTAGACTACTTCTCTAATATTTCTTCTTATGCTATATTGTTTCGTATGTACAGTTCACCTGTCCGTCAGTACATCATGCTGTACATGGGTATTGTGTGAATTAACAGTTTTCAATTCACAGTCCACCTGTCCATCATTTCATATATTTTATTGTGTAAACAGCATTTATAACACGCACAAAAAGTCATCCGTCACTGACCTTAAATGCTTTTCTTTCAGGTATATCACTTATTGTCCTTGATAACTAAAGCATGCAAACGTATTTCACATGAATTCCTTAACATGTGGAGAACACAGCCCTTTTCAAAATTAAACATTGACAGGGATTAAAAATGAATAAACTGTTGCGTACCGGTAAATTTGACCTTTAAAAGATAATTCCTTAGAACCTCGCCGTCAATAGGATCAATTTCCGGACAAAGTCCGCCTGATTGGCCGCAAATGTCGCGGATCATATTCTGAAAACAACATTAAATATAATTAAAGTAGAACCAAAATAAGACACTTTTTTCTGGGAAAAAATCGCTAAAAATATAGAAAAGATATAAACAGTGCATGTGGAAGTTGAATGAAAGATGTAAATTGGTATTATAAATGGGACAAATTTATTGAAAACCTATCATAGCGGGGAAGTGTCAAAATATGTTTCTTGAGACAATGATTACTCATTCTTTATTCCCAATATTACGTCTCAGGTATTGTAAAAATTATGTTACATATCAATGTTATGTCTCATATATTAAACAAGCTCTGTTACATATCAATGGTACGTCTCAGACATTGTAGAAGCTCTGTTACATATCAATGTTATATTCAGATATTATACAAGCTCTGTGCTAAATATCAATGTTACGTCTCAGTTATTATAAAGCTCTGTTACATATCAATGTTACGTCTCAGATATTATTCGAGCTGTTATATATCAATGTTACGTCTCAGATTTTATAGAAGCTCGATGTTACATATCAATGTTACGTCTCAGATATTGTACAAGCTCTATGTTACATATCAATGTTACGTCTCAACTACTGTACAAGCTCTATGTTACATATGAATGTAATTCATAAAAACAGGTCAGACGAATAATTTAGCTTGAAGAACAAGAACAGATGTTGGATAGTCCAAGGGTATTCAAACATATAAATTTAAAGAAATGACTTTAAAAATAAATTTTTCTAAGAACGATCTACGTCTCCCCACGGAAAAAGAACTTACATGAAGCGCATGTGCGAACGCCATCAAAGCATCACTGACAAACTGTAGCTGGGCTTCCATGTCAAAAGATTCTGGGTCAATTTTCTCGATTCCAGTACAGATCTTTTTGTAGTCCTGATTAAAAGGGGTCCATCTGGCCCCTGGATATTTGCACTGAAATTGCTGCTCCCAAAATTCCACAAACCATGGATTTCGCAAGTTCGTATCTGGGCGTAGACTCAGAAAGTAATCCTTAAACCCTCGTACTTCGTAGGCCAACGGTTGTACAGTCACCGCTCCCTCTACCTAAAATATATAGCAAAAATGAATTGTCAAAAATGATGTACCTGTCGTTACTATTTATCAGCCGTTGATAGTTTAGAAGCCTCGAGTTCGTGTGAACATTCTGAACTTTCAAGTCCATATTTTAGTGTGTGCCATTAAATATTTGAAACAATGATGGACAACTAAGGCATAGTTTGATATTAGCAAGGTATTAGACAACCATTTAATATTTAATGATGAAATCTTACTGAAATCACGTGAGTTTTATACTTTGATTTAAGTTTAAGAAAGACTAAAACCGGTAAATATTAACGACAATTATTTATAACTAAACATTAGGATTTAAACTAACGACAATAAGTTAGAATTTGTTTGAAAGTAGTTTGCGATACTATTTTTTTTAGAAAAAAAAAAAAAAAAAGATCTAAATTTCGTTTGATAGTCTATTTTTAAGATACCTCATCAGATTATGTTCCTAGAGCTGACATTAAATATCAAATTCAAACACGTGATGTTTTAAACCAATTCCAGCAGATAACATTAACTTTCCATTTTCATGTACTTGTATACTGTACATTTTGATATTCTAACCTTACCGTGTTCAATACAATAATGAAATGTAGTTGATATAAAACATTTTGTGACAACATAATTTTAAAAAAATCGAGCTGATTTCGTTTGTGATAGTAGCTAAAATAATATGATCTACAATGGCCAACTTTACATTAGATTCTGTTTCCTATCGATGATTCAGATCCGCAATCTTAATCTGTTCTGATGTAATATCGTTTCATTTAATCCTATGTACCTGCTGATGACGATTTTAAACCTTTACTTATTCACTTTAACATCTCGAACTTGACAGATAATTGTTCCCTGCTCAGCAAACTGCGGATATGGGAATATGAATGAGTGGGTGGGTGAATATAAATTGGTTCAGTCCGCCCGCTCATCTGTCATAGTTTCGGTACCGGAGCACAACTCCAAAACCTTTTAAGATATCTTTATGAAATTTGGTAAACATATTTAACTAATGGTGTAGAAGTGCCTTTTGCTTTTCACAGTTCTTCAGTTTCATAATTTAAAATCTTCGTCCGTTGTCTGTTCATCTATCCATGCATCCATCATTCATGTTTTTGCTTCCAGAATAAAGCTCCTAAATCATTCAAGATATCACTATAAAATGTTATACACATAATAGTACCATGATGATGTAATAATAATATTTACTATTAAACCGGTAGTAAATAAAAACCTAACATGAAATATAATAACCCATATGAGCTGTGACTCTAGATCGGAAGTAAACAACATTCAGTATTAGATGCGAGATACAACATTGTTATAGAAACTAGGAAAAAGGATTGGAAAGCTAACTAAGAAGACAAATTGGATACAAATATTCACTCTGGATTTGACGATAAATGTATGGAAGTGATAATAACTGTACAGGCCAAATAAGGATATAATAATTTTGTTCCTAAATCAAGATAAATCCTTGATAACTTCTGCCATCAAAATTACTGGAAAATTTAGTACGCAAATGGCTTATGTGCACCACCAGCTGATTTGGAAATAAACTGATTCAGACTTAAATAGTTTACGGCATCTTTAACAATATATGGCAAAGGGATTTGACCATAAGTTATCTCAAAATTAACGGGGTCCTCTCCCTTACAACTTGTATGCATAAGGTACCAAGAGGCAACATGTATTACGTTACGTTACTACAACTATCACGTAATGCATGCAATTTAGTGAATACAATAAGTATAATCATCCTGAGAGAGAGAGAGAGAGAGAGAGAGAGAGAGAGAGAGAGAGAGAGAGAGAGAGAGAGAGAGAGAGAGATTGCAGTGCTATTAGCATAATAACCGTCTGTGTCTGTGTCAAAATATAGTATTTGTCCTTAAAGTCAATTCATTCTTCTCGTTTAGTAAAATCTCAGCTGATTTAGCGAGGAACTGACGGATAGCTCGGAAAAGTCTTACTTAATTATACTGGTGCGAAATTAACCTTAGGTCTCATTCGATATTTGAAAGAAACTAACATTGACGAGTCTCTGGTTTGAAGAGGGATAATATTCCAAAGTCGTATTGTACTAGAAATGAAGGAAGAGTGATGAAAAGACAATCGTGGTGGTACCTCACTGATATCGTCGTGATTCCTTCAATTGTAGCTATTATTTTCACATATAGCTGCGGGTAATAGTTCCTCCAAATAATTGTGGTTCAAAATATTATATATAGTATAATAAACACAGTTTTCGGACCTTCCTTCCTTAGAGATTAAAGACTCACACACACGGTCTCAAAGCATTAATCCACGTGCATATATCGTCTCTATACTTGTAGCCTCAACTTGTATATTTTCAAGTTTTAAGTATCATAATCTGTTACATTGTCCCAACCGTCACATGCATAATGCGAAGTACCGTATATACTCGCGTATAACCGGGCCCAAATGCGAACAACATAGACCCTGATATGCCGTCGCATAATGCGCAGTTTTAGTTGGTATAGGTCTATACGCGAGTATATACGGTAGTTTAGGAACGACTAAGAAGAGTCTGCTTAAATTCAACATTGAGAGGATATGCTTTAGTTTTCAACATTGAAAGGATATGCTTTAGTTTTCAACATTGAAAGGATATGCTTTAGTTTTCAACATTGAAAGGATATGCTTTAGTTTTCAACATTGAAAGGATATGCTTTAGTTTTTAACATTGAAAGGATATGCTTTACTTTTCAACATTGAAAGGATACGCTTTAGTTTTCAACATTGAAAGGATATGCTTTAGTTTTTAACATTGAAAGGATATGCTTTAGTTTTCAACATTGAAAGGATACGCTTTAGTTTTCAACATTGAAAGGATATGCTTTAGTTTTCAACATTGAAAGGATATGCTTTAGTTTTTAACATTGAGAGGATTTGCTTTAGTTTTCTGAGCATTGGTAAATGTTTCTTAGCCGATTTAACCAGATTATCAATATGCTCAGTCGACTCACATTTTTAATTTAAAATAACTCATAGATGACTATGACGGATCGATATAAGTTATCCCTATATTGTTATTATAAAGATTTTGCTGTCTGTCAGTATGTCTCAGAGAATATAGCACACTTTAGTTTTATAGCTTTTGTGTGGATTAAAGGTTACGAGCCTTTTGCGGGACCTATCATGAAATGCACATAAATCAAGGTTACTAAGGTTTTCAATATCATCAATAGAATCACTAATATAGCTAAGGACGTATCAACTGCAAATAATTGACTTAAGCCATTTAGGGTATCAGCAATATTATTAACATAAATAAGTAAAATAAGAAGTCCTGGCACGGAACACCGGCTGAAATTAAGTTATAATTAGGAAAGAGAGTATCCTGTTTATACAATCTTTGCTGTCTTCCTTGTATATCAGGCATTTGCAACTTCCTCCAGGGCGCGGGCCGGATAAGAGAATTTAAAAGCCACACCCTAAGATGTAAATAAGCTGATAAAACCAGGTCGCGGCGGGCCGTAGGTTGCACATGCCTGTTGTCTATAGTTCGAAAAACCGATCTAGTAATGTCCCTCGTACACCGTATGCTTTTAATTTATGCAGAAAACTTTTATGGCAAACCATGTCAAAAGCTTTATAGATATCACAATAGATTATTCCCATAATCTCTTTTTTATCAACAGCATTACCAATTACATGATACATCTTTATTAGTTGATATAAAGTAATATAGTTGAGGATACAACCAGACTGATATTCATAGATGATGTTAATAGAATGTAAATGATTGTACACACATGTTTCAATATAATTTTTTCAAATATTTTTTTTTTTTTTTTTTTAGCAGAACCCTGAATAAAGATATGGGTCGATAATTAAATGGGTAAGATTTGTCTCCTTTCTCGAAAATTGGTATTAAATTAACCTTCTTCCCATGATGAAGGGTACAGTTTAATATCAAACGACATATTGAATAATACACATAATGGATATAAAATCTCAGTTGCCATGTTTTGCACCATTTTGTGTTTCATAAGATAAAATATCAGGTTGCCTTTTGATTGTCTGGTGGATGAATAACATCAATACGGTATTGCCTACTTATGACTATCATTTCTAATTTATTAACACATCTTTCAAGTATATAGTGGAAGTCATGATTTGTTTCAAATGTTTGCCAACAAGTGCGTTACTTGAGAGTTTTATTTTTTGAGCGAATAATGTCCAGTTAAGTTATTGCCTGCTTTTGATTTGGATTGTTATCAAATTCAAAGGGTACGTAAGTTCGAAGGCTTTAGCTGTCTTGGATATGATAAATGTGTATTTTTATCGTCAATATCATTTCAAATATCTGTAAGAAAGGAACGTATAGCAGACAATGCCTTTCTTTATATTATTAAAAGCAACTAGCTTTATTTTACCACTCTTCCGTATGGACACATATAATTAAGAGCGACTCAGAATGACATCATTCATTGTTTCCAGTGCGAAACTATCGACTCTTGCATGTTCATAACAACAAAGAGAAAACAAGCGTATGTTTAGTTCAACAGTCTTGCTCTAAAAGGGCACATAGTACAAATGACAGTGAAAGACTAGACACAGTCTAGAAAGGGTAAATATTAAATAGAGGAGTTACGACTTTAGATGGCAATTATATGTTGATTAAGAGTAGTAACATTTGAGATTAAACCGTGTGCCCTTCACATGTCCACTTGAACCAGCGAGCTTAACTGGGTTAAAGGAAGGCTTGGAAACGGAGTTACAGACGCATTAAGAGTTGATACCATTAGCTGTTCAATTTACACTGTTTTAATTACATCACGATATCTAGGTCAGAAAAAAAGGAGACAGAAATAAATTATTCCGCTTAGGCAATAAAGAGAGCATTAACTCCAACTATATTGCGTTAACGGTTTTACAACAATGTTTAAAACGAAAATAATACCCAAAGTCAAACAAATCTAGTTCTTTGGTTAAAATGATTTTCTTCTCTCTAATAGAAACGATGCCTTGCTCAAGTATGTGAACTTAGTTCAGTCGGATAAAATTATCTTATATCGATGAAGTTGTCATCATTTGATGCGGAAAGAAGCACTTGTTTTAAAACTTTTCTTCGCTTCAACGAAAACTATTTACTCAGTGGCGGCGCTAGGGTTCGAGGCGCTCGGGGGGAATGTTCTTTGGTGGCGCCCCTACCGAGACGCCCAGGGGCAATGTTCTTAAGCGGCGTCCCTACTTTGCACAAGTAACAGTTTTTACGTCAATTGCCAACATCCAACCCCCCCCCCCCATCTACCCTCCGGTTACAGCTGTAACCCCCTCCCCCGGCGCCCGGGGCAATTGCCCCCTACCCCCCTCGCGCCGCCACGGTATATACTTTACTCTCGAGGCAAAATGTGAAATTAATATTTTTTATGGCCGTTAATTTTTTAACAGTAGTTCTCGTGTAGGTCTTTGTTTCTTTCTTCTGATGTAGCGTTGAATGATTGGATACAGCGTATATAATACTATTTTCCATAGATGAACTACAAATATAGATCTTTGAATGTCACAACACGGCGTAAACTTATCTAGATCACAAGAATTAGACAGCTGATTCAGAATCATGAAAATACACATAATTGATGATTCGCTGGTTTTGAACAGTATTTCCAGCACATTACTGTCTAAATCGTGTATAGGAAATTGGAGCGAAGTGCTGTTCCCAAGGACACAGAGAGGAAGGTGACTTTGATTTGAATGGGCGGGTTTCAGACATTTAGCCCTTGAATTACGAGTCCGACGCTATATCAAATGAGCTACCGCGGCTCCATCGCTTAATTGTAGACTTGATGAATACTATTTTTTGTTTTTGTTATTGTTGATGTTGTTGTTTATCAAAGTCACAATTGTTTTTAGAAAAACGATATTCCGGAGTCGGGAAAAGATGTACATCAAAGTCATTTGCCTATTGGAATATTTACGAGAATAGTCCTTAGTCCTATCACATCTGATGTGGACAGATTTCCACCAGTAAAAATTATATCTCGAAATCAACACTATCTGAAAGCATCCTTGAAAGGCCAGATAATAACATTTCGTTGTTTCGCACGCCTCTTTTCTATTCAAAACGTCTTTCTTACCTGGTACGATATAAATGAGATTTACATATAGAAACATTAGTTTCAATTTATCTTATTCTTCTCAAAGGAGAGAGAGAGAGAGAGAGAGAGAGAGAGAGAGAGAGAGAGAGAGAGAGAGAGAGAGAGAGAGAGAGAGTAAGAGAGGTGATGCCATTATACAACACAGCTTTATCATATTTTCCTTTATGCTGTAAACAGGCCTTCTTTCACGTCATTCGTTGAAGCGTTAATAATAATAATAATAATAATAATAATAATAATAATAATAAAAGAACCGAGTAATCAGTTACCAGATAATTTGCTTCAGGTATTCGTATCCCAATCTTCACATGTTTCCCTACCTTCAAAGTGTGCTTCATTTATCTATTCTTTCATTTAATAATTGTTCTCTATAAAACGCGGCATCAAATGTCTAAATATATTGCACTTTGTCAAACTGTACAGAATATTTAAAAGTTAGTCTTAATTTTAAGTGTATTTTTTAAACACCGTGTCTTCATTGCCGGATGTCTGTTTTGTTTATCAGTCATTGGTTATATTTTAGAATAAACCAGCAAAGAATGAAAGAAAAAGAACAAATACAGAAAATTGAATGAAAAAGAAATTAATTGATCAAGATTTAATTTAGCATTTGCAAGAAAGATGCGTCTTTGGTCAGACCAGACTGAGAACCAGAAGTGTAAACTTGTAATCTGTGGTACTATATTAATATAAACAGACAACCAAAATCATGAGGCGTTGTCACCTCGGGCTCCTTCCCTTCGTACGCTAGTCCTCTCCCTCCCCAGCCATCACTCCCTATCCAGGTGAACATCTTGGTAGCATTCTGTCTCCTCACTGCCTTCATAAGCTCTCCCACCTCCTGGTCAGAGCCAAAGATAATGACACCTGGGAGAGGAATACAAATAAAAAAGACGGCATGAAGATAAATTGTAAAATGTCAACCTTTGTTGTTTTGGAGCCATTATACGACAAGACAGCTCAGATGTTAGACGGGCATAAATATATATTCTACTTGATGGCTAGAGACATTTTCTTCTGATAGAATTTGACAGCAACTGAAATGTAGTCTCGCGTAGTATACGACAGGAGAGTTATTTAGTGTATTAAAGTCATTGCTGATTTACATAACTGCCACTGGATGAATGTCTTGCAAGAATAAATAACACTCTTCGCTCATAAAATAGAGTTCGCTGGGGAATTTATTGTGACCTAAACAGAATATATCTCTCTTAGGCAAGCACATATCGCTTTATAGGTGTACTCAAATCATAGCCTATTCACGTTAATTATTTTTAAATGTCTCTCAGGAATACTCAATACTTTCCCGTATGAAAAGGCAGACCTAGTAATACTGCAAAGGCCAAATATAAAAGCCCAAAGCGGGTAGTAGAATCAGTCTGGCAAATTAGATTTGGCAAATCCCAAAACTAATTTTTGTTCTTTCAGGTAGCTGAGATAACATGTTCGCAGGAAGTGTGATACAGAAGAAGTATTGAAGACACTTTAATCATATCGGTGAACCGTCTTTTGAAAGTTCAAATCCGCATAAGTAAACTTGACATTGAAACTGTATCCGATCAGAATGAAGTAAACAGATACCTAACGAGAAAAGAACATGACAAGTGTTACGCCGTTATCAAGACTGCATGAACATTGCATATATTAATTAATAATTATATTTCACCTGAATTTCGAAGTGGAGCAAACCTACTGGATTTCCTTTTACAAGAAAGTTTGCATATTCCATTCAGTATGGTATTTTACAGAGAAAAATATATCCATGGAATATAATGCTGCCATCGAATATGAAATACTTCAGTAACGCGATTCGTTGCTAACATGTCTAATGCATGAGCTCGAAAAGATATACCGGTACAGTTTATGAACGAAATCAGTAACATTTTGCTATGTAGAATCATTCGGCCCATTAATTACCGCACGGAATTATGCTATTTTATACTCTCATAATATCATGAATGAGATTATAAGGTTGGCATTTTGTTATGTTGAATCAGTTGTCCCTTTTAAAAAAATCTCATAATTATACTGTTTAATGCTCTTAAAATAGCATTACTTGGGGAATAAGGTTGGCATTTTGTTATGTTGAATCAATGGTTCCTTTAAAAAAAACTCTCATAAGTATACTGTTTAATGCTCTTATAATAGCATTACTTGTGGAATGAGGTTGGCATTTTGCTATGTAGAATCAGTGGACCATTTAATTAGCTCTCACAATTATATTATTGTATACTCATATAACAGGGGCCCTATGGTCTCCGAGTTTGTCTATGGCGCTCGCCTTAACAGATCACTCACACATCTCATCTCTGTCTGCGTGAGTTCGATTCTCGGCTCTACAAACGTGGTTATGTGAGAAAGCTTGCCACTAGCTTGCCGTGGAACTTTCTGGGTTATTCCTCCACCAAATATACTGGCCGCCATGTATAACCTATTATGTGTTGAAAAATGACGTTAAACCCCACAAAACCAAATCAAACTCATATAACCCCCAGTACTTGGGGTATAACGTTAGCATTATTTTGGGATGTCAAATTGGTGATCCCTTATTATACTATTTCATGCTCTTATAATAACATTACTTAGGATATCAGGTTAGCATTTCAGGATGTTTCTTTCTCCTAAAACGATGAATATTTTGTGAGTGGATTTTAATGTCTACTTTAACAACTATACTTGTTTAGTGGATTTTTATGTTTACTTTGACAACTATAGTTGTTTAGTGGATTTTATGATTACTTCGACATATGTAGTTGTTTAGTGGGGTTTTGATACTTTTGATGTACGACTAATATCATTTACATTAGTTTTACAACTCGGCTTCCAAGTATAAATTGATTAGTTATTTTGACCAAAAATAAATAATTTGCAGCTCTGTGTGTGTCTGTGTGTGTGTGTGTGTGTGTGTGTGTGTGAGAGAGAGAGAGAGAGAGAGAGAGAGAGAGAGATGATGATAATAATAATAATAATAATAATAATAAAGAATCTTAATGAATTTTCATTTAAATTGAAATGAAACTCGTCGAATACTTTCTATCTTTTGAGAGCCTTCTCGAGAAATAAACAACAAAATTAACAATAATTTTTTTAATAAAGCAGCAAAAAGTGTGTTGTGAATTTTCATGTTCATTCGGATGCATCAGACATTTTTCCTTCCCCTTACATGACGTATTGATGACTTTTGTTACGTCATGAGGTGTTATAATATGTGTGTAGTATGGAACAAATATGATTTGGATTTATGAACCTGAATAACACAGTAGTCATGTGGTAAAGACAGTTAGGCAGACACATTTGGGTAACGTACAGCAGAAGTGGCGCAGGTGCAGTTTCTCTGTCGATAGATTCACGAAAACAAGATTATTAATGCCTACAAGTGGACCCCCGTCAGTGTTTCTTTGCCTGATGTTTCTTTTAACGCCCAAATAGCAGATTTTATGGAATTCAAAATTATACTCTAGCGAGAATGGCAAATCTGAACTGACTTTTATCTCCAGAATGTCTTCTGACAGCACGTAATGCAATATTTTAAACTGTCGTTTATGTTCATGCAAATTTTCATATCGGTTGAAGAAAAGTTTTGAGTTATGCAATCCTATGATCTCTTTTTGCAGGTCTTAATAGTGCTTTTTACTTTGAGAAGAGAAAGGTCCAGTAAGAATGATGATTACGTTAAATATGCATTCAGACAAACTGAACTGAAAGAATGTTAAAGGTAATTACATGTTTAAATGCCGCTATTGAAAGCTAGATATGTAATTTTCTACACATGTAAGCAATTGAAAAGGAAGGAATTTTATTTTTATCTAATTAGTAGTTTCCTCAGATACACCGATATATATATATATATATATATATATATATATATATATATATATATATATATATATATATATATATATATATATATATTGTTGAGAATGCATTTGATAAGAAACATTTACAATTTTGTTTTTAAACTTAGTCCTTGAAAATTATGCACCATTGATTTAAAATACTGTATAAGATATTGCTCCAGCATAGTAAAGAGACATCGATGAATTCTAATCATTGAAAAAAGACACTCGTTTTGATTTTTTTTAAACACTTAGTATACAAAGTATGTTTTTAGAAAAGTTTAGTTATTTTTTATATTTAATTATGACAGGAAAATTAAACCTTTAGAGTTTAAGTAGAGAAATAAATCAAATAAAATTTATCCCATTTCTGACATTATTTAATCGCTTGTAATTAGGACATATAGATTTAAATTTTGTTGGTTTCAAAATTAAATTTTATTTAAATATGACAACCATGACGTTCAGAAGAGAGCAGATATAAAAGTATTATTAGTAATACATTTAATTTTTTTAAAAACGCGTAAAGGCGTAGGAAAATATTTTTTGAAGTAATAATATTACTACTACCACTACTACTACTACTACTATTAATAATAATAATAAACTGTGGATGTCCTTTTGTCCTCAAAGTTATTATTATTATTTTTTTAAATACTGAAATTCTTGAATGAGATCATGTGAAGAAAACAAGTTTTGCTATTTGAGAAAAACTATTTATGAGTCTTACAAAGGCATTTTTTGACAATTTAATCTTTACTGATAAGTAACTTTTTAAAAATACTTTTCCTTTAATTTTACCTCTGGCGTTATTATTGGACAAGAGAGTAAAAACAATCCTGTCGTAGAACTCTTCGCTGGGGACTCCAGAATCTTTCAGAAGTTTCTCAGTAGCAGCAATACAAATACCATAGTGCTTAAGGAGTGTTTCCAGCTCGTTGAAACCCTGCGATGAAATATGCGAAATCTGTATTAATAGTCAGTAGAATATACTGTGAGTTCGAAACTGTTTATGAACACAAACTGTACTACTTTTATCTATTAGAACAGTCTGAAACACCTTGCAGCATCATTTGGTATATGACTTGTATCATTAAAAATAGTTCTAAGAAGTATTTAGTAGCCTGAAAACAGACATAATTTAGGTTACAGGTAACTAATTATCTTCTGAGCCGCGGAATCAGTCTATGTTTAGTGGTTTATTAAATTCCATATTAAAAGAACGAACGTTGCGGATTGGCTGAAAATAGCTACCGGAAAAACAAACAAAAAAATTCACTTAATTTTTCAGAAGAAGAAACCTACGTATGGGTAAATAGTACGCATTAGTAGGATTGAACCTAAAACCATTTTCATTTTAGTTTTCGCATCACAGGTACTACTTGAGGTAAACCAGGAGGTCTCACCGGGCCGGATTTTTATAGTAGGCACCCAAGGTAATTTTTCTCAAAAACATATCATTTTGATAATTTCAGAAGTTTCCTTTTGGACATATCGTTCATGGAATGTAAGCGTCATTTACTGGTCTTATCATACAAGTTTAGTAATTTGGCCAAATATTAACATTAATGTTTATGAGAATTGAAGTAGTCATCTGTGCCCATAAACTGCAATGAAACGGTCACTAATAATATCTTCCGAAGGTAGAGATAACTACCCACTTTATTTTGGTTTATCCTTTTCGAACAAAAGGAAATAATGAGCCATTCAATATCCCCCTTTAACGAGGACTTTGTTATGTTGTTTTTCTTTCCGCCTATACACCGTGGTAAACGACTAGTAGATCATCTATCATTGATAAATGCATTTACTTATATCTTTCATATATGTATTTACTTCTTTGTTTGATAAATGCATCGACTTCTATAGTATTCTACAAAAATTCTGAATAGTTGTTTGATCACTGTGACAAAAAGTTAACAGAATCCAAAATATAGTAAAATTTGGAAATGATACCAAACTATTTAACTTTTTTTAAATATTATGATTGATTAAAGTTTAGCTTTAAATTGGTTAAAATTTTCGCAAAAACATACACATCCTTTCATACTCACGAGTGTAAACAGTGTGTAACTTAGTTTTTGCTTTATTATATGTTCTGATTTCTTTTATAAAACAAACAGTACACTATTTTATTTGTTTTAATGGTATGGCACTTTTCATTTTTTCCTGATTATTTAAATGATTCTGTACGATTTTACTGCTGTCTAATCTAAAATATATCTCTTGTTCCATGCCAATCATACAAGATATAGCTCGTGGTTTTTAAGAACGGAAATTCAAATTTGAAACAAGGTACGCTGATGTGGAGAAGAAGAACTTTTATCTGGGGCATGTTTGAGCTCAAACCTCCCTCTAATACATGATAATGTATTATAATATGTGCTAAGAAAGAAAGATAATATTAGGTTATTAGTGACTGACAACTCAAAACCTATTTGTGTTGCAGAAAGAAAATCAAAAATCAACTGCTTCAGAAATATGAATGAAGAAGCAATTATGTCACGGTTATTGACACAAGAGAAGCGCTTTTCTATGAGAAATGTCGAGAGACATACACGGTTCTATAAGGTGTAATGTAGAAAAGCCGCATAGTAACATTCATCCGTCAAGACAAATGTATCAGTGTTGTGTCTGTTTTATGATTTTCAGGTGCGTGCATCTCACTATTATTAATTTTTCCTTTTAAGTGAATGTTAGATACGCATTACTTATAAAGATATAGATGACATTATATATATTGAAATCAATATCTAGACTTATAGAAGAATTTGTCTATTAATTGTTAAATTCAGTTATTTATTAAGGTACTGACAGAGACTGATAAATTATATATTGAGAGAAAGAGAAACGAACAGACAGCTAGACTGATAGAAATATATATAATTCGATAGTTCGACTGGTAGCAACAAAGGTTTACATATGTGTTGATAGAAAGATATGTTGATTGATATATAGGCATGTAGATAGTTTTAGATATACATATAGATAGACAGACAAATAAATAGATAGATGATAGACAAAAACTGTATATTTCATAAAATGCAATCATATATATATATATATATATATATATATATATATATATATATATATATATATATATATATATATATATATATTGCAACAGCGTAAACAAATTTGATTATTTTAGACTTTGAAAACTTGCCATACCTGCATGCCGTAGCTAGACTCTTCGTAAATGACGGACACATAGGTCCAGTTGAACAATCGGACAAGTTCCACCATAGCTTGAGCCTGGTTCACGTCCGAGGGAATTGTTCGGAGAAAATATGGGTAGCGGTCACGGCTTGACAGGACGGTACTGGTAGAGAAAAAGCTTATCTGAAAGAATTGGAAATCAGATATTCGATCTCTAAATATGAATGCATACGTGTCATAGACTACTGAACTAACGTTGTCATTTCAAGGTGTTTGAATTTGCAAGTCACTAAATTAAGTGCAAATGAAACAAATCCTAAACACACAATTCTCAAGGAGAACTTATTTTATTTTTGTCATATGCCGTCGTTTGGGTATTTAGCCTAAAAAGGATTCAGATTTCAGTCAATCTTCACAGGATTTTAAAAGAACACGTTTCCTTCTGATTATACTAATAATTGCAAACAACAACAACCATACCTCCAAGACCCCCCATCCTTCTCATCTGAAGAGAAAAACATAAATCATAATGTGCATATAATAAAAGCTTTCCACAGAGAAGATTATTTGGTTCCAACCAACAGACACGTCAAGACGTTCTCACACTCTTTCCTATTCAAAGACGACAACGAACTACTATGAATTTTTTAAAATCCTATTTGAGCCACCACAAACATATATTCCTACTTTTCCAGATTTTAGACTACCTCACAAGGGCAGTCAGCTAAATTAAACATGTTTCTCCCTAAATTCCCATATTTGTTTTCATTCTTTATTTGACTAAAACCCTGTGCCATATTTCGTCCTTTTAGAGCAACTTTTTATTGTACTAGCGCACTGTGCAGGTCCCCAGCAGGGATTTAAATGTAATGGAAGAAGGAAAAATAGCAAAAATGTGCATCAATAGCAACTTTGACCCTTTCTTTTGGAAAATCTTTATAATAATCCGCTCTGGCTTTGTAAATCAAATGATAATAAATATTCATGGAATAGGAAGCCTCTAAGAAATGATAAAAATAATTCGAAATGAAAAATCAAATAGACTGAAATTTCGTGTACAAAAATAGGCCCTATTATTTCCGACTGCTGGTCATAGTTCTTAATAACAAAGTTTCATTATCGATGATTTCTTCCCGTACTTCTGGCGTTTAATTCCACTTCTGCGGTTTTGGGCCACAAGCACAAGAAAATGCAACTGAAACCTTCTGACAAGACTGACTGTAAGAAGGAACCTCTATCTTTTTATAATGGTAAATTCAATGTATTTGGAGATACATCCATGCTTAGAGATGTTGTAAATAAATATATCTTCAGGGCAAATATCCAAGGTAAGGATTATAGACGCATAGTTTAAAAAAAAACAAAAAAAAAGAAAAGATCCAGTAAACAGTTAGAGCTATATCAAGTACTTTTATCTGGATTTCGTACAGATTCAAACACAACATCTGCAAGAGTGAAAGAATAGTTGTATACAAATAACATCTATTATCAACAGATACAGAATGCATAATTTTGGTAAAGTCTGTGGATTAAATAGCATATTGGTTTTAGGCACAAAAAAATTTGCATAGATATCAAATAAGTCTGCATTATTTTAATACCAATTAAACCCAGGAAAATCTTGGATATGGCAAAACAGACAATTATGACCGTTATGATTTATGTCCAAGATCACAAAAATTACCCAAAATTTTATTCTTTAGCATTGTTGAAATATCAGAAAAAGGATGGATATTTCTTTATTAATATTAATCCTTACAGCCCATCGCATTTGAGTTTCCATTTCATGTGGGATTTTAAAAGATGTGATTTCCTGTTCATTGAATGCATTTTATTGATTAATTAGGGTTTCACTTCAATCCCATAGCGATTATCCATCGTGCTGCATCTACATGTCATAAATACTTAATTACACGTTTTAATGCAATCTCTGTGCCAAGTCTCTATGCTGTTGACAGCTCCATTTGCACTATCAATGGATAGTATCACATTTTCGAAAACGAGTCAATTTCAGTAAGATTCCAAAGAAGGGTTAAAGCGGTGAAAGAAAATCTATTAAATGGTGGAAATTGATACTTTATATTAGACTGGTTTACCATCATATCCCAAGGAAACTGCTCTTCAGATGTCATCTACTTCAGAAGCTAAGCACCTCTTGAGGAAGAGTTTGTCTACATAGTTGAAGGGACCTAAGGCAGTCATATCAAACTGCTTTGATTTCCATCATCGTTGTTACAAGCACTCTCATTGAAACCAGTGCCTGAGGCAAAATGGCATTTAACTACGCAACGAACGTCTGTAATTATGTAATTATGGCAAACCGTGCTAAGGCTTATTATACCGGCGCAGCCAAAGAGTATTTCCTTGATATATGATAATTTAAGTTTATTGGACATGTAATGACTATCCTGTCTTCAGTGTCAACAAAACACTATCGGAACTGAGGCTTCAAGATTATATTTGCTTCCGACTATAATGTACTCTTCTCTCTTTGTGTTGGAGATCGATGCGAATAATATGTACATGTATATAATAATATGTTTTATAACTGGAAGAAAATGAGAAAAAAACCCCATTAATTGTGAGTGTGAAAAAGAAATATGGAATGGGTATATATATGAGAGCAAGTGCTGAGTAAAGGAGCCATCCAATACAAAACCACGAAAATATATTCACTATTCGTCAATTTAATCGATATTTATCAACTAGCTTCATCCACCATTTTTTTTCAAAGCAATATTTATTTCAAGACTATACGGATTAATACATTTTCTCAAAATGATGACGCATGATCAATTCAAGCAAAAACTGATTATATTAAATGCCTGAATCTTTAGCCGGTACGCTTCTGTACGCGAAATGATCTAGAACAATACTTCCTCTATTGACATAGGTTCTGCACGAAATCTGCAGATAATGTCCTTTCTAAGATATGGCATTAAATTGCACACTTTAGCAAGGAAGAAGAGGTATCGCAGTATAGCGGGGCTTTTTATCCAATTGAATTGTTAGTAACAACCAGAAACACACATTGTGTAGTCACATAAAATGTCTATTGAATTTCTGGTAACAACCAGACACTCATATTGTATAATAATGAATAAACACTACAGATTAAGAAATTGATTTCAATGTATGACTGACTTGATCAGGTTGAAATAAATAAATAAATAAATAAATAAAAACAAAAAAAACAAAAAACAAAACAAACATATGCAGTTACCAGGAAGATGGGAACATCATTTGAAAATAAGATGAAGTGTTGAAAAGTGATATATTACCTAGTTAATGAACAGACTCATTTACCAATCTTTATTTCAGAGATCGTCTTAATTAAGGACTTACCATTTATTTATTTTACATTCATTGAAGTATGAACCGAAACAAAACTAAACAAAGAATAAATAAATAAATAAATAAAAAAAATAAAACAAAAATAAAAATAACTCTGTGCAAATTGAATAATCCGGAAAAGTAGATGATACTTAAGTTTTCACAGCTGTTTCGGTTCATCCTTCATCCTTCAGTGAACGTAAACATAAACTAGTCAATATTTATAATTACATTTTTCATCTAATAAAGAAAAAATAAGGAACATTCTTATAAAAATTGTGCTATATAGACCATTCTAATTTTGTCTAACTGTGCAAGAATACATTAAAACTAGCAATCAATATTCGTAATTTACATACAGCCAATCAGAACACGGCAACCAGTTGCCTGACAACATGTCACAAAATCATTATCGGTCATTACATCATTATATGAGCAGCCTCCATTGAACTATATAGTCCAAGTACCCAAAGTGAAATCCATGTTAAACAAATACGCATTTGATTAGACTGCAGCACTAATTTCGATTTGTTTAATTACTTTTCATCTTCTTTCCCAATTTCGAAATTTGGGAGTAAAGACTACTTTACCTAGCTAGTGTACAGCGTTCCCTATTAAAGAAATGAGGGTTTCCTTGGCTTTTGCAATATAGTCTATATTTTACTAGAAATGACAAATATGTGTTCTTAACAGGGAAAAAAAATCAGAGAGAGAGAGAGAAGAGAGTAGCCATTGTTTATGGACCTCATCAATGCACATTGTGATGAAAACACTCAAAATTTAAACAATTGATGTTGATAGAAGCTGATAGTAAATCAGAGAAAAATCTTTTCTTAGACAAAATATGTAGCAGATGTTGTTTATGCTGTCCCCTCCCCCCTGAAAAATATCAAGCACGAGACTCCTCGACACTTGCCAAATTAAGAGATCGCATGCAGTTTAGACCTTTACTATGTGCTTTTGATCCACTGTAACTATGGAAATATGCGTTTGTGTGTGTAACCTCATGTGTATGTGTTTGTGTTTGTGTGTGTGTGTGTGTGAGAGAGAGAGAGAGAGAGAGAGAGGGAGAGAGAGAGAGGGAGAGAGATTGCAAGGCTTATAACTCATCAGCTCGATTCACCCAGTATATGTTTTACTTCTCTGCTGTATCGGGGTCTATCCATATTAAATCCTTTGAAAAACACGCTTACCATCTCTGTAGATCCCGACAGTAGTTTTAACTTTAGCTGATTTTCATCCCGCCTCCCCCCCCCCCCCCAACTGTTTGCTTTTCGACGACAGTCAAGGACAGCTTCACGATTTTCATGGATGAGTATGCAAAATCCCTAATTATTAAACTCTACAACAAGTTATTTAATGGTAACTTCTTTCAGTTTTTCGTTTAGGGCCCAATTTCATTAAAAACATGGAAATATGACCATAGACCTAGATCCACAGCTTGTCTAATCGTGAAGCGAAGTCAACAATTCGGTCCCGTCGGAATAATCGACTCATCTTGTCCTTACTAGATGTAACCAGAGTGCGCTGGACAAAACGGCACCCCGGGCGAGCGTCACCTTCGGTTCCCCTCCCCCACAGAGAAAATTACAGCAAACTCTGCGAAATAGTGCCCCCCCCCCAAAAAAAAAAACCCCCGACTTGGGGCGCGACCGTATCGTACGCCCCTTACGACGGCCCTGGATGTAACAATGTTAACATGCCAGAATGTAACTTCGAAGAAAATTTGGAATGTCAGGGTTCGCAACTCTCTCTCTCTCTCTCTCTCTCTCTCTCTCTCTCTCTCTCTCCACGGATTCTCTACATTCTTGATCACTCCAACTTTGAGCTTTATATTTTCAGAGGCTTCTAAAGTGGAATTTTGTTTTTTCTGTTTTAAATTTTATTTGTACTTTTTTTGTTCACATCATTATTTAGTATACTCAGTAAACATGATATGATCACATTGCCCTCATTGTTGATGTAAACCATCATTATGTCAGTGTATCTTTGCAAACATTTTACCCATAATTCTATGTGAATGCCAGAAAAGGTAGTACCAGTGGGATGGGCTAAACTGTTATATTTCTTTTTCGTTACATACAGGTATAAACAAAAGAAATTCAAAGGGCCTGTCCAATCAAAGTACTGGACATCGTAATGAAGAAAGAAAAAATTCATTAGTCACCCGCTTTTTTGTAAATTAGTAACAGGAAAGTTTAAAAGAAGAATTACGAATAAGCCTAACCAAATTTTATAAATACATTAGATGCACCCACTGCAGAAACGTTGCGAGGCAATCTTTGAAGAAACACAGAATGGGATAATAGATTCGTTAACAAGCTGATTTGCGCATATTTTGCTCATATTTGTTTATGCAGTAAAGATATGACTGTATATTGATATGAAAAATGATTAAATGACATCTTAATTTACAGGAATTGAAATTATGCCTAATATCAAGATATTGAATGAAAAAATTAAATCTTGTGTGAATTTTAAAATTTAAATAATTTAATGAAATTATTATTAAGTCTTAATTGAGTAGACGTGGCCATTTTAAACATGCAAATTTCAGAGACTTGGTTCATATCTATTGTTTTTACGTGATACCCAACAATGATTTCGATGATCTTGTGATTACATTACGTTTGTCATCCCCTCTTCTAGAATATATTTCCTCCTAGAATCTTTGTGTGTGTCTGTGTCTATATATATATACATACATATATATATATATCCATCCTTGTAATTTAGTTTACATAACTACGCATTATTTTCAACTATTCATTGTGTGCGACTACCATCAGTTTACATTCGACGGTCAGTCTAAGATGGGATAGACCCCGGAAAAACTTAAAACAGAGCGGAAACTTGTTGTAGATGCAGTGAGGTACCCTGAGCCAAAACTATTTTGAAGAAACATCAAAAGTTATCACGTATATAGTAAATAAATGGAACGACTGCCTTTGACATTAGCGTCGTTTGTATGATCAACGCTTACTGAGCAGCTGGAAATGACGTGATCATTACATTATGACGTATTCGATATAACAACATTTTTATGGAAGTGTATCGCAATCAGAACGTCCTGGTATATTTTCGATGCGAGTCGAATAACTTTGACTCTGACAGAGACTCAGAGGTAATCGTAGTGATATTTCCAAAATTGGTAGCTTTTTGGCGGACGAATATCTGGCTAGAAATGCGAAGAATAGATCTTCATAACGAATAACAGATGCTGTAAATAAGATTCGACATTTCAACAATCAATAAAAGCCCCCCTTTAATTTTAATGTCATTCCGTAACTTTTGAATGAAAACAATTGAAGACATCATTCAGTTTCGATCGCTCGAAACTATGGCTTATATTGCTACTAGTGATGATACCTGAGCAAGTTTTTGTGACTTCAATAAGATAATTATGACGTAATCACAACTACGAGCTTGGCGGTAGCTAAAAAGGGCCACTATTTGCCTTCGAGGTCTTTATCTAGCATGCAACTTAAAAGACCGAGAACATTCATATTGGGTGTATGGAAGCGCTATGAACTCTGGGAGAGACTGGACTAAAATGATGTAGTTGCAACTTTGTCTCATTATAAATAATGAATATATATATATATATATATATATATATATATATATATATATATATATATATATATATATATATATATATATATTTAAAAAGAATATATTGAAATTTAAATAAATTAAATAACAATGTATTTATTACAATTTTAATAAACGCAATAAAAATTCTTTTGAAAAATAAAGTGATAAGGTCAAGGGAAAGTATACGAAACTTTGGGAAATTTAGGATCTGTCGTAAATAGGCCGCTCAGATTTTATTTTGCCGAAATCCGATATTCTTTGTGTAACTGATAAAAGTAGTATATGCCCTTTATTCTGTGTAAATTTGATGGCATTTTAAATACTCATTCAGCTGTTATTTTATGGACAATTAGTGACAGGGTACTGTTTCCATTACTTTTCTATATAACGACTCTTGGGGAGAAATATTCAACTAAAAATAGCGCAAGAAAATGCATACCAACCTTTAAATTGTTTTTGTGATTTTGGAGTGCTTGAACCCTTAGGTATGATAAAGTATCAATTTGAAAAAGAGGTAAATACTCCAGCATTTCACAAGCAATCATTGTAAAAATAATATTATTACATACTAAAAGTAAAGACGGATATACAGCACAGTAAAAGTAAACCGTGTTACACATACACATAGATGGATATACAACACAGTAAATGTAAACCGTGTTACACATACACATAGACTGATATACAACACAGTAAAAGTAAACCGTGTTACACATACACATACACATAGACGGATATACAACACAGTAAAAATAAACCGTGTTACACATACACATAGACGGATATACAACACTGTAAATGTAAACCGAGTTACACTTACACGTAGACGGATATACAACACAGTAAATGTAAACCGTGTTACACTTACACGTAGATGGATATACAACACAGTAAAAGTAAACCGTGTTACACATACACATAGATGGATATACAACACAGTAAAAGTAAACCGAGTTACACATACACATAGATGGATATACAACACAGTAAAAGTAAACCGAGTTACACATACACATAGATGGATATACAACACAGTAAAAGTAAACCGAGTTACACACACACATAGACGGATATACAACACAGTAAAAGTAAACCGAGTTACACATATACATAGATAAAAAAATCAGGATATTGGAGCTTGGAATAAGCAAAGGAAAAGTATAAGAGAAGCTATGAAGCAGAGTGAGAATTAAAAGGGTCAGATCAAAAACTTATTGGAAAACTAACAACTTATTGGAAAGCTAAAAACTGATTGGAAAACAAAGACGTGTGTGTTTACAGCAACTTGCAATAGTAGGGGGGCTGTGTAATTCTAAAATGTTGTGACGTAACAGTTTTATTATGATGTTTTTGTTTTTATTTTGTAAATTTCAGATATAATAGAGAATTTGACATAATTCACAACCTATTTCATGTAGTCTGAATCGGAAAAAAAAAACATTTTCTTTTATTCAGTCAAACATACATTCATCGTACCTCCCTATGTTAACTCAACAGGTGTTGTTTATCTTGTATTGTCTTAAAAACTCTCTCTCTCTCTCTCTCTCTCTCTCTCTCTCTCTCTCTCTCTCTCTCTCTAGAAATATGGGATAATTGTTAAACTACAAACATAGGGTAAAATATGGCGCACAAATGCAAGTACATTATAGGGACTCGTACCTCTATAAATAAATATTGCTGCCACACTAAGTCACACTTAGAAATGTCGAAAAATGCAAACGTTCAGTTTCAACATGCTCGTAAAATTACTTTGAAGAGATAAAAATTAAATGTTTGTTCAATCCAGTATTGAATTCCATTTACACATTAATTTCTGGTGTATGTGATGAAATTTTTAAAATAATGCGTGTCGTCAATTGTCTACAAATTAATCTGGAATGTACGTGGATAATTCATATCGACCTACATCAGACCAACGTGTAACCAGCATGGTTGTCAACTGGTTAGAAATATGTACAGGTTATTAACTGAGTATTGAAAAATACTGGACCCGAGGTCATGTGGCGCAGGATGCCCGAGCTTGCAAGGGCATTCTACGTCATATGAACGACGGATCAATATTTTTAAATACTTAGCCAATAACAGTTGTATTATATACTTAAAAAAGCATATTAATCATTCTGTTATGTTATAGGAACAACACAGCTGAAAAAAATATTTCAACATTTTATTTAACATTTTACACGTCGTTCAATTAATGAATGAAACCTGAACACCGCGCAGTAATACACGCTATTTTACTGCTGTGAAGATACACTCCTACATGGGGTGATTTTCATTCAACACTGAAATGAAACTAAGTTTGTTAAAAAGGATGGAATGTCATGTAGCCAAAAAACACAACGAAATATTGATATTAGGAAAAAATGACGCAATACATCATTGGAAATTGAAGATACCATTATGAAAAGATGAGCCAGTAAAAGCAGTCTAAGGTTACAGTATCGTTGGGATTGTCTCAATGCTGCTGTCATGGTGGCGGGTAAATTTGAAAGTGTAGTGTGCGTCATGATTATTGCCAGGGTATTGTGGTCCATCGGTCTTGGATAATACTCCCATAAAAAAAGGGATATAGATTTAGGCTGGAGTCGCTTGTGTTTCAGTAAATTCCTAGTAAAGGATAACACAATGCCATTCAGAGCCGATAACAGTTCACTGTTTACGTGAAAGGTAAGTTGTTGACTGATACATGGTATCAAAGGTCAGTTTGACTCTCGTACTCTCTCTCTCTCTCTCTCTCTCTCTCTCTCTCTCTCTCGTGCTAACAGCAGCAACGAGCGATCACTAGCCGCCATTTTCAATACATTTTATAAATCATAGTTAGTTTCTATTTTTTTCCTTGCAATTTAAACCTTTGGATGTATTCACATTTTCTTTATTTAACTGGTATAGACAGTTTTATTTGGATGAGAGCTAAATCGACTGATTCTCCAGCACTGATGTCAGGTAGAAAAGGCCTACAGTCTTTGTCGGCATCTGGTGGCTTTCAGATTTATGACGTGGTCAGCGTTCTACGTTTCCATCGCCATTTTTATTTAGCCATAGCCAGAAGTAGCTAATCGAATGCGGGAACGTTTTTACCATATAAGGAAGTGGTGAATATTTATACTTAACTATGGTCAATACCGCTGGATATTGACCGGTAGCAACTAATGGGGCTATTTATGAAGTATATAATAAGTGACGTTATTTACCGTGAATTAAATTCACAACAAAGGATATATATATATATATATATATATATATATATATATATATATATATATATATATATTCTGTACCATACAGAATCTACATTATGCTGTAGATATGTACATAGACGATATACAATGAAATAATACATACAACGAACAAGCTTGAACGAAGCTGAACGTGGCGACTTTTTAGTGCTTGTAAGGCGGAAATGACTCGAACCAAGGACCCAAATGTAGATTCTGTATAATACTGACCTTTTTGTGTTTTGTGTTTTGTTATGGTTTTGTTTGCGTAATCTTCTTTTGTGGATTTGGGCTGATTTCACACCAGTTTTTCACTCTGCGCTGTTGTTGTCAGATTTTCTGTCATATATATATATATATATATATATATATATATATATATATATATATATATATATATATATATATATATATATATATATATACTGCCAGTGAATCCACCACCCCTTTAAAATCAACATCTGGATTTTTTTATATACAGATGTCTGAATATACTGATTCTAATTGTTTCTTTAAATTTACTGGGCCTCCATGTTGATCACTGTTTCTTTCAATATCAGAACAATCGATGCATTAGCGCAAAGAATGTTTATGTCATAAATTGTATTTAAGTACAAGAAAGTTTAAAATTAGTCGATGAATGTTTTTGCAGATCTATTTAAATATCTGTAAGATCGCTATGTTAACTGAAGATCATGTTGACATTACAACTCTATCAATGACGAGAGGCATTATATACAAAGAGCCTAATTAAAGTTCACTTTGTTTTTAAAATCATTAATGTGGTTTTGCTTAGATGATATTTCTAAAATTTTCAACTGCAATTCAAGTTACACGTCTGCGGGAAGAAAATGCAGAGACTCTCCACGAATATGCATAATATGTGAAAGTTTAAGAAAATAAATTGCTTTTCATTTCTTTTGAATTTTCATTGTGTCTGCTATTGTCTAATAAAGCTTTTTACTCCAAAGACCAATGAATTTTGTTTTATTTATCAATAATCATTCATATCACGGTTAACAAATCTGTCAGAAGGTTCTATTAAAACTTCGATTTATGCTTCATTTAGAAAATAAAACAATAACAATAAAAATAGTGTCCTAAATGGTTTTCTGACGATAGACAGAGTTGAAATTTATTACATTTAAGTTTCCATTTCCGTCTGATATATTTAATACTTCACCGTTTGTTACAGTGCGATGACCGCTTGAATCGGCATGATATCAGCTGCATCCAACATTTAATAAAACCATAACCACTCTTGTTTTGTACGAGCGAGCCGGCCGATTGTGTTTGTTCGTAAACCCATTAATCTCTCCACCAAAAAAAAAAGACTGGAAGGTTGCTTTCGGGAAGGCAATTTCGTAAATGATGACAGAATGGATAACTTGTTAGGCTATTCATTTTACTTTCTGCATACCAGGCCATTGTTTTCTAAAGAATAATTTGCTTTGATTGAAAAGCCAAATATATCAACCATCGATCACTTTAGTTTCATTTAGTAAACGTCATGCAGGTGCATTGTCACAATGGTTAGAATACATGCAATATCTAGAGTAGTTTGCCGCTTATATGACAACAAAGCTATCGAATTTTTGTTAAATTCATAATTAATCAACATGATAGAATAAAAAAAGGCATGAATATATAAATGTATTTTTGACATATACCTAACTTTTAGGCGACATCAGTGAAAAAAGGGCTAAATTATAGCACTGGTCTACAGCCAAAATGCTTCGCAATAAATGTTGTCAAGCTTTACTAATTCTGGGTCACTGAGAACGAAAATGATGCTTAAAATTGTTGATTGGCTCTAGTTTCAAAGATATGATACTGGGTCAGTATATATGACCCTTGACTTGGGAATGGCGGACGATAAGTGAGTTATAAAGGGAAGGGATCTCAATTTAAACCAGAAATGACTAAAATACATCTTTGACTGGATCTATGAATAAATCTATGACTGGGTTTCGACAGTATTTGCTTTTTAGGCAAAACAATGAATGATGCAATCTGAGGCTGGTATTGCGTCATACATGATATGAATTGCATCATGTTATTCCTATAAGTCATGGATGATGCAATAATAACTAAGCTTACATCACTCTGCTGAAGAAATTTACCTATATCAGTTCCACAAATCATACAGTGTCGTGCTCTCTTATTTGTCAGTGTTTGATTTTGCAAAGGGACACATTTCTGTTTAGCCAAAGTGAGCAGAGATGCCTCGTACTTGTGTGAACAATGCAGATAAATTCTGCTATGTATGTGGTGAAGTGACTTTTGCATCACAAAAGCACAGTATAACCACTATGGTTAAGAAAGCCTATCACCTTTATTTTGGCTTTAAAATTTGAGATCAGGACAAGAGGTGGGCCCCACACATATGCTGCAACACTTGTGCAACAAATCTTAATCTTCACCAGTGGTTGAACAGGAAAAGTAAATTTATGCCTTTTGCAGTGCCAATGATTTGGAGAGAGCCAACAGATCATATCAGCAATTGTTACTTCTGCATGGTGCCTCCGGTTGGGAAAGGTGTGTCAAAGAAGAAAAAGTGGAATGTGCATTATCCAAACATTCCATCAGCTATACGCCCAGTACCCCACGGAGAAGGACTGCCGGTTCCTGATGCACCAGAATCATTCTCACTTGAGTCAGACGAGTAAGAGGAAGAGGATGAAACTTCTACTCCTGAACCATCAATGTCACATGACCCATATTTTCTTCCATCCTCCTCCTCTGAACCACACCTCATAACACAATGTGAACTGAATGACCTTGTCAGGGATTTGGAACTACCCAAGAGTAAGGCAGAGCTGTTGGGCTCCAGACTACAGCAGTGGAATCTCCTGGCAGGTGATGTTAGGGTTTCCATGTTCCGTGACCGTCAAAAGGATCTTGTCCCATTCTTCTTCATGGAAGGTTATCTTGTAGCCTGCAATAACATCGATGATGTGATGGCAGCACTCAACATCGTTCATGATCCAGATGAGTGGAGACTGTTCATTGATTCATCGAAGACGAGTCTTAAAGCTGTTTTGCTACATTCCAGTTGGTCATGCAGTCCATATGAAGGAAACCTATGAAAACATGAAACAACTTTTGAGGTGCATAAACTATGACAAACATCAGTGGCAGCTTTGTGGCGATTTCAAGGTTCTTGCTCTCTTGCTTGGTCTGCAGAATGGATACACAAAGTACTGCTGTTTTCTCTGCGAATGAGATAGTCGTGCGAGAGATTCCCACTACATCAAGAGAGATTTGCCACTCCGATAGTCATTGGAGCCTGGGATGAAAAGTGTTCAGCATCCACCACTTGTTGAATCAAGGAAGATTTTGTTACCACCTTTGCACATCAAGCTAGGTCTGATGAAGAACTTTGTCAAGGCCATGGCTAAAACACAAGCAGCTTTCAAGTACCTCCGGGAAAATTTCCAAGGTTAAGTGAAGCTAAGATAAAGCAAGGTGTCTTTGTTGGTCCTCAGATTCTTGAACTTCTTCGAGATGATGCATTTCACCGTGCACTGCGTGGCAAGGAAAAGACGGCATGGAAAGCCTTCCAGTTAGTGGCAAAAGATTTTCTCGGAAACAACAAGGCAGTCAACTACAGGGAGTTGGTGGAAAACCTCCTCAAGGCACACAAAAGCCTTGGTTGCAACATGTTACTAAAGATACATTTTTTGCACTCTCATCTAGATTTTTTTCCACCAAACTGCGGAGCAGTGAGCGACGAGCACGGCGAGCGATTTCACCAGGACATTGCAACAATGGAGAAACGCTATCAGGGCAAATGGAGCCCATCAATGCTTGCAGACTATTGCTGGACAGTGACAAGAGATGCTCCATTTAATGAATACAAGAGACAAGCAAAGAAGCGCCTAGTAGACACTGAATAAGGACTAAACTATGTATTTATATATACATAACAGTATTTTTTACTTTTGTTTCAATATATTTTTTATTTATATAACCCTTTTGCTGTTTTTTAAAGTGTTACATAAACAGGACAGGTGAAATATTATCATGTAAAGCAACCATAAACACATGAAAAGACATAAGTTTCCGATTTATGATTAAAACTCTACTATGTACACAATATACATAGACGTAAAATGTCAAAAAAAACTTAAATATCTTGGAAACAGTAGCCAATCAGTTGTTTTAATTGTCATATTTGAATTCAGCACATCAAAATCCCTAATAAATAGTACATTTTATCTCTGAAGCAGACGACTTCGAAAAAATTGTAGACCAGTAATTACCAAACCTTTAATGCCTTGTCTTTCTTTTTGAAATTCTGACAGCCTGAATATGATTGCAAAGTCATTGATTCATTTTTTATAGTCATTATGGGCGTAAAATTTAATGTTCTATTCATAGTGCAACCTCTCTCACTGATTTGATTGGTATTATAGTTTTTCAGTATTACTGTATTATTATATGGGACATCAAAAGAACTTTATATCTATTTTAAGGTTTTCTTGTTAACCGTAAAACTGTTTCCTTGAAATGGTATTGCTAATGCGAAGAGCATTTAAATGATTAAATGATTGTTTATTAGTTGCATCCAGAATTTCGACACTTTTGATTTACTTACAGGAGACTTTTAACTTTGATTTTGTACAGAAAAAACTGCACTAATTATTCACAGAACATACCTAAGCTGCTTCAGGAACATTAGTTGCTAATGGTAAAAATCAAACACGTCTAGACAGACTGAAACTTCTTGTTCGTTCAGTGATTACCAGATGCATTAGCAGGCTTTTTTTAAAAAAAAACTCATATTGACAAAGGCAAAGTGCTGTAATGGCACTGTAGAAGCTAATGTCGTGATATTCTAACATGTTCCTTTAGACAAATTAACACAGAGTTTGAAGTGTATAGCAGCTCTAATGCAGATAAGAAATTTGTACAATCGTAAAAACAGCAACACGTAAAAGTTATAACTGTTAAATTGTTTGGTTTTATTATTATTATTTTTTGTGAGAGAGGCAGATATAGTATAATTCTGCTGATATAATTATTTACATTTTCATAAACCCGAATGACCTAAAAAGGTAAGGAAAATAGTACCCAATGTATCCTGTATGTGTTGAACGTACTAAATAAAAATGCAGAAATGAAGGGTTATTTTAGTGTTGGAATTTGCACAAGGAAATCCTATGCGATGGAAGTCTCGCTGGAGACAAATAATGTAATCACTCATTGGGATTTTCTTGTCTCATGCAAACACCAACATAGATTCTATTAGTCGCGTCGATAGAGACGAGTTGTCAAGAGAACATCTACATTATAGCTTGACCTTTGTTTTATAAAGAACCTCTGTTAGGCGGGTTCTACAGGTCTATCTCATCCGCTTTCATGAATTTTTAACCAGTAGTTTTTCATTTGAACGAATATTCAAGTGGAGGAACTAATATTAGGGCATGTAAAGGATGGAACGAGATGTATTTAAGCATTTTATCTGCGGTAGAAATGGTCCTTAAAGTATCTGTCCCCCTATCCCCTACCCTTAAAACAGCAACTGAAGTACTGAAGTTTGGAACACTTTAAAGAACTCTGCATGCTTTGAGTGGAACATACAATGTCGCTAAAATGCATTTTGTTTTTGATTCATAAGAGTGACGTAAATAAGCAAAAATGACTCAAAACATACGAATTTCTTTTTTCCAGACATCATGGTGATTCTTTAAAACAATTAAGATAGTCACTGGAAGCTGATCTAATTTGCTGAAGTGTCATATCGTAACTCTTGTCAGAACTATATGCATGAAAAGTTCTGAATCGATCCTGACTTAAATGTTGTCCTAGCGTTATTTAAAGGATTGACTGTATTGAATTATTAAACACAAAGTGAAAATAAAACCACTCATGGCAATGCTTCTTGACAGAAAAAGAAAAACACCCATGGCAATGCTTCTTGACAGAAAAAGAAAACCTTCCATGGCAATGCTTCTTGACATAAAAAGAAAAACACACATGGCAATGCTTCTTGACAGAAAAAGAAAACTACACATGGCAATGCTTCTTGGCAGAAAAATAAAACACTCATGGCAATGCTTCTTGACAGAAAAAGAAAACCACTCATGGCAATGCTTCTTGACAAAAAATAAAAAAAGAAAGAAAACCACCCATGGCAATGCTTCTTGACAGAAAAATGAAAGAATACTTTATCAGACATATTCTATTTTGAGATAAATAACTCTATCGATTATAAGGAGTAATGTTAACATAAACTATAGAAGAAAAAAAAAAAAAAAAAAAAAAAAAAAAACAAAACAAAACAATAGCCACAAATATATAATCTTGAATTTATGTCATAGTTGCTCCAAGAAATTTTCAGATAAAAGGTCGTATATATGAATAGCTATACCAATACAAAACACTTGTTCTATTGTAGCGGAGGTTTCTAAAGAATTTAAAGTAGAAACACGGTCATGACCTAAATGCGAGGGCAATAAATCTATTGAAGGGTAAAGTATCCATCTAAAATATAAAATATTAGACATTGTTGATAATCTGATTAAAGAAGTACAATATGTGACAAATGGTAAAGTCGCTGGAAGATGGGATAAAACGAAATAAGGACGCACCCCACTTTCTACATTGTATAATTGACCAAATTTACAATGCACTACAACCTACAGTAACACATACAAATAAAAATGTATGTAAAATATGTTGATAAATTCAAATGGTAAAAATTTATATTGTTTACAACCATGAAATCAATTGTAAATTTAGACAGAACTTGGTTATGATGTGAATGTTTTATTATTTGAATATGAATCATATTAAAAAACAAGCAACAACGGTCTGTACCTTGACGAAACATTATGCCAAGAAGTATTTTAAATGTCTTGATTGTATATATCTGCTATATCGTTATACTGTGTGCTCTTTCACTGTTATTTATGTATTCTACTATTTAGTGTATGCATTTGAATGTTATATATTGCATGCTTACTTGTTGCATTTATTACGTAAATTAATATTGTTCATAATTTAATGGTGGACAGTAGGTGATATGCAAAACTACCTTTAATCATCGATTATGCTCTATTGCTCAAGAGTATAGTGCAGCGGGAGAATGGGAAACAATTAAAGTAATACTACTACTACTACTACTACTACTAATAATAATGATACATGTAAAGAACTACGGAATATTTACATGGGTAAATATTATCAAAAAAAATTGCTTACGTTTGATAAACTGATACCTGGCTGTAGT
Source organism: Margaritifera margaritifera (assembly GCA_029931535.1). Lineage (NCBI taxonomy): Eukaryota > Metazoa > Mollusca > Bivalvia > Unionida > Margaritiferidae > Margaritifera > Margaritifera margaritifera. The sequence continues at coordinate 306,423 of JAQPZY010001140.1, read as the reverse complement.
TTTGATAATATTAGGAAGGTTAGACTTTATCATTTATGCCAAACTTCCCGTGAGTTTTCAATTGTAGTATTGTTACGAATCTAGGTCTTACAAATATGTAACAGAAAGAAAGGGAAACCAACAATGTAAGTAAAATCAACAAGCTATTTATTTCCAGACAATTAAAGTGAAAATTCAAAATACACTTACAATTTATGAGTTTAATTCCAAATAATCCTAATGTCCTAATCACAAGTCCAAAATAATAGAAAGTTCCGAATGAATTCCAATAGCCTTGAATGTCCTGTTGTACCACAAAGATGTAACCCAGAATGTATTTTAATGGGTTCACATAAATCCCAAAATAATGTATTAATCCAAAAGTCAATGAGCACGTTAGTATTTCCAATGAATATTGTAAATAAATAATTCCTCTCAAATTATATCTGATTCCAACAACACAACTAAATTAGATTGCTTACAGACGGATCTTTAAGAACCGGAATTCTGAAACAGGGATTAATTTGTTTACCAAAGTCTGTATATAAATACATATGCCTATGTCACATCACAATATGAGTATTTCTAATGGAAAAATACTGGCCTACCTGATATATGTCAAAAAAGTCTAATTGCGAAATGCCTATGAAAATACTATATAATCAACTGGACAAAAGTTAAGTATGTCTTTTCAAATAACCATCTAACTTGCAAAGTATGAAAGCATCATACATAACTGTATCCAGTATCGTTCCTTACGTGTGCGTTCTATATCGGATTCAGTCGGTAGCAGTCGGTAGTATCTCGAGGGATAGTGGCTGGCGAGTTTCGCGTTGACTTTGTTGCGAATGTGGCTCTTGTGGTTATTCATTCGTTTTCTGAAATCAACGGTTTCGCCAACATATTGAGTTACGCGGATCTTGTATGTTAGAATATAGATTAGATTTTTGCTTCGACATCCTAACTTCTGATTGATAGTGAAGCTAACGTCTGTCGTCGAACGTCTGAACGATTTGGTCTCGGGCATATGTTTGCAAGTTAGGCAATGCTTGTCTTTGCATCTTTGCAGCAATACGTGTCTGAATCTGTGGTCTTGTTTGAAGTTACCTTGGCATGTACCAGTTGGCCCTTCAGATTAAGGTATGGAGGATTCAGTCTGGTGCCAATGCTTCTGAATGATCTATTGTGAGTTTGGGCATCGTGGTGGAAAGTACTCACAAAGGGGACGCGTTTGTTTGTTTTATAGGGTTTTATATTTCAGGACGGTTCCTCGATCGTGTCGTCTAGTTTTGTTTTAAGGCTGCATGTGAAATTATCATGTTTTTTTGTCTCTTGCATAGTTTTAAACATTTTTGCAACTTTGTCAGCAGGCACTCTGTTTTTTATTAATTTGCGTGACTATAATTTATTTTGGGTTAGTGGCCTTGAATTACCAAAATATAATGGTTTAATGGCCTTGAATGACCAAATATAATGGGTTAGTGGGCTTGAATTGCCAAATTTCATCATTGTCATCGTAATATTGTAGAAATTTACTGTTACTATGCAAATACGTTTTCAAGCAGGGCCATAATGGAAACTAGTGTTAAACTAATAATGCCACCCTGCATAAATAATAATACTAATAATACCAATATTATTATTATTATTATTATTATTATTATTATTATTATTCGACATTTATTGAAATCATTCTTTGTCTTGAAGGGTTTTGAATTCTATAACAAAAAGAAACGTAAGAATTCAACCATGAGCAAACTCGTGATTCGGATGCAGTTTATGAAGTTTAATATTTAGAATTTAATATTACTGTCTGAGTTTTAAGTTGGGAACATTTTTTTAACTACCTGACGCTTACAGATTGCTGTTAGTTCAATTGTAGCCTTATTGTACCATATGTAGCAAACGACCTAATACTCATACAGCATAATATCTGATAAAGACATTCTATATTCCAGAGAAAACTACCTGTTGCTAAAGTTCTAAAATTGGTCAAAATAAGATGATTTTAATTCCTTGTTCAGAAAAGTAATTAAAATAACGGATGACTGATACTTTGTATAATTAAGCTCTGTTTGGGTCAGATGCATTTCTAGTCACAATTTGCAGAGATTACTGTCAAACAGTGGGAGGGTGTATTCTCCTCCATTCAATGGGTCAGGACATGGCTCTTGGTTTCATAGCTGTAAAGTTTGTTTTTCATAACCGTAAAAGAAATAAAGCAATATCACAACAGCTGAGAAAAGTCAGCTTACAAAGGGTTGATGCACCTGTGATTAAGTATTCTCCATGCTAGTGAAAGGTAATTTATGCCATGTAATATATGTATTTCTATCACCATCCTTTAAAGAGTCCAGAGTAGCAGTTCCATTCAACAGTTTCTATTAGTGGCTATTTGGTATCACTCAAAGCCTATATATTATCTTTGAATGGATTCATACAAAACAATAATAGCCTCAGAGGAAAATTAATGGAACCATCGAAACACTCTTCACATGATATTAGACTAAAGCAAAAACAATAAACCAAAAACCAATAGCTTTTTCTATCTTAGTAAAAGTAAAGCATTCTTGGTCTGGTCATGTGCAACAGTTCCTTATAACATTCAATGGCATTGTTTTTGGGTGGGTGCGTATGACGAAAATGCATGTTCTAATTCTGGAGGCACTGTAATACGGCAAGATACAGGCCCAAGGTAGATGTCAATGCATTAGGATTTGTATACATTTTCTCCTGTACTTCTTTCCTACTCTAGCTCTGCTTTTCCTCAACTAATGTTATCGTCAATACAACCATGAAGAGTGAACAAGGAGAGTCAGCTAGCAAGTACTGTAAACATACATGTATAAAGTTTAAATATAGTTAATGAAACGTCAGCAGGGAAATACGCTAAACAAGACAACCTTTTTTTTTCTTCAATATCCACTGAATTTTCATCAAGTGGTAGTACTGCACTGAGGAAGAAATGTGTCTTTGGGTAAAATGCTTCATGGAATAAGCGATGAGATCGAATTATTCTGTATAACAGAGGCTTTATGCTTCTTACGGAGAGTATTCTATAGGACAGCAAACATCAGTGATGATCGAAATTCATTACAGCGTTCAACAAGGTAATTCATTAAATGAATTTGGAGTTAAGCCGAGTAGAAGTTTCTTTTAGGGCTTTGAACTTTACGCCCTTTGCCAATATGACATCTCTCGATGACATTGCTATCCTAGATTGTTTCTTTTTTCTACATGGTTGCATCTCTGCTCCGAGCCGAATACTATAACTTTCGAACTAGTATCAATCAACGAGAGTGTAGAGATGTCAAAATCGGATAATAGTTAGCTCGGAATTAAGTAGCGAAGACGATCCTTCTTGAGACGGGTCATACAATCACAAAATGGAGATCAATATCCGCCTCGACGTCTTACTTTTTTGAATGTCTATGCCGTCATTAGATGATAACATTATTTTAAAAGCTTTGCGATTTCACAAACGATTATTTTCAGTGCTCAGAAAATTAGAAGTGGACACGATAAATTTTGAGACATGGAAATATACATTTATTTTTTGGTATTTAGCTGAGCGATTTGGACTGAGAGAGACATGAATTGCAGCAGCGATACATATCAACATATATGCCGGAGCATTGGTTCCTTGTGTATTCAACAATGTCTTAACAGGTTCTACTCTCAAAGCAAAACCCGTATACCGATTGTCAAATTTCTAAAAATGGGTTATTATTATAATAAATAGGCTAGTTGAAAAAGAAAATTTACTGACAATTAACTCGGATATTTTCCAGAAAGGGAACCTTCCCCACTACCCCGTCCCTCCCTAACCCTGAATATATTACCTTTTGCCATTTGCATTGCAATGCTCTTATTTTTCGGGAATGAGTTTCATTAAGAAAAGTAGTTGCATTTAAAACACATTTCAACAGGCATATGTCATCCTTTTTCGCCACAAGTTTTATACATGGCAGGAATGCATTCAGCAAAAAGTTCAATAAATAACGGTAAGGTTGGTGAACAAACGTGGGGATAATTCTTAATACTTGGACCAACTGGAACAACTTATTTTCTTGATATTGACTACTTCGACCAGTTCATAAGACTCTATAAATACTCAGTGAAGTCTTTTATTGACTACTTGAAACAGTTAATAAGATTCTCTCAACACTTACTGAAGTCATTAAACGATGGGCATTGCACCAATTGAGCTATTTTGGTCACTTGTTTGCTTGTATCTCCATCATTGTTCAAAGGAGATGAAAAGTCTAAAACGATATTTTCTGGAAGAGAAATTTCAATACTTTTGGAGGACTTGATTAGGGCTAATACATGGCACAGTGAGGCAATTTATCATTCTTTCAGCGTTCGCAGCCCTCCTCGTCTGACGAATTAAATTGGGATGGGGCGTGGTGTGAAACTGATCAACTATCCATATTTTTGCCGAGAGACTAAGAAATACACTCTGGATATCAGAAATATAGTAACCTTCTGTTTAGACCAATGTTTTATTTAAGCTAAACACAGCTATTTTGTTTGAACATGCAACCAAGAAATATATTAAAGACATAGCAAGCAACATTCTTTCACACACGACACCGCATTTAGATTGATGGGATGTTTTAGGATGTTTTTCTCTCCAAGTTATATTATTCTTCAATACAGTCAAGTCGATAAACTCCGTTTTTGTAACATTGTGGGCAATCAATGGGTATTCAATGTTTGTTTTCGGTACGGGGCGCCATAACTGCGCTCAGATGTAAAGGGAAGAAAAATTCATTTTGAATTAATAAGAATAAACCGATTCAATTTCTGAACAATCAATAAATTCATTTTCGATTATCTGAAATGTGTCTGTGTGCAGAGTACACGTCTGCAAAATAACTTGATAGTTTACTCGAAAGTAGAAAGCGAAAACGTCCAATATATAATACGTATCACCTATAGTGTTAATTACACTCTCATTGATATCGTGATGCGAAATATAATTTTATGACTTCGGTTAAAACACAATGCCAGAGCCTAAAATCTGTTTTGAAACATTGCAGGATGCCGTGATCGGTGCCGACCTTGAATCTTCTGCCGTACAGATAGGTCTTGAAATAACTCATAAATTGAACGAGGACAAACAGGTTGTGACAAGTAGCACAATATTGCCGTTCCGCCTTGTCCAGACATCGACTGATACACGCCACAAGGCTTTCTTTCTGCTGATTTCTTGAAAAAGGACTGTCACAATAACTATACTCATCTTATCCGTATTCATTATGAAAGGAAGACTGAAGTTCAGTACAACAAACACAGGTGACGAAACAAGCGTTTGACGCAAAGCATCGAATACTGTATGCAGTTCATATGTCAAGCGAAAAACGTCATTCTTCCTCGTAAGCTGATGCAAGAGAGCTGCAATCTCAGAAAAGTGAACAATGAGCCGGCGACAATAACTAAAGAACCCAAGGAACCTTTGTTCCTCAGTGACTGATCGTGAAAAGGGCTATTTTCTTAAATCGATTGCGTTTGCCTGTAATGCAACTTCTTAAAGGTAGATCAAGAAAACTGCATAATACAGCCTGGATAGGATGACCTCTATCAATTCCTCAAATCTCCTGGGTGCACTGCATAGACCGAATGGCATCACTTTGAATTGGTAAAAACCTCTTCTGCTCGCAAACGCAGGGTTTTGCCGGTTTACTTTGTCTATTTCCATTTGCTACTAACCTGATGTCAGATCTAATATCGAGAACCAGCTCGTGCTGCGATGAATAAAAACTATCGTCAAAACGTGGGAAAGAATATGCGTCTTTCTCGGTCACCATATTTAGAGATCTATAATCTATGCAAAATCGTTTATTCCCATCTTTCTTTGTGACCAATGCCACTGGCATGGCCCGTGGTTTACTGACGGTTCTGTTATTCTCTTTGTCAGCATATCGTCGACTTGTTTGCCAATCTCCTGCACGAGATGGAACGGCTATCACATAGGCGGGAATCGAATTGGTGCAGACTTTCCAGTTTTAAAATAATCTTTAATCAGCTTCGTTCTTGATTTCACGGCGAAGTGACGCTAATAGCTCTAGTTTTGCATCTGCTGATAGCTTCAACACCAAAGTAAAGTATCCATCTTCGTGTTATAAATTCCCTTTCTGCCGTGGCCTTGATGTTTTCAGCTAGAATTACATGATGGCATTCCACAAAGCCGGCAAAAAAAATCTTTATCTTCAGTTCTTGCATTTTTAACTTGCATCCGGTGACTCCAATGTCACATTCAGGCTGACGGAAGACATCTAACCCAAAGATTAATCTCAACAGCAATGAAGACGTGTCGCCGCATGAGTACACCACTCTAAAGGTTAACACGGACTCATCTTTTCCGAACATCTTGTCACTTGATGCACTGTTATTCTGTCTGTAAGTGACGTTGAATTTAGGTTTTCTTCGACCAAGTATCTACATCTTCGCTTGCTGATGGAAATAGCCGTGCCCGTGTTCGCTACAAGAGCGATTTCAACAGCTTTTAACGTACACTGTGTGTACAATCCAGGCTCATCGTTCACATAGCTGACATGTTTAGATTCTCCTCCGGTTTGGTCATTGCCAGTGCTTCTGGGACCGACGTTGGACTGGTCGCTGATCATTTTAATTAGTAGAAGTCTTGGGACACTCGTATAGGTATTGTCCCCAGATGTTACCAGTCCGACATTAAATCTCTGATCGTCTCCGAGGATACTGCCTGTACTGTTCTTGGCTCTGCTGGTTCTATCAACCTCGATGCTTTGTGTTTAATCTCATGTTTTGCTCCATATACATCTATAATTGCGGTTTAAGATTCATAATGAACTGAAGAAATAGAGTTTGCAATCTTCAATCTTGTCTTTTGCACGCATCAAAGCTTCCCTCTCGACACCAGTTCTGACTTCCGTTTGTAAGCTGAGTGGAAGATGGCGCTAGATCTCAAGTCTTAGGTATTCATTTTGAAAAGCTTTCAAGAAATGTTCTTTAGCAAACAGATCGCTAATATATGGCGGGCAACCGTGGTATGCAAGTGAAATTAGTCGCGGTATCGTGTGCCCAGCCTCAAGGAGTATTTCCCCTCTTCTCCTGAAACGGCTTCGAAGTTGTGCCTTGTAGTTTTAGTCTTGATTGCGAGACTGGAAGAGGCTCCCAAAGCATCTCATAACTTTACAACGTTCACTTGACCAGGCTGTACAGGTATGTCTGTTAAAACTTGAAGGGCATTTTTCCGTAAGCACTCCTCCAAGAGCAGACCTTTCTTGCGTTCTGTCATTGATCATTGTGCAATGCGCGAAATGAGTAATGGAATCAAGAAACGGTTGCGTACCGTCCTAAGTATCTGCTTTTATAATCTTTTTATTTCTTGTGGTGTTCACATTACTAAGCGATCCTGAGCTCGGTGAATTGGCCTTGTTCTTTGATGCACTGGAATTCTAGGATCAATAGTAGTACATACTTTGTTCATTTTCTAAGCAATGTCCATGTTCTTCCTGAGAATATCGTCGGGCGTCCATCATCCCTGACGTTAGCATTAGTTGCGTGTGAAATCATGCTTATATGCCTATAAGATTCTCTCCGTCAAGCGCGCCCCTTAACGGTGAAGAAACCGGAATCTTCCGGCCTGACATTGAATACGAGATTATCTTTGCAACGATTCTCGAGTGCATTAGTCGTAGAAGTCTAGACAAACAAAGCACCCTTATCAATATTAATTGGCTTCTTCGGTTTTGCAGCAATAGATGGTACGGGTGGCAGTATTCGTCGATTAACAGTGGTAGGTATTGGAGTATCGGAAAGCATGCTTCTTGGTTGCCCTCCATTTGCCATGTTTATAACTTTACTTTTTTACCTACCAAACTTTCAGCTCACGAACGAACTAATGACGATACAAGCTAACGATATTATCTCGTCTAGTACGAAAAAGCCTTTCTCGTTACCAGCCGAAGGTATAAACGAAGCATAATGATGGACAGTAACCGGGAAAAAAGGATCCGAGATTCATACCAGGGCCGAGCCAAGAGACTGTGTGAATCGTGTGTGAGTTGGCTTGGATCACTGTTCATGAATTGCAACGTCCTTAAATAGCATTCTCTATTACAGTAAAATTTTATTTTGTCACATTATAGGTTAACACTATGCACACTTGTGAAAAAAGTAATATTTTTCTAATTAAAATTAAAGACCACACGTTTATCGGGACCTTAGACTGGATTCTTACAAGGAACCAAAATTTTACATTTTTCTTGCGGCTTGTGGTCTTCTTATGAGCAGAGACTATTCATGTATAAATCCTCTATCTCGATGGTAAATACCTGATAAATAAGCGAGCCGATATTATGACTCGGTTTGATAGCTTGACTAATTCAAATGGCTTGCAAGATTAACCGATTTTCCTGTCTTGATGCTTCGCATTCATTCTATCTCTCATTAATCATTAACTGAATGTACCCTATGTACAGAAATTCAGAGATGATTCACTAATACGGTGGCCGCGCATAAAAGTCCGGCCTTTGCACGGTAATAAAGAAGGTTCGTCTAACTGCATGCAACGGAAATTAGTATTACCGATGTCACTAATTCACACTTAGCAATGATGGTTCGCACAGAGAGCGATCTGGCCTACTATTTAAGCCACGCCCCCCCCCCCTCCGAGATTATCCCTATACCTCGCCGTGGAGGACAACGAATACTTTCGAAGAATCGCTCTGCCTTTTTATGATAGCAACTGCAATATGAGGTCATAAACAAATTGGCTTGGCTCTCAATACGTTTGCAGAACTTTCCTAGGTCTATGTTCAACGCCCACAACCTTGACACTAATCTGGACACTTGACAAATCCACCAGAACATAAGACTCTGAACTGTATTGCTCCAGGATTTTTATTTTATTTCAGAATCCTTGATAAAATATGTTTAAATTCCTCCTTCCATCTATTCAAAACCAGTTGCTCTTGGGAAAACCAACGTACTGCAAGTAACTCATTCTCTCAAATATAGATGTGAACACAGACTTCGTCGACACAGTATTGCACATAACTCCCTAAAACATTTTAAAGGGATCAGAGTAAGCAAACAATTATATCACTTGCACTAGTCTCATTTCTATATCTACAGTAAGTCCCAAGTGAATGACTAGGTATGACGACTGATACTTAATAAATGGTTAATCATTAGATCTGAGAAATTATTTTCCAACATCGATCCCCCATTGCCATAATCAAACACATAATTACCAATGTCTCTAGAATCTCGAAATGGAGACGGAAATACAGACCACCGATAATCTGCAGAACCTAACCAACTCAGTAAAACATCTTACGGGTTATTTCGTTTATATCATTTTTGTTATGAATGTTATTTACTTCAGGAATACTAAGGAGGACGATCAAAGTCAACAGTCATTTTTGTTTAAAGTTAGCCAGGTGTTATCCTAGATCAGACAAAACTGTACCATAGCGTACTCAGACCTCTTTGGAGTCTCGGTGGCTCAGTGCTTAGCGTGCCGCGGGCTCGAATCCTACCATTAGGTCGCGGGCTCGAATCCTACCAATAGGTTAGCCCTCATCCGCTATCGTGGTGTATCCCTGGGCAAAGCTCTGACCTCCAATTGCACGATATAACATTCATATGTTGCTGTGCAATAAAAACACCAAACCGAACCTGACTAAGTTTATGTCATACTAAAAATAAAAACAATATATAGAAAGAATAGGGAGTTCCATCACACATGTAGAAGGATTTGTCCTGAGTCCATGCACAGTCTTTTTAATATTAAGCAGACCCATAGACTTCCTGTTTTTGCCTAAATTCAAACCGAAACTTAGAAGACTTCAAACGAAATTCAGCGAGACAGCAGCTTTGGTCGAAACATTGTATCCATCTGCCGAGCGTATGTCTGACAAAAAGAAACAGGCAAGATAGCACAGTTGACATAGACCATATTAAAGTTAATTAACAATGTCCCCAATTATTTTTGCTTTCTGTTGTAATAAAAATATAAATAATCTGCAGAAATATTTAATGATGTAATTAATTGCAATAACTTTAAATATTATCAGCTTTATTTACTCTTTTTCCTAAAATACACTGAAATATGCATGTAATAAAAATGTAGTTAGTTCTAATGCTCATACATATTGACAGACTTTTCACAATAATTTGGTATTCTAGTTAACCGTGTTTGTGTGTCAGAAGGATACCGGGGCGATATCATAAATTTATACAACGAAGAAACTCTGGCGTTTATATAGAGTGTGTTAAAAAAATCTTTTATAGTTTTAGTACTACAAAGAAAATGGTAACTAGGAACAGTTTACTCAGTACGATATAAGTCTAGAAACGCATTTTGTTTAGGAACTCTCATTACCTAGAGTATGGATCAAATAGTGCAATTTATCATAAAAGAGGATTTAATTGGTATCATAAACAAAAATGATACTATCAACAAAACAGCAATGAGTACAAATTTACTGAGAATGATATAAAAGCTAAAATGTATGTTTTGGCAAACTTTTTACCCAGTGTACCGGTCAGATACTGCAATTAATCAGAAAAAAGCTTTGAATTGTCATCACCACAATAGTACAAGACAAAACAAATTAAACTGCATGATTTTCCACGCAAAAATACTAAAGACATGTTTACCCTAAAACTAGGAAATTCGTCCCTTTTTAACTTTAAAGGGGATGTGTTGATGATGGTAAAAGTGTTTAAAATTTGTCGATGAATTTAATAGTTAGGCTTGACTCCTGTGTGTTTGTGTGTGTATATATATATATATATATATATATATATATATATATATATATATATATATATATATATATATATATACAGCATGGAAAATAGGAAAATTCCACTTACTGTCAACAAACAGGCAAGTTTATCCGCATAATATAGCTAACATATCTTCAAGTGTGTTTATTTGTAATCTGTTTCTGCACTTTTTCTAAAAATGTATTTTCATATTTAGGCTTCGTTGCTTGGTATGATTGGTATGCTTTTTATGGATCCACCAGAAATGGGCCTTAAACGAGCACGATAATATTTGTGACCTGTACTGAATGTTCTAGTTGCAGTGTTTGGTAAGCCTTTAACACCGCTTCGATTAGTTGTTACCGGAGGAACTATGTCTTACATACTGGGTGCAAATATTACAGACAAAATGTCATAAATGGTAATTAAAATTATCCGAATGATTAATGTAATATGTAGGTTCTAGCGTTTATTTCCATTTACTAAGCCACCGGTTTCTACGGTAATCCCTCATACAATTGTTAAATATTTTGATAGGTTCATGAAAGAAGCAAAAGAAGTAACAGTTTAAAAGTTAAACAGGTTTGCAGACAACGTTAGATTCATGAGAAAATGTACACATAGCTTTGAAATAGCTATCCCACCAATATAAAACATATTTGTTTTTTATTTAACGATTCAAACATATCAAGGACGATTAACATTACATTAAAGATGTCATGAAACATTTTAACCTTCAAGCAATTGGAGATCTACATGACTATTATGGCATGAAGGATGATTTGATGTTGTGTAACATTTTGGAGAAATATAGAAATGTCTGTATTAAAAATTACATACAATACCCTGCTCACAATTTTGGTGTATCAATAACAAACGCATCATGAAAACTTAAAGATATCAGGTGTATATCTTGAATATTGAATAGACTATGACGTGTTCATTATAATTAAATGTGGAGGAAGAGGGGAACTTAACATTATACTAATTAGATATGCTGAAGCAAATCACGGATATTACCTCGACGAGGACTTTAAAATAATGGTGAGTACGAAAGATCAAGGTGAATGTAATTCACTATGCACCTAGAAGCTTCAATAATTTATGAACTGGCCATGAATCAATAGATGCTGGTAAGAAACTTCAAATGGACAATGTATTAAAAACAAATTAGATGGAAATAAGACAATTTGTTGAAAATATCACACATCTATGATGCTGGTTTAATTTTAAATATAAATTTAAAGCTTTTTTTTACACCTGCATGACTATTTCAAAGACTACCCGTTATCTCCAGAGAAATTAATTCCAGACAAAAAGGTATTTATCTCCCCTGCGAAAAAGATGATTGAGATTACAAAGGTAAACGAAATGGTCTGTAATAAAAATGTTATGTCCATTGAAAACTAAAGATAAATAGGTTATACAATACATAAACTTAAAAGCTTTTCATACAATTGGGTTTAAATTGGAAAATTTATACAGAGTTGTCTTGCTTGAATAAAAACCGTGACATCAATCCAATAAATAATACAAACTTGAGAAAAAGTGCTAAGAATTTTTTAAAGAGAGACACAGTGTGTTTGGTAAACAGATGGAAAATCTCAGGGTAAAAAAACAACAGCAAAAGTATGTACAGATAAAAAAAATATTTTTAAATTGCCAGAAAGATTTATCATTTGCAAGGACGACAATTATCGGCGATGACTTAATGTTAGTCAGTCTGAGACACAAGAAAATCAAATCTACCAAGCAAATTTACGGTGTATTCGCATTGTTATAGTTATCAAAATGGAAATGCATGAAGCTTATTACAAAGCTGATAATGTTTAAACTGTTCAATTTCACACATAATAAATAAATTGAAAGCTAACCTGAAGCTTTCGTCCTTGTACTAAGGACTTCATTAGCAGAATGATTTAATCTCTACTGATTGTTAATATCACCCGAGGGAAGAGTGAGCGATATTAACAAATTGTCCCAGATATGCAGAAGATTGTAAGGGCCCACGTCCCTGTTCAGCGTTGGTTTGCGAACACGGATGCATATAGACTCTCTAACCCCCCGCTCAAACCATGATTGTTCTCGATCTAAGATGTTTACTGAGTCCCAAGATACCGTATGACCCGGGCAAACTGTGTGGATGTGTCGTGATACCTCAGACGAACTTGAACTTGGTCTTGTATATTCATTGAATCTCGCTTTCAATGTCCTTTCCGTTTTCCCAATGTAGTTGTGATGGCACTGACTGTCCCTTTGTCCTTCACACTTTATGTGATAGATAGGTCCACAGATATCCTTCTTATTAGACTTATCCTGTGGGTGAACTAGCATCTGTCTTAGGGTCCGGTATGGTTTAAAACATACACAAATTTTCTGTCGCTGAAAAACGCGTTTCAGGCATTCGGAAGTACCTTTCACATAAGGTAGGATGATGCTACATTTCGAGACACTTTTTAAGTTACTGGTCGGCTCTTCCCGGTACTCTCACTTTGACTAGCGTTCAGCCTGTTGGTAACCGTCTTAATCGCCCAATCCGGATAATGACACTTCTTGAGGGCAGCATTGACATGATCGAGTACTTGTTTTAAATCTGTGGGGTCATATGTAACGACATTGGCTCTATAATGTAATGTTCTGACAACCCCAAGTTTCTGATATAATGGATGGTGCGAGTCAAAATCCAGGTACTGGTCTGTATGCGTAGGTTTACGATAAACCGTAATTTTCAAGGTGCCGTCAATGTTTCAGACCGTGTTCGTGTCCAAAAATGCTAATCCGACATTTTTTCCTTTTCTAAGATGAATGTAATATCTGGATCAATGTTATTAATATGATCTGTGAACTCAGTTACTTATTCTACCTTCTGCTTAGTGTGTGTGTATCAGGTCACATAGTTATACCACCAACCCGCGGGATGTGAAGCAGAGATTAACTCATTCTGCTGATGAAGTCCTTAGTACAAGAACGAAAGCTTCAGGTTAGCTTTCAATTTATTTATTGTGTATGAAATTGAACAGTTTAAACATTATCAGCTATGAAAAATACTACACAGTTAAGCTGTCACCAAAGTAAAGTTATCTACAAGTTTAAAAACAAATACGTTGATGAAAAAAGACTTTTGATGACAGTTACCTATACTTTCTGCATTTATGTTTACAAGAAAATGTCCACAACAGCATGAATGATAACATCAAGTGTTATAGCACTAATACATATACAGAGATTAATATTAATAACAAAGCTCCTGGACCTTTCACGGATGAGCTGAATGGTGTTCCAATTAAAGAGTTGTGTAGATTAAAGTTAAAACTCTGGATTGATAAAAATGAAAAGAAAGTTGTAAAGGGATAAAAAGTATGCGTGATCAAAATGAATTTAAATCTCGAGATATAAACAGATTGTTCATTAAGTCACAAGGTCAATTTTCAAAAATTAATTTAGTCAGATTATACAATCAAAACATGAATAATATCCAATTAAAAGGTTGCATTGTCTGTATTGGACAACAGGTTGGGTTCTTTTTGGCTGACAACATCGATACATTATCTTATAGACACGTGAGCACAATATAGGCAAAATAATAATCAAGAGTCATTGAAACCGTTTCTTTTTTTTCGTCAAAATATCTATATAATTTTTTCTTGCATCTAATCCGGGGCAATATGGCTCGCTTCAAACACAGTTTCCATTGTTTTTGTCTTTGTTGTAAAACAAAACTAAAAAGTGAGTATTCTCTCTCAAATCTTTGATTACAGAGTTGTACTTTTTCGCGATATCCAATAAAAATATTTGAAAATGTCTACCACTAACAGCTAGTTTGGGTAGGTCCGTTGCTTTCCTTTTTGCGTTATCTAAATTCCTACGTCATCTAAATTCCTACGTTATCTAAATTCCTACGTCATCTAAATTCCTACGTCATCTAAATTCCTACGTTATCTAAATTCCTACGTTATCTAAATTCCTACGTCATCTAAATTCCAACAGTCATCAAATATGCACAGAGTATTATTTCCTTGAGAGATATCATTCAGTAGTTCAACCCTTTTATCCTTATCCCCAGAATATATCACGATCACGTTTTGATCTTTTTGAGTAACCACTTTCAATCACAAGTCTCATTGAATATACTGGTTGGACAAATTATAACGATGTATTAAAACAGTTTTTGTACTCAGTACTAACATTTTGTTAGCAGAATTAGTCACTCCACAAATTATTGTTATGATGTTCTATTAGTCACATTTAACAACACCTAACATGATTGAATTGAGTTGATTGTTTTAAATGTTTCCACGAGCACCTGATACAAGGTAAAAATACATTTTGTGAGCATAAACATTTTCTGTCGATTTAAAAGTGAATACTTTGTTGAATGTTATCTGCCATACAATCTATTATTGTGTGGGCTTCTCAAATAAAGCCAGATGAAATGGTTATCACGTAAACAATATTTTACATTTGCATTACTAATTTCTGTGTGTTTTTGTTTTTCATCAAATACATACTTTTTGGATTCTGCAAAGTGTTGCCTGAATTGAAAACCTTGAGATTAAGTTCATGTTTGGCAAGACTTCTATATCTGTAGGATTTGTTTCTATTGCTGGGTATGAAAACTTTTCTGGATCACTTTCTTCACCTTTTTGCACAGTATGAAAACACCCTTTAGACCCATTCAGGGAGAACAAAACGTAAGGTTCTCCAAAGTTGTATTTGCTTCTATGTCGATGATTTTCTCTCTCTCTCTCTCTCTCTCTCTCTCTCTCTCTCTCTCTCTCTCTCTCTCTCTCGCTCTCTCTCTCTCTCTCTCGTAATGCAGTCGTAACAGAAAGCAATTTCATTTTTATATTTGTCATTTACTGAATGTGCCATTGATTCAGAATAAATTCTATCCCATTCCAGACAAATATTTTCAAGTTTCTAGTCTTAGTTAACACCTTCAATCACTTCAGTGGCTTTTGCAATGATAAATTTGAAATCGTGTGGAAGATCAAAAGGATACAGTGGACAATGACATGTTTCTAAATTTAATTCCATGCATAAAAACCTGTATAGCTTCAGTAACCCTATTTTGCACAAAACCTACTGATTATCACAACTTCCTAAATTTGACATTCATGTAGGTTTATTCCATTTTATTGGTCCTAACTGAAACATTTACCCACAAAGATGTTGTAACTATTCAACCTGACAAGAGCATCGCCTCTGTATGATATGGTGATGCTTTTCAAATGCATTCTACCCAAACGGTTTACCGAATCATTAGTAGCATCTCCTTTCACCTTTATATCAAACAATACGAAGAAACTACCAAGTACAATTACAATACGTTGCTTAGCTTTGGAATCGATATCTGTAAAGTTTGTTTAGGTTTAATGTTGATCGCTGTGTATGCTATACAATGATGTATTGGGCTAAAGCATTTAACTCCTTGTGATATCTGTTCCTCTTGTTACAATTGATTGTGCCGAAACCACAAGCCGACTTCGGCAAGATTACCTACAAAAACTTCTAAGCAAGACACACAGTTAAACCACCACAAGTGCAATGAATATGTACTCGTATGTTTTGCTCATTAGAAAGTTGGTAAAAATCATTAAGTATATGTTGTCTCGGTTTTTCAAGTTTTTCATTATTTTTTGGTGAGCGGATGTGTTAGGGTAATGAGATGCATATAGAGCAAAATCTCTAACGTTCTATCTAAGTTTTCTCAAACGTTCTTTCCAGTGTATTTGCTCTGTTTAAATTGAACTACACTGTTTTTTGTTATACATTTTAACATGCCTAATTCTTTCTTTATCAGATCAAATATGATCGAATAATTTGAACAGATATGTTACGCACGTCTTGTAAAAGGTGTACGATTTGGTTGGTTATTGTCATCTAGAGGTCGATCGACCTCGGTGTTCTTGCCCGGATCGAGTAAATAATAAAATAAAATATGAAATTTATAGCTGGGATAAATAGAGATCTGAGCAGAGGTATAGAACAGAATAACACGAGCCCCCGTATATGAAATATAACAATTTAATCAATTACATAAAACAAAATGAAATAGTACATAACATTTGAAAGATACACTTTTTTTAGAAATCAATTACAGAATTTCAACAAAAATGTAATTAGCCGATCTGATTATATCGATAGACTCAGTTCATCATGGAATAGAGTGAACAATCAAATCAAGTTCCCAGCATGCCTGCATAACCTTGTTATTGCTCGTCACTCTCAATTCAATGTTGCTGACATCTCAGGGTTGATGTTCCCTCTTTTTGCTTCTCTCTCTCTCTCTCTCTTATCCAGCCTCTTTCGGTCATCAAACTTTGTATGGGATGCCTCTTCTCTCTACCCTCTTTGTTGATACGTATATGTGTATCGATGGATGGGTGGGTAAGTAGATAGATAGGTGAAGCTATTTTCCACTTGTGCTTTCGAGACTCGCTCGCTTCAACCGTCAGAATCGTGTCCCTCAACTATTTGACACCTGTCCCTTGAACAATTGTTTATACGAGAGAATGTCGCCTTATTCTGCTTGGAGTCAAGAATCTTCCGGCCTTTCGCAGGAAGCTTGGACTGATTCAATTTTGCGATGTGGAATATTTAAAACATGAAGTTTCGTCTGGAAAACACCCCCCTTATTTAGCGTAGCCATTCATGATTAAACATATCTACCGCCTTTTATAAATCCACGCCCATCGTGGTTAGTGTAACGCTCTAGATTTCGCGCGCTATTTAAATAACTGATTCTGGAAAAATTCAAAAGATGACAATACTTAAAGTGGTTTCACAAATAGTCTCTGCATCCTCTCAACTTTGACATTTTAGATACCTAGACCCAAATTATCTTTACCCTTTTACATCTGTCGGACCGTTATACAACGAATGCTTAATTAAGAATCAATCGCGCCACAAACAGGGACATTAAAACCATCGCAGTCTAGCGATTTAATACGTTACCTTTCCTCATAAATCTGATTAATTGTTACGTGCCAATATAATGCGCTCTACGGAAATACATCGACAGAAATTTGCACCCTTACAAGATAGATGCTTCCTCCAACTGCTTGACCGTGTACTCTTGCTTTTTTAATAATTACTTTTGCTGCAGCCACTTATTGTGCTATTGAACATAATAAAGGCCATGGTTTTGCACACGCCATCTTTTCTTAGGTAAAAGCTTCGCTGTTTAATAGCAACAAAATGTGGACACTGTCGCTAGTTTTTGTTTTACATCCAGACCGAACAGGTGATTAGTTTTCGTTTTCCAATCCAATTATTAAAACATTGATCTCTTATAGATAGTATGCATGTGCTTTTACACTGTAAGGATTGTCACATCCAGTAAGGTCCTTTATAATGTCTAATGAGATAGAACCTACTTCTAATCTAATAAAAAAGTCAATATAAAAACCTAAAGGTTCAAGATATAAGTTGACAAAATTTTGTATAAACCTGAATTTTCGAGTTGAATGACATATTGTTTTACTGAATTTTTGTGACTAACTCGAATTCTGCAAAACATGATGGAACATAACCAAATCCATAAGTGTCAACTAATTTCAGTTTTAAAAAATCCCACTGCCCAAAAAATATTTTAAAGATTTCAGTGTAACAACCGTTGTATAAACAATGAAGCTACATAACTTGAACTCACACTTAAATCAATGCCACCAGGGTAAACCATACTAGTACGAACAATTTAAAACAACATATACATGCAGACATTAGTTTAATTGTCTCCTCAAACTAATTTTGTCATTATCGATTTAGTTTTTGAATTCATCCATTCTAACACACAATGCAAGAGTTTTTATACACATTACCGTATTCTATTCAGTTTCTGGACGTCTCTGTGCTTTCGTTTATATTGATTTTAATTGTATCAACTGTACCTCCGCTTAATGAAAGAGTCTTTTCTTGGTTTTGAATGCCTCTGTCTCTATTGTAAACTCTTGTTCCAAATCAGTTAAATCTTCTTAACACGTTTCATATTTTTGTCTATTTCGACAATACTAACTTCTAATACGCTGATATTATTTTGACCACTTCTCGATTAAACTTATTCTTAAGCATCTCATTTTTATCGTTCAGCCTCAGCATGTAGCTAGTTATAAAACTCTGAATATTTAACATCTTTTATCGTTTTGATCTTAACACCCAAATCTTCAAAAGATAAATCGTAAGGTCTCTTAATAACTCTTATCGAGATTTCATTTACATTTATTTTGTTTTTGACGTCCTCAATATCTTTTGGTTATCTCGCTTAAATCAGCCTTCTTCTGTAAACCCAACAGTGTATTAAGTCAGTAAATTTTGTGTTAAAGTAATGAGTTACCTTTTTGATATTTTAAGTCCTTTGTTTGTTTCTCTGTAACCGTCCCAACAGGGATTGCACAGTATTATAGTGGTAAATAGATTTATTTATCTTCTACATGTCAATCTCCAAAGCATCATTCTCGTTATTTATCCTCTGACAATTTATTGTATAAATTCTTTAATATCAGGGCTGATTTTTTGTGCGCCTATTCTTTCCTCTACTTCTCTTGCAGTGTTTGTACTGTACTACATAAGGTTCTGAATCCATGCGAACAGTTCCTGTGCATCAAAGATCGTTTTCCTGTTCTGATCAAAATATTTCTATAGCTTTAATATTTTCTTAGCTCCTCGGTACCAGTCGGTTCAATATCTGTTTATTTATTGTCAGTTTGCTCGCTACACGTCTTTACATCTGTCAAATTATTATCATCCAGAGTCTTACGTACTTGAGTATCAACACGTCTTTGTACAAATTGACTAGTAGCTGCAGCAGTTACTTTAAAAGGATCACCTAAATTTGCAATACTGTTATTGGTGAGGTTTAAGTCACTGTTAATTGTTTAGCCCAGTGTGATATATTTCTACTAATTTTTGTCTCAATTTTCAAAAGATAACCTTATTTGCATAGCCTCTCCAAAGGAGAACCGCTATGAACCCTTAAAGATATCGCAATTTCTGTCATATATATAGGATAAAGCCTGCACTTCCGGTGCACATCATGATGATAACGCTATTTACTTTATAGGAACAACATGTATTACAGGGATACCAAGAAGTCTATCACTGTTCAATCTTCATCGTTTATGCTGATATTCAATAAGTTAACGAGACTTCTTTGTAATTGCTTGCACTGATAATTAATTGCATAAAACAAAGTCATCCTATTAAATATTTTCAACAATTACAGACTCTAGCACGTACAAATAATATGCATTCGAGTAAGTTTTCGTGTTACTGATCTGATATAGGAAAATGCATAAATATTTTGGTTTCAAAAACTGTATCCGATTATATCATTCTCTGCAACGAGATCGATAATTTCCCAATCTTTTATCAATTGGATTGGTAAAATATATTTCTCTTTCATGGATTCTGTTGTCACCGTTCTTGAGGCATTTCTTCGAAAGACCTATTGTAATTGCACAAAGCAACCAGTACCAATTTATTTATTAGGCATTTTCTCTCTTGATTTTTGTTTCCTTCTTATTGTCTGTTTGTGTTTTGTTGAGGTTGCACCTACGATGCACATTGCCTTGGGCACGGTTTTGCCTAATGACCTTTTGAAATAAATATGTTTTAAAGTTATTAAACTAGCTCTCAATGCAGATAGGAGTAATCCCAACTTTGATGTGAACATCCCAATTAATAATGATATACCATTTGAAGTCATGTAGTCATCATTCATTTCATTTTATACTCTGTCTAAATTATCGATCGGACGAAATATGCTAATCAATGATGCCACAATATAAATTACAACATTTAATGACACGAACATTTAGAAGCTCTATATCTTCTTGCTTTGTTTTGTATCCGTTTGTCCAACTGTTTTTCAGTTAAATGTTTACCAGTTATCTCTTGGTATGTTCCATTTGCAATAGCTATGTTTAATTCCTGTTTGTACTCTTCAGTTTATGTAGAAGTGGTGTTTGTTGCTATTTTTGTCTTCCTTAAATCCATCCATGTTTTTTATCTATTTTAATTTGACCTTCTCGTACCCGTTGATCAAAATGTTTGTTTGTGTATATTGTTCGCATCTTTATTTCCTCGGCTACATATATTGGTTCCCTTACTTTACAGTCTGGCGTGATATAGATCTGGGTGTAAGCATTGCCCTCTAGTGGCTTTCCTAAACCACATGACTTTACAAAAGAGTATATTTTGTTATGTATTTTAAGGTTGATTTCTCCCAATAGTAAATCACACATTCCAAAGCCTTCCTCTATGTTCTTCTTGCAAAAGTCGAGAACTTGGCGTGAAATTCTAGATCTCCAGTTGATGTTGGGTCATCAAAACGTCTGATAATTTCCACTGTAAAATCATTTGCCAGATTTTGAGTATATGCAGCTTTTATTTGGACTAGTGTATTTACATCATCATCTTCATACGAAGGATTTTCAAATGAAAAATCAAAATCATCGTCACCACCCTCAGGCATTTTTTAAATTATTTAAATATCAAAGAAATGGACAAGCACAAATGGAAAAATAATTAAAATTGGAAACAAAGAAAGTCCACCTGAGTTAAACGATTATTCTCAGTACAAGAGGAAAGACAATCCAGAGGTTACGGAAATGCTGAATAAGTCGTAAGATCGAACAGATGGATGGAAAGTGTTGAAAGTAAAAAAAATAAAAAATAAAGCGCAATTAGTTGGACATCTAACACAATTGGAGAGGGTGTTCTGAAATTAGATTCATGAACTTGTGTGAGACAAAATAGTGTTATCTGAGAGATTAAAGTGATTATTCAAAGAAAAAGGCGCAACAATTGCGACTGTATTTACATCGATAGAAACATTGGCTTTATCAACAACTGCTCTATCTATAGAAATCTGTGGAAGAACGTTTTTTTCCACTCATGCTAAACCTCAACCTTGTAATTCACCCCTACTAAACCTCCTCCAACTTCACCTACTCCTCGTACTAAACAATCTTCTACTCCTTGCGGATAATACTTTGACAAAATCAAAATATGGCTGAAAACATTTAGTCACTTATTTGCTTGAATTAGATATAAAAACATATGCGTAGAAATATCGGCTGTTTATGGTAATCTGATAATTTGGTTATTTCAGAATGTTTGCCCAATAATTTATATTCTAGCTGATAACATATTGCATGTCTTGGCATTAGTGGGTTTGTTATTTGCGTTGTTGTAATCAAAGGAATAAATAGAGTATCTTTCAGAATGAAAGGTTCCTTAACTATTTTCAAACAGTAAACTAAAGTAGCTCCTGCGACCATCAGTATCAATATAAATGATTTGTTTTTCTTTATATGATAACTATTGTTTGACATTTCTAAATCGCCAGTTGAGATCGCTCATAGAAGCAACGTGTACAAGAGGTAAAATAGTGATCTGCATTGACTCAGCCATCATGACAGGAGGACAATCATAGACACGGAAGGCATCTGTAAGCATGTCAAAGAACATCATGCTCACCGTCGTCCACGACGCGAGCGAGCATGCCATCATAGAATCGCCGAACCATTACGATGAATTTCTATGGGCAACCAAATTTGACAAGTTTTTCAGAAGCCCCTACGACTGACTGCGTCAAAGGCTTTTTCGGGTCAACGAATGCCGTGTACAGGTTGAAGATATATTCCTGGCATTTCTCATGGAGTTGACGAGCTGCAAACACCGTTTCTGTTGTCCCTCGTTCTTTCCTGAAGCCACACTGACTCTCAGGCAGGAGCCCTTGATCAATGCACAAGGTAATTCAGCAGAATTCTGGTGAGCATTTTGCAGGTTATTGACAGAAAGGAGATTCTTCATTGGTTGTCGCAGGATTTTCTGTTGCCTTTCCGCTTTTACAAGTGGATGAGAGATGCATCCTTGTACTTCAGTTAGTTTATGTGCCATCTGCGAGCATCCGGCCTTGTAGACATCGCTGGTATAGCATCTGCTCCACGTACTTCGCCATTTGGCAGCAGGTCAATTGCTTTCTCAGTTTCAGTCAGCGTTTCGGGATCAGCAAGAGATATATTGATTTCCACTTGAGGCAGTCGATTAATTGCCTCCTCACTGATAGAGTATTGTTGACTGAGGATGTTGTTGAAGTGTTCTACCCATGTTTGAAGTATCTTTTTTTTTGTCAGTGAGCAGTATGGTACCATCAGCACTCAATATTGGATACAGATCAGCCGGTTTTGCTGACTGTGACTCTCAGATTTACTTCAAAGCATCATATAAGTTCTTGTCATTCCTGTCAGTGTAGGACTGAATCTCATCTGCCTTGCTGCTCGGCCATGAGCCTGGCAACTCTCTGAGTTTACATTGGACTGCCCTCTTGATGTTGTTGAAGGCTGTCTTCTTAGATGATGAAGTGCTGTTTTCTAAACAGGCCATTTGGAGCCGATGTTTCTCGTTCAGAGTCTCCATATGGCAGGATCGTTGCCGTCAAACCAATCTTGATGTTTACGCGTAGTGGAACCGAGGGTTTTGGATGCAGCCGAGTACACAGAGTCTCTGAAGGATGCCCAGTTTCCCTTTACGTTTTGAGTGTTCGCATCAATTGTTTCTAGTTTATTGATGCTTTTGTAAGCACATGGACTTCCAGGATCGGAGTGAAGATGTCTTCAATACTACTTTTTTGTCGGTCATTTAGAACGGTATAAAACATCAAGAGAATACTTCATTCTTGATAATACGTTTTTAGGTGTCATCAACAGGACAGCAGGATATCCATCTACATCAGGTTCTTTTATTTTCAGCAATTTGCAACGTTTCCTTATCGTTAAAATGTATAAATCATTTCAGGTTGATGTCACATTTTGCCATTCCTATGATAGATTCTAAAGCAACCACTTCGTATACTAACCTTTACTCCATAAATTATATCTCTATTTATTTATTCTTGCAGATTAACCTTATGACGGTTACGAGATCATCAAGTTGTACTGCAAATTTAGCCACTTTCAAATTTGTGTACTTATCAATATCACATATTTAATTTATTCCTCTCTCATATCATGTTGTTTTAACAGTCTTGATATTAGGTCTGTTGTTGCTTACTTCAACGTCATCCAAATTGAAAGGAATCAGGATATTAGTAAGCATTGGTGTATATCTTTTTGTTGTTTAAGATCTATAAATCAGCATTTATATTCTCTTTAATAGTATTTTGTAACACAACTGACTTTGACCACACTTTTGTTCCGTCCAAACTAGGCATTGCATGTATCTCTATATACCGAAATTGCTGTTTTCATGTTAAGCTCATTCAATATTTTATCACCTCTCTGAATTTGTTTTAATTCAATACAATGTGCCATCATTTATAATGTGAAAACAAAATTCAAATTAATGTTTGCAAATTGTCTTCATAATCTGATTGGTCTATAGTTATTTTTAGTTTTTGCATCTAATGATTATACACACCAGTGTGAGTGGTCTAGTAATGTTTTGTTTTTTTACATTTTAATTTTTAATTTTCTTGTATCCCTTAAAAAGAAAAAAAAAAGATTGGTCTAACTATCCCAATTTTGTATACTTTTATATGGTATGAAAGCATGGAACACGACCTTAAATAACAAATTGTGCGACGATATATCTCTCAATAAATGTTGCATTTTACCATTTTATAGAGTCTTCGAAATACAAATATGTTGCTTTAACATTGAACGTCTGGGAGGTGATTATCAAAAACAATATTGTAAGATTAGTTCTTCTCTTGAAATATAAATAAAGTTTCAGTAAAGAACCTTGCAAGTCTTTGATTCGAGTAGTATGATTCAGCAGTGCACTAACCACTTACCATTAAATGGAGATGTTGACGCAATTTACAAAGGAAGTCAGATACAAGACTTGTGTGATTAAGCTTATTTATCCAACAAAAATGTTGAATAAGATCTGCCTTCGAGCTTAATATATTTATTAATATGAAAGGGTCTGCCTTTTTATGATTAAAAATGAGGGTTGTATAATCAGGAGTTCTACCTAAACTTTATGACAAATAAAATTAAAACAAAGCCCAAACACCATGATAGTAAGATTCATATGTTGATCTCAAGCTATTACGGTGTTCACGACTTACACAGATAACGTCACGGTGGATGGCAAAAGATATGGGAACTGTGAAGGGCGATGGTGACTTAAAAGTGAGAAGAGGAAAAAAATGAGTGACTTGTGGCATATTTGTCATCAAGTTGACAAATAGGAATGTTTGAATCTTATTTCAATCCATCATAAAATAAGAAAATTGTTTTGGTTTCGATAAATGTAAGCAAGTATCTGTCACCTCCACATTGACCCAGTTTATTCATTCAAACATACTCACATATTCCGGACTGCCCTGTCAGATTGACATAAGCAAAACGAATATAGCAAAACATTTTCAGAATCTAGGAGTGACACTATAAACTCATGTGCAGAATTTGCGATTAAAAGTTAGAATTGCAATGCAAGAAAACTGGTTTCCTTCAGCAACCTCTTTTTATCGGGGAAGCGCCCAATCAACTAATGGTAATCTGTTGAGCAGTTTGCTTCCTTCAGAATGGTTTGCATTAGAGAGCTAGACTTCGCTGATATGAAACAAATGTTAATGCATTAATTAAAGCAACAATTTCTTTACCTGGCTTGGAGCTAATTGATATATAAATTTCTTTGTAATCACGAAGTTTACACTAAGGAGTAAGCTTGCCAAACGTCCCAGCACAGCCAGTTTCATCGCCTCATCCTGTTCAGTTCTTTGTTTGCTTCTTGAATGTGCGTTGTTGTTCGTTCTTCCTTTTTTCATTATGCCAAACAAAGAACTGAACAGGATGAGACGATGAGGTCAAATAATCTGTGCTGGTCTGGGTTACAAAAGACCAAATATACCCCTGTCTTTCCATCCGTCTGATGTTGTTTTTTTTCAGTAGTAGCTAGAACAGTAAATAATTATGTTACTCGTCTACTCTTCTTGTCAATGCACTAAGTGTTAGCATTCCACATCTCTTAGGCTCATTTAATCTCCATTTATAAAATAATTGACACATTGATATGAAATACGTAAATATAGTACGATGTAGGCAAATATGTACGATGTGTTGGAGGCTATGCAACAATAATAAATTCAACCATATCTTCTATTTCGAAAAGAAGAAAGAAGACTCAATATGATCATGAAGAATTTGGATGGATATAAAGGACATAAGGAATCATGTCCGTTTTTTGTCCAGTAAAGGTGGTTTTCAAGATAGATCTTTCTCATTTTATCCACAGTTAATATTTTAGGACTTGTATATTTCCAGTAACTTAATTATTTCAGACGATAAAGAATTCTAACGGAAGGTACGAACTTAGTTTTGTGGAGATTTCATGTGAGGGAAAATGTCTGAAGCCAACCTTTGCAAAACATGCCACAAACTTACTTTCACCTTTGACCTTTATTCTGATCACATCACCGTTGTCTCCTCGCTAGCAATTCAGTTTTGTCTGGGATTGTGCCATTTTTAACGAACTCGATTGCAGATATTACTTAATCAGATTTGTTGCATTTACTGCACTTATTAATTGAGCATACTTGTGATTAATTCATTTTCAACGAAAGCTGTTTGTAATTGGATCGATCTGGACACACAATTTAAGTTTATCCTCGTTTTAATTAAATGTCTGAGCATGTCTTACTTTGATCCTAGTCACGTTTCAGTGCAAAGGATGTTCATTACAACAGGGTCATTGAGTTTGATTGCATCAAGGTTATTTGCAAGGACTCAGTGTGATTCTGTAATATTGTTATCGCGTGTAATTAATTGGAGCATCCTACAAAATAAGAAGTTGAACGAGACAAAATATGATTATCCGCATTTTAAACAATCTGTCCAGTAACTTGAAATGCGTTAGCTTAAAAGCTTTAGAAAGAAAGGAGAACTCTACCCAGATTAAGATGAAATAAGGTAGAGCCATGGATACAATGCTGTTGAGATCATTCCTATGACAAATTGAACACTTAAAATCGTATGGTTATAAACATATATACTATATCATTTAGACACAAAAGAAAAATTGTAATATTAATATATACTATTTTTGAGACACCTTCACATGAAATCCAGTCCAACTTATAGACTCAATAGATTTATAATGAAGCCATGAAAATATGTATAATAAAGTGATTGCAATTTAACCTGGATTATTATTATAATAGAAAATGATGATAAAAAATGATTAAATATCAGGTCCAATATTTTAGAGGTTATTCAGCAATATGGTTCTAATTGAAATAGGGTTAAAAGCCTAAAGGTACACATTAATGTACGAAAAATAATTTTGCAGTGTTAGAAAGTTAAGAAATGTGTAAACTTTTAAAATGTAGCCTTGCCTAAAGGTAAAATTTGAAACGATGATGTTGAATTCAATTGAAGTGAACTGAACTGAATTTCTAACTGGGTGTATTCCGACTTGTAAACCAGATCTTTTAGACACCGCCACACCTGCGCGAAATATCTTTGTTGATATATCATGCAGAAATTGTGTCTCTTTCAACTACAATCGATATTCATCTAGACATAAAATTAATAAATGACGATTAATGATCGTGTACAATCATGCCATCTAGAAAGAGGGAAAATAAGGTGCATTATTATTCTGTCATGTAAAAATATTTCTACTTTGTTTGTCCTTGAACCATTAACGTGGGCAAGGTATAAGTCCTTGACAGTAATAATAAAAAATGTTTTTGATTGGTTTGGTGTTTTGACAGCATGCCTCACATGAGAGTTTATTTCGTGCTACGAGATTGAGGTTAAGTGCCTTGCCAAAGGACGCAACATGGCGGCCGACCAAGCCTGTTATAAACGCGATTCAAACCCACACCTTTCTGTTCCTAAGTTGAGCAACCTGATCACTGAGCCACAGAGGCTGGAAAACTAAATTAATACTAGTGCTTTATGTGGTATGTATTGTTAACACAGATCATAACCTACAGCGAAATATGCATTATAACACATTCGGATAAACAGCGTAAAAATGTCCGTATGAAGAATGAGAATCGATGCTAAAGGCTCTTTCTTGTGATAATGAGAAAAGGACGAGGAACTTTAAAAGGATTGTCGTTCTAATAACCCTATTGTCTCTGCCGTCCCTTGAGTCGGTACTGACAACAATTTAACAGTCTTGTTTGACGATGTAAATTACTAGCTATCCAACACATTCTGACAAATATCATAACTAACTACTGATGTGTAGAACTGATGAAAGTTAAGAGAAAGTAATGAAAATGGATCGAATGTGGATGTTGATAGTGATCTTAAAATTATTAAAGAATACTAATCCTGGCATTTATGAGAGATTTAATTTTAATAATACTTAGTTGTACACTGAACGTGTATTGTAACAGTGTCGAATTTTAATGGAGCCCATGTTTATGTAACCGACACGCTAGCTAATTTCTTCAGTAGATCATTCAGTTAAAACACTGAAAATGAAAAAAGCGGTTGATATGTAAACTTCATTAATATTATTGAATCGAAATTGTTATCTGCAGACTGTAATAAAGTTCAAAACTGTATAGAATTTCCATTCACAAGGGTAAATGTGGATAAAATGTAACATGTAAAGTATTGACCCTGGTAACTACAACAATAATATAACATGGTCGTGTCAATTTCACGTTTGCTTTGAAAACAAAAACTGTCTCCTTCTTCTTCTAAAACATAGAATTAATTCGCTAAATATTATCGACAGAGAGTGGAACAAAGAGTAACTGATATTGTATTGGAACTAAGTCGTAAGTCCATTAATTTGCTAATATTGTATATTAGTTTATTTATCTATCTGCAAGGGCGTTATCTGTAGATATATCATTCAATTTAATGCATATTTTAATGGCATTTTGGCGTTATCTGTAGATATATCATTCAATTTAATGCATATTTTAATGGCATTTTGGCGTTATCTGTAGATATATCATTCAATTTAATGCATATTTTAATGTCATTTTGGCGTTATCTGTAGATATATCATTCAGTTTAATGCATATTTTAATGGCATTTTGGCGTTATCTGTAGATCTATAATTCAATTTAAGGCATATTTTAATGGCTCTTTGGCGTTATCTGTAGATATATTATTCAATTTAATGCATATTTTAATGGCTTTTTGACGTTATCTGTAGATATATCATTTAATTTAATGCATATTTTAATGGCTTTTTGACGTTTTCTGTAGATATATCATTCAATTTAAGGCATATTTTAATGGCTTTTTGGCGTTATCTGTAGATATATCATTCGATTTAAGGCATATTTTAATGGCTCTTTGGCGTTATCTCTAGTTATATCATTCAATTTAATGCATATTTGAATGGCATTTTGGCGTTATCTGTAGATCTATCATTCAATTTAATGCATATTTTAATGATTTTTTAAAATTATTTTAAGGATCGAAAGGCTGCAGTATCATGATTTTTTGAGAGGGTAAACAAAGCGCGACATCCATTTTGACCGTTTCTTTTAACCTCATCTGAAAGATAAATTTCAGCCACGAAAACATGGTAGAAATCATAAAGCAGAAATATCTGGTCTCGGAAGATGGCCTGTGGACGTTTACAACATAACAATCACAGAATATATATTTGTGTACATTTTTAGTTATAGATGTATCAGAAAATTTTGCCAGTCTGATACAAAATGTGTTCCAGAACAACAATAACAAAAAAATTTCATAACTGTTATTATAAAGTTTTGTTTCCTGTATTAATAAGAGAAACTTGAGAAAATACATGAAAGGACAGATCTAAACATTTTGACGGCTTCAGTACTTTTTCTGAGGTGAACCGGTTAACATTAACATTACAGGGAACCATACTGTCGAAAAGTGGATTTACACATACTCAAATAACCTTCGAGCAAAATTCAATCATTTCTTGTAAAAACTTTTTGGACATTTGGGTAAAATAGCAATCTTTATTTCAAAATATGTTAAAACAGAATAATTTGCATAGCAAAGCCACTAAAACCACCTATGCCACCATTTTTGCGGTATCTAAACTTGAACATATTTTTACACAGAGCAAAGACAATCCAAAATGTTCTCATAAATGGAACATTGTTTCCTCAAATATTTTGGCCTTCTGAGATCATAATAAATCCGCAAAAATGATGAGATCCCGTTCTTCAGTTCATGTTTTCATAGTAAGAAGGCCATTAGATTTAATTACTTTCTTGATACAACATCGGACGGTGAAAGCCTATACTATATATTTAAAGTGTACCCTGTGAAAATATTCCAGTGTTTATTTCAAATAGAACAAATATAGTAAACGATAAAATCGTGTTATGAAATGCGACAACTCTGTACAATCCATCGATCAGTTCTAGTGTGGTTCATCAGTGAGGCCTGTGATATATATTTTATAACATCATCAGTGAGGCCTGTGATATATATTTTATAACATCATCAGTGAGGCCTGTGATATATATTTTATAACATCATCAGTGAGGCCTGTGATATATATTTTATAACACCCGGATTTCCCCTTTTGCCTCTTATTCTGCCTCTCGTTTTAATTCACTGCTGATTTTATAAGACACTGAATATATGTAGTTTTTTATTTTTTATGCGACAAATATTTTAATTGTCGACGAATCGATTAATTATTAAAGAAAAAGAGAATTTACGTACTTTTGTTTGTTTTGTTTTTTTGTTTGTTTGTTTGCTTGTTTGTTTTTTTTTTAGATCTTTACAAAATGCTCATGATACTTGGCATAGGAGTATTTATACATATTGAATAATCTATCGTAATGAAAGGCATAAACTATCAATTATTAGAATCGTCTTCTACTAACCTGTGGAATCCGAAATAGTTTCAGCAAGTTTGCCACCTGAATGGACGTAACACTAGATGGAGCTCCTATCACGCCAGGAATGACTGGATCACTACCATTTCGACATCTGTATTCAGATCCGCCAATGCTGGCAATCGAACCTGCAAGGTACAATATATATATATATATATATATATATATATATATATATATATATATATATATATATATATATATATATATATATATATATAGATATTTACGTTTAGTCGATTAGTAGAAAGGGTTTATCTTCCTATAAATTTGGGCAAGGTTTTACTTCTACCATTTTCTTACTTAATTTTTGAATGGTAATGATGTAAGTAGCATATATGTGCAAGACCTGCGCCATTCATATTTTGACTTTTAAAACCTGTATAGGAATACAAGAACATTAAAAGTCAAAATTGAAAATCACTTCACCAACACAACTTGGAAGTATTTTGAAAGTCAATAACTTTGCTAAACCACTTAAACTATGAAAACTTTGAAGAAAATTCGCAAACTGCACAGCAGCAGAGAACAGACAAGAGAACAGACAAGAGCATCAGCTGGTGCAAAGAACAAGACAACTTTGAATTATTTTAGACAACATAAATAATAGCAGAAAGCAACATTTGGTATAAAGATATAATGCCTATTTGTTTACAAGTTGGTATGGCCTGAAAAGCAAGTTGTGCTACAAAATAACATAACAGAGAATAAATCTGTTGCTGTTTGATTTCAGTCATAACATAATATACTCTCATACTTTATGAAAGATGCTGTGTGTGTGTGTGTGTGTGTGTGTGTGTGTGTGTTTGTGTGTGTGTACATTATCAGAAAATTACCAGTAAATTAATAGTCACACAAATTATGTCACAGATGCCCAAATTATATCAAGAAATAATCAAATTAATTCAAACGCAGGTCGTTCACTCGAAATAGTCAAAATGTATTTTATGACTTTACACTTCGCTCAGCTTGATCTTGAAAACTTTGTTATTTAAGTTATATTCCATATTATTTAAGTTATATTCCATATTATTTAAGTTATATTCCATGTTATTTAAGCTATCTTACATATTATTTAAGTTATATTCCATGTTATTTAAGTTATATTCCATATTATTTAAGTTATATTCCATGTTATTTAAGTTATATTCCATATTATTTAAGTTATATTCCATATTATTTAAGACTCAGACTCTTTACTTCATTTCTTGCTTTTCATATCGAGTATTTATTTAGGTTCAACAAATTGTACTAATTTATTCAAACACTTTATGATCTCAGCATACGGTACTAATAATATTTACAGTTTCTGACGTTAAAAGAATTTGCGTATCTTGTCCTCTTTCATTGAGGAACAAATATAAAAGGGGAAACCCTTTTCCTCCTGTCTCATATGTTATTTATTATTATGTGACCAAGTTTATTTATCGCATATTTGGAATATCGGAAATTCCAAAGGTCACCAGAACACGACCCTTTGTTGGTACTTGTCACATCTACTTATTACAACTATATCTAGATTTTAATTAGATTGATTTCGTACTGAATCACTCTGACTGACCAGACTATACCGTAGATCAGTAATTTTGGAAGACATATTCTGACACTTAACTGGCTTGGTTAATAGCGTTTTTGGAAAGAAGAAAGGACTTAATTTTTCTCTCCATAGCTCACCTTTTTCATCTATGATTAATTCTCAGCATAATGTAACAGTTCACGTTTATATGACTATGTGACGGAGTTTGTTGGCAAGTACAAAAAATCTTTGATATTAAATAATTTCAAAGAATAGCATTTGTTAAAAATCAAATTTTAAAGATTGACTTTTATGATGATTGCAGAAGGGTGAAAATTCTATAATATCCCCAATGACATTTTCACTTTGCTCTGATTAAAGCATGCACAGTTAATAATGGACTCTGTACATAATTAATTAGTTGGTATTTAACTGAATATAGATCAAATTCGATTTGAAAAGTTCATGCGCATAAATTACATATAGAGCCTTGAAAACAAATAGGATAAAAAAGAACACAAAAGTAAAAAATATACCCTCCCACCCATGGTGGTGTCTGTATCAAGTTTAAGTGCTATCTCAAAAGTATGTTCCCATGCCCTTAAGATTGATATGAAGGATCAAAATTGTTTGCTTTTGGTTTGTTTATTTGTTGGTTGGTTTGTTTGTTCGCTTCTTTGTGTCTTCTGTTTTCATTTCTTTCATTTTTTCTTTAATTATTTACCTAAATAATTTGACCTTATTTCAAACAAGCAACATAAAGCAGCGATTCGATGCATCAGAAATAAGCTACCTTTTACCGGATTAGAACATTCTACGTTACAGAAATAGAAAATTTGTCGTTGGGTACAAAAAGGAAGTTCAACCCAGATACTTCTTAAAAATCCATTGTTTTTCGATGGTCGAAGCTCTTTTTATTTGCCAGTGACGGGTGTGCGTTTGTAAGTTATCAAGTTAAGTTAGCAATAAGAACTAAAATCCTTTACAATAGAAAATAGAAAAAAAAACAAAAAAACAGATTGTGCTTAAACTTCAGAACAGTAGGCTTTAATGGTGATTTTCTAAATATCAACAGTTACGCACAACCATTTAATGACCAGTCGTCAATTAAAACTAACTATAACATGACTAAATAGCCTCTGCATACTAAGATACATGTATAAACTCAGGCAAAGGTCAACATTGGTTCGGGAGGTCTTTGTTTCACGAAATGTAATTGTTCTGAACAAATGCATTAACTTGTGTGAGTCTAAAATTGCCTCAAGTAGGAAACTGACTCGCAACATCATAACAGTATGAAGAAAACAAAACCGTTCCTGATTAGTTGATCGGTTTGTACATGTCCAATCAGATGCTGCATAATTAACGTACAAATAGTAATAAGAATTGCTCTATTTAAGGTAACACGGGTGAATGAAAAAGCCTTGCCTTATTTCATGCAATCATATCAGTAAAATTGCGAAATGTCAACTACTGTAAAAAAAATAGTTCTTGAAGGATGTTATGTCTCAAGTTTGACAAAAACAGTGGTCCATCCGTTTTCAATACACAAGCCCTGTAAATTTATAACTTAAAATTTGATCTGTAAATTTGAACATTGATATTAAAGTAAAGTTTTTCCTGTTTTGTTTAAAAAGTATGTTAATACGATTGACGGAAACCTTTCTCATGACCCGGCTACAATTTTAGTATGTTTTTTTTTTCGTGAATTATTAAAGTATTCGTCAACATACTATATTGGCGATACTTCTAAGGACATAGGAAAACATTGGAAACTTTAATCTCAAACACCTTGGCACGGATTTTTAATAGTATTTGCGGCCGATAATATACAATTTAGTTTATTAAAATCCGTTTATAAATAGCAGATTAATTGGTGTTCAAAACTCCGACATTCTTTTAAGTGAGATTTTGCCATAACACCGCTCTGTAGCAGTCAACTTGAATTTTCAGCAATAAAAATAAATAAATAAAAAATAAATCCGAAGTTTGATTGGTTTAATGTTATTTTATTATCTTTAGCTCCGCCCATTTAAAGAGAACACAAGGATGTACAACTCTTGGGGATATGTCAACTGTCATTCAAAACAGGGACTTTTCTCCGGGGTTTTTCTTTGCTTCGTTGCTTATTATTGCATGTACTTTACTTCAAAAAGCCTTAGAAAGTACAACAACAAAAACAATAATAATAATAATAATAATAATAATAATAATAATAATAATAATTATTATCATTATTATTATTATTATTATTATTATTATTTGCAATTGTAGTTTTCAACACTAACTCATTCTTTTTAATTTAAATCCACTTTCCGTTTACTTACTAATTATGAAATGATTACTAAAAATGTGATCTCTCTCTCTCAAGCATCACCTTGAGGTCGGTTTCTGAAGTGATTGAAGTATTAAATTTGAGAAGTATACAGGAAGTCATGCATAAGTATTACAGTTACCAAATAAGCCGTCACGACATTTGTATTGCCTCAATCGTGGATATATTTTGTTGAGTTCCATACCTAATAAGATATTCAAGTTTAATAATCATCCTTTGAACATACCTTGAGAAGATCTAGATGTGATACTGACATAATTTTCTAGATAAATACATAGATAGATATTATCATCCCATCTCTTATCTCAGAATGTGCAAAACATTTTCCGTGACCCTGAGATCAAATATGAACAATAAAAAGCTTGAAATTTTGTCTCAACATTAGACATTGTACAACAAAAAACTTGAAATTTTGTCTCAACATTAGATATTTTATAGATTCAAAAGATATTTATGCAAAAAAAAAAAAAAAAAATTAAAAGAAATTACTGAATTCAACAAACAATGTCAAGATTTTTCTTATTCTTTAATATAGGGGTTTTTGTGATCAGAAAAAATCTTATAAGAGCTAATGTTTTCCACAAGTGTCGAAATAGTATAAATATTTTGGGGTTTTTTTTACAATTAGAACAGCAATAATTAGAGAATAGTAGATTATAGGGTTTCTCCTTTTTGAGCACATTGTTTAAAACTTAAAGATACCGAATCATTTAAATCTACAAAACGCACATCCGAGTGCGGAACTCTCTCTCTCTCTCTCTTTCTCTCTCTCTCTCTCTCTCTCTCTCTCTCTCTCTCTCTCTCTCTCTCTCTCTCTCTCTCTCTCTCTCTCTCTCTCGTATAAACAAGCCAAAGAAAACAATGCCGATTTATATGAGATTTTGTCCCTAAAGAGGCGGGCTTTCAAAAAGAAATATTTAAAAAAATTCAAGATCACAAACCATTTTGATAAATTTAGCCCATATCAACCCTGAAGTTCTTGAAAATGCCCCCAAAATGATATTTATTTTCAACCTATAGAAAGAATTAGAAGAGATATTTCGTGTAATTTTGCAATTTTGTTGGGAGTCTTTCCGACTTTCAAACAATATTTACCATGGAGCGCAAGGACATACCTCCAAAATTTTGGTCCAAAGAATCTGCTGACAAATTGCTATAATTTTAATGATAACTAACGGAGATACACGAATGCGCTCTATGCGAAAATGTATACCTTTGAACATATTTTAAAGTGCGATTTTCATATCTATAGTACTTATGGTCATAAAAAAAGTCACCAAGACTAAACGCGTAATCAGTTAAGCTCAGTTGGTGTCCCAGAGGTCACGAGTTCGAAATCCGTGTAAGATATTACTTTACTTTTTCACTGCCCTATTAACCTGTCAGAGTCAAGTTGAATCTTTTTACTTGTTCCTTAGATAAACAAATCACTTTTGACTTTCTGTATGTTGCTTATTTAGAGTTTTAAAAATATAGTTGTAATATAGCATTATTTTTGCTTTGCCGTTTGATAATTCTATATGTGTAGCTTGATAACAGGTTGACATGCAATCACCTGCTCATGTAGCAGAGCTAAAAATACGTGGGTCACTTTTTGTATGCATTCAAGCAAAGTGCTTTATCGAAGACATTTCTCATTAAAGCGTATCTTGTCCTTTCACGGAATCGAAGGACAAATATAAAAGTATAATTTTATGGAAAAATTTAAAAATCGAAAATTTTGATTAAGTAACCACTCTTCTTACCATAGACGCTACACTTTCACATTGAGTACTGGGTGTTTACTTAAACTACGAAAGTAAATAATAGTTTGGAATTTGAAGTAATATAGATTTGAATGAAGTAACAAAAGTCGTAGCATCTATACATTTAAAAATTCAGATGATGAGAACGATTGGTAACTTGATTTTGCAGTTGGCCCGATGTAAATATAATTGGTCTCAAACTGACGGCCTAGCAGTTTTTATTTTGCACACTACTAAGAAGTATTAATAATTTACAGTAAACCTTGTAATTATGTTCCATCTGTCATCACCTGTCTTGTACACAGTAAACGATGCCATGATTGTTTGAAACATTCTTTTGTACTTAAGACGCTGTACAATATACAAGATGAAATATACAAGAAACTTTATTTAACGTTGTTAGTATGGGTAACCCCACCCCCGCAAAAAAATACCCCCCCCCCCCAACTTCTAATAGTTTTTACCTTTGTAACATATCTCTTTCTCATCCAATTTCATTTTATATTTCGACCTAAACATATCAGGGACTTTAGACCTTCTGTTGTTTGTTTGGAGACAAACTTATCTGTTAGGTTTGTTTTAATTTCTACAAACTAAAAATCAGCCAATTTGTATACGCAAAAATGGCCCGTTAAAGCCGTATAATACGTAATGATAAACATATTTCATTTGATATTGTTTGATGAATTTGTGCTGATTAATAGGTTTTACATGTAAGATATTACATCAAAATAAGAGAGTAGTCCCAGTAGGAATAAAATAGTGGCATCATTTGTATTAAGTTACTGAGAAATTGAA
The DNA here is from genome assembly GCA_029931535.1 of Margaritifera margaritifera. Classification (NCBI taxonomy): domain Eukaryota; kingdom Metazoa; phylum Mollusca; class Bivalvia; order Unionida; family Margaritiferidae; genus Margaritifera; species Margaritifera margaritifera. Next base: position 269,464 of record JAQPZY010001140.1, on the reverse strand, counting down.
TGCAGTGAAGAAAGCAATCACTTTATTACGGCTTGAAAAAAGAGCAAATTCAATTTCTGTGATGAATGAGTTAGGCTGGTTGACAAGTCCTTATAAGTTGCAAATACATCACATCAACGTTTCAGAGCTTTGCTCGATTCCGGGAGAATCTTGTTACATTTCTTACATTTCTTCAAAATGCATAGTTGATTGTGTTGTTACGTTAAACGCGCTATTCCTTCTTTGAATGAAATTTTAAAGAAGTTTAAATATCTCCCTGATTGCATCAACATTTATGTGATTTTAATTACCCTTATTGATAGTCTAGCGTGTAGACATTACATTATATTTATTTCGTTTCATAGTCTAGCGTGTAGACATTACATTATATTTATTTTGTTTCATAGTCTAACGTGTAGACATTACATTATATTTATTTTGTAGCTTCATATTTTTGAATGGTATATGATTTAATTGCTTCTGTGATGTTATTATGACCCTGCTAGGACATTGTGTACACTATAGTCGTCTTATCACATTTTTCAGATGTACCATTTTGTTCGTTACTGGTTTTGTTTTTGGATGTACTTTCTTTTTTCCTTCTGGTATTTCTCATACCAGGCATATTTTAATCCCTTCCTTTTCTATTGCACCATTTTGTCCACAATTGTCACATTATTAAAGCGCATTATCTTTATAATTTTTTACAGGTTTCATGCTCCTTGATACTGCTATTCATGTATCGTACCTCCTGTATTTATTATAAAAGCACAATATTTGTATCTGAATCCCAACTTTGCCGTCCATACATATGGACTTCAGGATCTTTTCACATTAGTTTATGCCATCTTGTTTAACTCTTGTTCATAAAACATGCATTGCATATCCTCTCCCTTCAAGTCCTCCAATTTGTAAACAATTGGATCAACTAACATTAATTGGCTGATTTTTAATATTGACTCATTCAAATTGGGAGGTAGCCCTTTTCATATATTGTTTTGTACATCGAAATAGATTTATCCATACTTTTGATCTATTTCCATTTTTGCTTGCTGCAACCGGAGTCATGTCTATTGGCCTATGATTGGTGTTATTGTAACCAGGCCTGATGATGCTTATTTTAATGTTTTCATCATTAACTGTAATCTGTAAATCGGCGTATTTTCCAAACCATTGCATGATATCCTTTTTTGATGTTTGTAATCAACAAATCAACACTTTTAGTCCCTTGTATGTTAATCTTCAACACAAATAGTTTTGACTATATTTTATCCCGTGCAAACTTGTAAACAAATACACATTATTTCTTAATACCGACATTGTTGCGTTCATGCCAAACTCATGAAATATTCTTATTAACGCTATAAAAACTGTTGAATTGAATACAATGTTGTGTTTGTGGTGTGTCAATAATTCAATTTAGTGTTGTTCTTTGCAAAAACTGTGCCTTCTTCTAATTGTTTTCATTGTCTGATTTGTCAAGAAATTGAATTATTTTTACAATATCTCCAAGTAGTGCTGGTCTTGTGATTTTGAATATTTCTTTTTAAACATTACAGGTCTATATATGCTACTCCGATCGATTGTTTGCTTTTGTTTTGATAGGTGATGACACCTTCTGTTTGCTTTATATTAGCAATACTATTTGCTTGTTTAGGACATGTAGATTCAAGTTCTTATTCATGTTTTGCAACTGTTCCAGCTACATAACTTTTGTCAGATGTTTAATAATATGCTAGGATAGAAGCATTCTAAATTTTACCTTGATTTATATTTCATGTATTTGTCAATTATTCTTCCAGTCTATTCTTATATCAATTATTTGATCACGGACAAGTGACAAATATGCATGTAAACTAGATTTGTGTTTAATATGGCAAATATGTACTTGCAAAAGTTAAGCCATATATTTTCATTAGATATTAGAGTAATACAAACAAATGACCATAATACTTAACTCATACACACTGTTTGAATCACTCATGTTCCTAATGCAAAACATGTCACAGTTTGATTCCAACAACAAAAAGCAGAAAGCGATCTTTACTAACAACGGGTCATATAGCGAAACCAATTTCGTGAATTGGTTATTAAGTCTGATTAATGTTCTGCCATCTTATTAAGTGATTCTTCTATATAGGAAAGAATTAGCGCAATGCGGTGTACCATCTTCGGCCCTTGCAATCATGTATCCACCTTGTATCTGACTAGGAAAAACGTTAACATAAATCTGTAACATGAAATCTTAACGTTGACCCAGCCGACGTTGCATGAAAATTATATCTATGTCAGAAGTGAAAATTATTTGAGAACTGAACCATAGTTAAACTAAAAGTGAAATAAACTCTTTTCGCATGAGCGAAGTCCAAGGGAAAATAAATAAACACATTGAGAAATTTCAAGAATTTAGATTCCAGTTCAGTCATTATATTCACTATTCGAGTGCAGCTCCTATTATCTTGCTATTTTAAATTTTTCTTCTTCAATAAATGATGGTGATAAAGTGCACAATTTTGGTACTGAAAACTCAGCAAACGAAAACAAGAATAGAAAATACAATATACCAACGTTGTGGAGATTGCTCAGTTAGGAAGCCTCTTGGGTTAGGAAGATCAAGGGCGTATTGGTATTTCTACGTACTGGAAGAATTTGATTATTAGACATTTAAGTGTTTATATGGTAGATCCGAAGGGACAAGCCATGCAGTGGAGCCAAAAACGGCTAAGCAAACATAATTCTGTAATTTTCACACATTATAAATAACAACACAAAGGTACATTGTATCGAGTCAACAATTTTCAGAGCGATGATATAAATATATCACAAGTTTGTTATGAAAGTAACAATGTCAGTATCTAACGATAATGCCTTTTTGTCTAATAGTTTGTTAGAGACATAAGTGTGTTTAGAGCTTATTGTATTTAAAGATAACAGTCAAGAGAATAATAGTTTTAGTTTGTATATTTCAAACATCCAAAAATATATTTTCCAATGTTTCCGAAACTTTCAATGATGACAACATAAAAATAATTAGTGTCTGCTTTGAAAAAACAATGGTTAAAATAGTACAGCATGAGGAAGGCAAATTATGTATGTGATGTGCGTAATTACACAAATTGCCATTTGGCTAAATTTACAGTACAGCGTGCGATCGCAAACAACGATTCGAGGAAAACAGAGAACAAAGATTCTACTTAAACAGTGATTCATTCTGTTAAATAGCTGTAGCAGATTCCTGCTTTGAAAGGATTGAAGAAACGCTGTAAATTTTGAAAATAAAGGTGCGTGCTTTAGACGGTCGTCCTGTTGGCTTACTGAAAACATTCGAAGGCAGTTTATGAGACATAAAGTATTCTCTCGATGTTTTTATTTCGTTTTAAATGACTGACAAAGAACAGTATTCACAAAATGTTAGATACAATCCTGACAGTCCATGACACGAATGGATACAAGTATATTTTGACAGCAATATATATTTCTTTTTCAGATATGCTTGGGCTACTGAAGAAGTAAAAGAGAAAACAGGAGATGATATATATGATGCTTTTAGAGAAATCTTTAAAGAAGGAAACCCTGCAAAGAGTTTTAGAACAAGAAAATAACGGATCTAAAAAGAGTAATAGAACAGGAAAATATTGGATCTCCTGGAAAAAGAGAAACATTGTATACTTCTCGACTTTCCCAGAATAAAAAAATGTTCTGTATTGAAAAAGCTTAACAGAACGTTAAAGATTAGTATGTAAAAGTATTTCATTTAAAAAGAAGCCAGATAATTGGTCAACGTTTTACCAAATTTAATTCAGGGGTACAATAACAGTCATCATAGGTCGACAGACATGACTCTGGTTCAAGCAAGCAAGGAAAGCAGATAAAAAGCTATGGATCAGTTGTTTCGGTTACTTGGCCGCTAATATTTTTGAAACATCTAAATTTAAAATTGGAAAATCAGTCAGCATGTCAAAATGCAAACAATGTTTGAAAAGAGGTACCTTCCTAACTTATTAGTAAATATTTAAAATCAGGCAAGTAATTCTAGGTGATCCAGATGTTTACAAATTGGAAGATTTGAAAAGAGAGCATATTAGAGGAATATATAACAAACAAGGGTTAAAACGATCAAACAAAATAGCATAAGCAAGGTTGAAAATATGTTGACGACAAAAGAATGAATTATAAAATGCGTGTACTTGTACAATGCAAAGAATATTATTATTCTTTTAAAAGTTGGGAATCAGACGAAAATATAAAGACATTAAATGAATGACACCTCTACCTGAGGCAACTGAAGATAGCATAAAAAGCAGTAATAAATGTCATGAATACTTTCAGCTCTTGAAGAAACAAGTTTCTCGAATGTGGCGGATGTGGGAGAAAAACAGCATATTAGAACATTAAAGAGTTGGACTACGCAGGATATGTGAGTTCGTTTTGAATACAAATTCTAGGGAAAACAAAGTAATAGCAAATGGTACATATGAAAAACGTTGACAGTGTCATAGCAGAATAACTAAAGTCATAACAGAAGAAATGAAAAGATAATTCATTTACAACTGTGAAATTGATTCCGATTTCTGCTTTTTAGAAAAGTTGAAAAAGAGATACAGTATAATATAGTATAAGCTAGTCAATGTAATCCCGAAAAAAGAGGCAATGAATTTCACATAAATGTTGACGCACTCAAGCGAACATTTAAATTTCTCTCATATTGTATACAAAGAAGGTATTGAATTGCAACATAACCATGCATATTTCCTAGATGAAATATTTACCATGTATAATTTTAACACTTCCGTAAAGCCATTAGTCATAAAGAATTCCCACAAAAATAACCAAAATTGTTTTATATGGGAGAAGTATTTACACCATATGGATCAAGTAAAATATATTACAGTGTGTATACACATCATTCCTTTCATCGTATGAGATAAATCATTAGCCTTTATCATTGCACTGTGTATTTATTTATTTGTGCTCATATTTGGGTTACCGTATTAGGTTCGTGCGGATTATTTTAATTAGTCCAATATGTTGACCCTATACACGCACGTATTAATCATAACCTTTCTTCCCATTTAAGTCATTCATCAATAAACATTGCATTTTTATCACCATCAACAGTGTTCTGTTATAAATCCGAAATCCAACCCGGTTATCTTGTTACAAAATGATTCCCAAAGGAGCTAATACTCTTCAAATAACCCCTTAATGAATCTGAGTTTGGTCGTCCATCGTTATCATATACATATATCAAGCTTCCTAAATATCATGTAAGGGGGTTTCAGAAAAGTAAAAAAACGAATATATCTTTATTAAGTTGTCAGGCAAGAAAGATACTTTTCAACGTAAGTGGTTTGCAGGAAAATAAAAGAACAGATAGCTCTTTATTAAATTGTCAGGCAAAAAAGAAAGTTTTCCACAGGAAAGTGTGTTTAAGACGGATCAATTTGGTAGTCCGAATATGCGGCAATTTCTTTAGCTTATTAACAATCATCAGTCATGAGCTGGTTTATGCCAAATAAGTTCCGCTTGTTAAATCGATTTATTTTGAATACAAATTTTCTTTTTTTTTACATTTGTTAGAAGATATAAATCGACTGATTTATCTTGAGATGATTGTAACCTTCTCGTGTATACTCAAGGTAACAAAGCCCATGACCAAGAAGGTTTTCCTATAAATCTCTTGTTCGACAGTATAGAACTTTGTACAAGACGAAAAATCTGTTGAGTTAACCGTAAAGTCCTTCTCATGTAAATAACTAGTATGTGATCCATTTATTTAAACATAATGCATTGTTCAATGATTTAATTTTGTAAAAAATTTACTAGCGAATACTTAATACTCAAACATCCAAAATCATAAGTTCTTGCCCCAAGATTATCAAAAATACTCATAATGTAACTCAGACTAAACTAAGCATTTTAACATCTGACTGGCCAGGCATTTGACGTTAGCCAATCAGATGTCACAATTAGGAGTTGAGTCTGAATTTGAGTATGATAAGTTTTGGCAATCTTGGGGCTTGAAAATTGAAACTTGAAGGCATAAGACTTGGATACTTTCTCTGGAATTACCAAATTATATTCAACAGCAAACGTCGTCTTAACTCGGTTATCTTTGCTTCTCCCTGACGACAACCTAAACGACTATCAAGAAAAATGAATCCAGAAAATGTACGTTATAGTGTTCTATTTTTAGGACATTCGACCAAAAACCTGAATACAGATTCACTTGATAGCGCCTTGATGCGCATAAATACGGATATGCAGTAAATTCTGGAAAAACAGTTATTATTTTCTTTCAACTCTAAATACTTTTTATACAAACTGATTAATATGTTGCTAAATTGCCAGTTTTAAACTGTTATATTTTATTGTTTCGCTTATTATCTTTGGTTATTGATTTTGCAATAAAAATATTTACGAAGACGAATATTTTGGCAGTGGCAGACGAATTTGCTAGTCAGCCCGCCCGAAAATGGAGGATCCTCATTAGTACAACTCACAATCCTATTTACTATGTGCTTTAAATTTTGAAAAAAGCCGCCCCCCCCATAAAAAAATAAAAAAATAAAAAAAATCAACGCTATTTTCTACATCCAATAAGATCTAAGCCGAAACATAATAATATAATTGACAAACAATAACTTTTCCTCATCATGGGGAATACATTTACAGGACCCGTTTATTCAAAATTCTCAACTAGTGAATCCCATTCATGAAAGCTTGCTCATGACTAAACATGAAAGCGGTGTCGTGCATGGAACTGTCATGTTCTTTGTCCCGTAGTTTTCATCACGGCAAAAATAGGAATACCAATCTGATCAGTGTATGAAGCATTTTAGTTTCTGTTGCCTATAATGCGTTACCTTAATTGATACATCGTTCTTTGCTTTCAGGTATCAGATCATTGGCTTTAAACCATCGTTAGATACAAATTCACTCTAGACTGTAGATTATATGTATCACAGTTATATTCAGCAGCATTCCAACTGAAATTTGAGATTATTTTTTTTCGCAGCGAAATGGTAACAGAGATGCTGAGTAGGTTCTAAAACACGGTTCGCTTAATAGTTCGCTCTGTCAGCAATAACGCATTATAGTTCGCTCTGTCAGCAATAACGCCTTATAGTTCGCTCTGTTAGCAATAACGTTTAGTGTTCGCTCTGTCAGCAAAATAACGCCATATTTAAAATTTATTATAAAATGCAAAAATCATAATTTGGGCTTCCCTGACATCATCTTTTCTTGCCTCCATGATTTTGTGGAAATACAAATTATTTTCATTGTCAAAAAGTTGGCCACGACACGTGCCATGGTTAGGCTACAATAAGTCCTAATCACTGCTGAGTACAAGAAATAGACAATATTAACAAGGGTGTACAATTAATAAGAAATGGTTTTCAGAGTATGTAATAATTATATGTGACATAATGGAAACACACACACACACACACACACACACACACACACACACACACACACTGTAACGTTTCTATAAATGTCCGCAATACTTTTATTCACAGATGTTATGTTAATCATATTTTAATGATAAATTTGACAATAGGGTTAGGCCACAAATTCTGCCTTTCCCTTACGTAAAGGCGACACAAGTATTCATACTGTATGTTTGATCTGTTTATAACAGTAATCAACTTTAAAAGGCCAATTTATAAGAGGACGCCTGCACTGTCCAATCTAATACAATCTCCTTCAAGCTTTGTTTGATCTGGAGAAGATTAAGTCTCGCGGGAATGAGATATCCTTCTGAGCTTTGCATCGCTTGGACCAATCAGAAAGCAATTGTTTATTCAAACGTGCGAAGTGTTATGTTTTGTCTTTGTAAAAATGTAATGGTACTGGACATGAGCCTCCGTCAACATGATAAATCAAGAAAGGCTCATAAGCGGCCATCCCTAATAATAGATTCCAATTATTCTGAGTTTCAACTGCAGCATACATAATTCTGCCCAGCTCTCAATTCACCATCATCAACCATAAGTTGACAAAGTTATCTATACCACCTAACTCGAGATTACAGAATCAATTAATGATTAAGTCAACTCTATGACGTCATTAATTAAATCTAGGTAATATAGAGCTAGGAGCAAATGGAGTTCATAATGACATCGCTTTGTTGTCAAATTAAGGGCACGATCGAAATATAAAGAAACTATTCGAATTACATTATTGCAAAAGTAAGCAAAAGGGTGAACAAAATTTATGCGAATCCTATGATATTAGCATAAAATTACCGACCTGCCATAAACCGGGTCTACTATTATCCACAGTCAAGATCTTGACAAAAAAATAGTAACGGAGCGTACCCTTTTCATTATGTGTGTGTGTGTGTGTGTGTGTGTGTGTGTGTGTGTGTGTGTGTGTGTGTGAGAGAGAGAGAGAGAGAGAGAGAGAGAGAGAGAGAGAGAAAGGGAAAGTACAAGAATATATTCTTCAGCAAGTGAAACTTTCAAGAATTTGTAAATAAGATATGTGTCAACAAGATCTAATTTCCTATACGTTTATGTGCAAATATTCTTACCTTGAATATACATTTTTCAGTCATGTGCAACATAACCTATAGCGATCAAAATCAACATAACCTATAGCGATCTAAATAAACATAACCTATAGCGATCTAAATTTGTTATACTATTTTGACTCTTAGTTCTGCAAAACATATCCTGTTTGCAAACAAAATGTTAAATACTCTGTAAATGTAACCCTTTAAATGCTAAAAGACAACTTTCTACGCCTATCTTGACAACCCCGATCAGGATACTTAGTACTACCAAACTAAAGTTTTTACATGCATACCTATCAGTAATTTAAAACAATCCAATTTGGAAGGCTTGATACAACAGGCAACACAGAATTTGGTCAGTGAATATTCATTTTTGGGGAATGGGAAACAAATTAAAGTAACTGTGTCTTTATGTGATTGGTGCTAATTACAAGGTAAACATTAAATTATTGTAAGCGATAACAAGGTAAACATTAAATTATTGTGAACGATAACAAGGTAAACATTAAATTATTGTGAGCGATAAATAAAGTAAGTTATGCACTCATTATCTGGCTGAATTTTATAAGGTCATTGTTGATGATTATTTCGTTATATCATTATTATATCTATTATGAAAGGAAAAGTTCCATTGTCACCAGTTCACTACTTATTATGGAAGGTATTGTTCCATCACTTATTGTGAAAGGTATTTCATCATCGCCATTTATTAGGAAAGTTTTTCTTTGGGCCACATGGATTAAAAAAAATTTGCCCAGCAAGATTTCTGTGCGGCCTTCCTTGCGGAGGTGTCACTCCTTGCGATGTGTTGGTTACATTGCTGGGGTGCGAGAGGGGTACCGGGTTCGAACTACAAAGGAGGCTGCAAACAGGAACAAGACGAATGTAGAGAGAACGTATCAACTTTATTAAATTAAAACATTCCACATTAAAACTACATAAGAAGACATATATATTCCAAATACAAGAATAAACGTACAATTAATATATTTATTCAAAGCTTGCCGACTTCATACATTTATTTAATTTCGGTATTTTTGAATTCTGATGTAATTTATTAAATACTGAATAAACCGAAGATGGCCAAAATAACTTCAAATATAGTAAAATTCAATATTTCAAACTACGACCACAATAAAGATAATGTATCATGTTTTTACAAACCAAACGATATTTTATTTCTAACTTAATTATCAAACGCATGAAGTTGGCAGCAAATCGTTTTTCCAAAAATTCAACATTATCAATTCAATAAAAAAATGCACACAATTACAATTCATATATATTTCTACTACAAATCTACACAATTCTAATGTATATAAATTACTAATATAAAATCTTCACAATCCAAAAAGAATATAAATTGCAATTAAATATTGAGAATAAAAACACATAAGGTTCCTAGAGAGAAGGGTAAAATACCTTCCAGCACCTAAAAAATCTTCCAAAAAGTCTTTTAAAATATGACAGAACAGTTTTTCTTACCTGTAACAGGAACAGACAAAATGTATATAGAGAATGTACCAACTATTTTCTCAAGGCGCGCAGTGCCTTATATCCAATTCTTGGTCGAGGAATGCACACCTCTTTCTATATAAGGTTATGAGTTCAGGGCTCAGGGTCTCGGACAACGAGACCTCACGAGACTCTTATACAACGCAATCCCCTTTCCAAAAATGGCTACTGAAGTACGCTCTCCATACACATGTTGCTCCTGCAAGGTGAACCGATAGATTTACGTAATGGTAAAGGAATTTCGCCAGATCAGCACTTTGCCTATATAATCTTTTACCTGTGTGCTGCTAGAAAAATCTCGCTCCTACCGTAAAATATCAATGCAGTACACTTTTGTAATGCAATATATTAGAGGATTCAAGCGCTAAAATTCTGTTTGATTAAGAATTATAAACATTTGAATTATAAAAGAAAACTTACTCTTTATATAAATTCCTTAAAAATTCATCGATTAAAGAATTATAAAATTTGAATTATACAAATTTGAGTTGTAAAAATTCCTTGAAAATTCTATCGTAACATATCCTATTTATCCAGGCAATTATAAACAGCTTTTCCAAGCAATTTTACCTATGCAAGCCTGCCGAGATTAAATTACGATGTTCTAAAATATTTAGTTAAATGCTTATTTTAAAGATATATCTAATTATGTGCTTTTTGTCATGTTTTCAATGATGGTTTTAGTTAATAAAAATGTTGATACAGTTACAAATTAGATGCATTTATATGGCTATTGTATGAGTCAATTATGTTCCAGAAATGTTTGTGATGTAACGATTTCAGAGACGTACATTCCCCATACCACTGACTGGCTACATTTATTATCTTGATTACATGTACATCTTGATTGAAAATTGATTACATCTACATGTACATCTTGATTGAAAATTGATTACATCTACATGTACATCTTGATTGAAAATTGATTACATCTACATGTACATCTTGATTACATGTACATCTTGATTGAAATTGATTACATGTACATGTACATCTTGATTACATGTACATCTTGATTGAAATTTATTACATGTACATGTACATCTTGATTACATGTACATCTTGATTGAAATTTATAACATGTACATGTACATCTTGATTGAAAATTGTTTAATGATTTTTATTCCATGTCTCAGTAATGATGATATTCTTCTTCTTAATTATGTTCTCATATAAAAAGATGCCTAATGACTCTCTAAAAGCAAAACATCTAATGTAACAGCTTAATTATCTAACAAACTACATGTCTAAATTTTCTCCTTAATCCACAAAATGACATTGTTCCGTACTTCTGAGTAGTATGTGATTCAGACATTGACATTTGTGACTATTTCATGGCGTAAGAAGACATTTTCTAAAATTAAATCTTTATGCAGCAGATAATCATATTTTTAAAAATTTCCTTCAAGATTTGTCATCTTTGGCAATCAGTACTCCTAATAGATAGAATAATAGATGCTCGCAAAACCTTTCTTTTCTACAAGTGTCTTCCTCTCTGCTTTTCCAGCGGCCCTGCCGCATCGTCCAGATCACTAAAATACTTTCTTAAAACTGACGTATGTTCTATTAATTCCATATATATGTATGTTTCATTTAGAATACAGGCATGAGTGTAAGTTTGATTGTTGTTTCTTTATAAACAGATGACAACCTAACTTTTGTGACCAAAAGTATGTTCTTTGGTTTTATCTTTACATAACTTCAATGCAAAGGAAATAAATGTCATTGTCTACGTAATATATATATATATATATATATATATATATATATATATATATATATATATATATATATATATATATATATATATATAACTACTAGCACATCTAGAAATGTATGTATTTTATTTAAGCAACTAATATAAGTGAAGTTCTTCCATTCTCTTGACAGCTGATTTTATTTGTTTAAATCCAATGGCCTAAAGAGTAAACAATTAGTTATTTGCTGATTATGTTGTCTTACAGATAAATTTTAAAATCGTGCTATTGAACAAACTATAGAAACACATTCCTATGATATTATTCATACCTGCTAAAAATGATGATATTACTAATCGTCATTAACAGTCGTCTTGTTTACAGAAAGTAGTATATTTTTGCCAAGTTAGTTTATGTGCAATACATTTATTTATTTTATTTTATACATTTGTATTCACATGACTTATATACTCTGTTAATTACAAATATTGATGACTGGATTTTAGAACTTGTCTTGCTGTACTGCTTTTTAAAAGCTTTTATACGCATGCACTTTACATCGTACATTCATAACATTTTAAGTGACAGTAAGTTAAAGGAGAGCAGCCTTGTTAAAAACTGGCATACTTCAAGTGTGTTCGATTAAGTACTCACATTTCTTTTAAAGATTGGATGGCCTGATGTAAATCATGTCAAATTGTTTGATGAATGAACAACACGTTTTAAAGCTGCTTTCAGTTTCTTTTCGATCTTAGAATATAAGTGTTTGGTTCATTATCAGTGGTCATCATAGTATATTCCAATTGTCTAAGTACATACATATGTATATATAATAAATATCCATATGACTGATTATACTACTTTTTCATCATGCTTTTTAATTGTCTTGTTTCGTTCTTCAGCTTTATTTTAACTTTTTTTGAACTTGAACATAGACATTCATATCAGCACTACATAAACAATTGTGTATTTTTGAGATATGCTATAAAATCACATTCAATACTCTAATATTTTCGCTGCATTTATAAACTGTTTTCATAGTAACAAGGCTATTTGCTATAAATGTCAACAAATTTAATGTTAGATATTTTATATTGTAAATTTAAAGACCATATGAGTATAATAAATACAAGTATAAACACAAAATATACAGCCAAAATCTTATTGACTTTAACTGTTCAGCCATGACTCTTCACTGAAAACAAAGTACCTGTTATGCCTATATTAGGTGGAATTAGGAGAATATAAGTCAAATAATTAGAAAATCTACAGTTTTCCAATAATATATTGAGAAAATTCAAAGCATGACTGATTTGGCAAGAAAGAAGAAACCTCAATATAAAAAAATATTTAAACATGTAAATGTGTCGTGGTTTTAAAAATTCTAGGCAGAATTTGGTTTCCATGGCCACTGACTATTTTACGGAAAAAATAAAGCATATCCAATGCCCATCCAGTGTTCACAACACATTTTCCACAATAAAGAAACGTATTATAGTACCAAAAGTAAACAGATAAGGGACGGCAAATTACTGACTTCATGGATAAACTCTGTGCAAGATCCAAACTGATGTATATTAAAGGGTTCAGCAGCGATCACTCTTACTCCTAGATGAAGCAAGCATCTTAACAATTTAAGAAGCCAGAGCTCTTCTGTAAGACTGCCTTACTGGACGATATTTCTTGGTCATGTCATAGAGAAATTTGTCCTTATTTTAAAAAAAAAATTTTTTTTTATACAAGTTAATGAATAATTCAAATTCCCAGAGCCTTTGCAATGCAAGACCTTACTAAAGTCGATGGCATTCGTTGATAAAAAAAATTATTAAATAAACTAGATCCCAGTTTATGGATAACATTACACTGGTCAGGACGTAATGCATTCTTCCACATGCATCCAAGCACGAAGGTACATGAATCTACAACAAACACTGTTATGTCAGTATTGGGCATCTTTGCCAATGAATCTCTTACACATGCTGTCTAGATCATGTCTTATTTTCTGTATATGTGAAGAGATCACTCCTATTTCTTTGTTTGGAATTCTTTGAATACGCGCCCTCCGACTGGAAGCATCTTTAAAATCGAGGTAAATGAATTTATTATTTCCCAATTTTTTTGTTGGGTATTTTGTGCGCAGCCAATCTTTATCCTTCAGATCGATTTAAGAAGAAATCTAGTTGAAAAATATAATATCTTTATACTTATGATAGCGAATGTAGAAAAGAGGTATATAGAAAAATAATTTCTGTGCATTTTCATCTCAAACCCCATGGAAAAGCATTGGTGCTACATTATTAAACATGCACTTTTCATGAGGAGAAATGCATCTACATCGGGATCATTATTTGTATGCATTTGTTTGTGTGTAAAATAGCTCATGTGAGTTATTATATGGAAAATGATCTTATGCAAAAATATATAGGACCCCACATTCTTATACATCGTGTTTTTCAAGATGATATTGATCACAATTTTCAAAGTATCTTATTATCTACATCTATTTACTTATTGACAATATGATACATACACGATTGAACTGATACAGCAAAAGTAAAAAACCCTTATTATCGTGAGAGCTATATATTCACAAAATTGTCCGAAATGTTTAGACTATGAATATACGAGCCAATGACAAAAACAAATCTTCAACCTTCTGATTAGAACTGAAGTTATATAATTTAACATGTCACTAGGTCTTCACGAAAAATAAGTACTTGATTAACTTGAAAATATTTTCCTTTTTTCAGCTGAATAAATATACTCTGTTTTATTTCTAATAAACCAGAAAGAAAATCACACTCACATAAAGACGATTTTCCACACGAGAATGTTCAAATCACAGCCCTAAATGCCTTTCCTGTGACTACATTAATACCGCATGTGTTCACTGAACTAGCTGGACATTGTTTTGGACATTGTTTCAGGTTGATGAGGCTGTAATAATAGTTCACTTATGTTATACTTCTCTTTCACCTTTATTAACCCTTTCTGCCTTTGATCTTTTCTTATATAAAAAATAAATGATCCCCGTCATAGGCTTGTTGTAGAGCCATCCCACGTCAGTATACAAAAAGGAAGAAGATATGTGACCCAAATAATGTGTCATACAGAAATACATCACCAGAATAAATATAACATGATTTTTCTACAGGAATATTAGGAGAGAGAGAGAGAGAGAGAGAGAGAGAGAGAGAGAGAGAGAGAGAGAGAGAGAGAGAGAGAGAGAGAGAGAGAGAGAGAGAGAGGCAGAGAGAGAGAGAGAGAGAGAGATGCTGTATACAAGTATACAAGAAATAGACAAATGTATGAAAACGTAGCCTAGCTACAAACTGCAAGATTCTATACCAAAGTGTAAGTATAAATTTCATTTTTATTGAATGTATCGCACTTAAAGTTTTTTTTTTAAATCAAGAAGTCTTTCTGTTTTATAAATGGAAGTTATCCAAAGTTTAAGATGACTATATCCATAAATTCAAAGCCAGGTCTGTTCTTCTCGAATCTAATATTCCAAATATTATTTAATCACAGGGCAAACTTAGTTATGTGTATGTGTACACTTGATCTCTATCCACCGAAAAGTATATTTCCATCAAGTCCCGTGAATACGGTCCAGTACGAATGATGCCTGTACCTAATAAATAGTTAATTACTCGGTTTGAGAAATATCTTCCCAACACCGATTTCCCATACTCAGACAAGTGTTCACTAAAATCGAGACAATGTTATAAACAGAGACGTCTATACAAAAAACACATATCCTACGTTTGTTGCAATACATACATACAC
This sequence comes from Margaritifera margaritifera, assembly GCA_029931535.1. Taxonomy (NCBI): domain Eukaryota; kingdom Metazoa; phylum Mollusca; class Bivalvia; order Unionida; family Margaritiferidae; genus Margaritifera; species Margaritifera margaritifera. Next base: position 253,963 of record JAQPZY010001140.1, on the reverse strand, counting down.
ACATGTATACATACATACATACATACATACATACATACATACATACATACATACATACATACATACATACATACATACATACATACATACATACATACATACATACATACATACATACATACATACATACATACATACATACATACATACATACATACATACATACATACATACTCGGATATAAACCGGGTCCAAATGCAAACAACATAGACCCTGATCGCATAATGCGCCGGCAGATCAGGGTCTATGTTGTTTGTTATGCTGATAAGTCTTTACAAACTGCATAGATCCAGATCTGCTGGCGCATTTTGCGACGGCAGATTTGGGTCTATGCAGTTTGCAGTTGGTATCGGTTTTTACGCGAGTATATATGGTACATACATACATACATACATACATACATACATACATACATACATACATACATACATACATACATACATACATACCTCTGTGAGACAATCATAGTATTCCAAATAATAGTAATTACCGTTTGTATATGAAGAAAGTTCTATTATTTAGATTTTGTATTTTCAATCCTTGCCTTTATGTCATTAGAAGATCTCGACTTTTATGGGTTTTCTTTGTTGCTTGGACTTTCCGTAAATCTTTCGATTAAAGCACCATGCCGATTTAATACCCTCATGCGTCCTCAGTCTATGTTATGTAAAAGCCCCGGATTCATATATCTAATATCATTAGTCACTGATATTTCATGTCCCCCAATCTGCGGTCGAACATCACTTGATCCTCCTTCTTTTTACAAATTATATCATCCCCTGTCTCCTCGTACATGGATTTAATGATCACCGACAGCGTGCCAACCATTGATATTGCAATGCTCAAGAGGGAATGAGTTGATTGATTTCATTACTCACAGAAAGTCTTTCTGAAAATACTAGGGCAGTTGACAAATTAACTGAACATTCGGCAGGGCAAATGATCGATAGCGTCATAAAACGTGTGTAACTCAAACACATAACTGAATCATGCTCGTAGAATTTTGTCATAATGCAATGTTGTCAATATATTAGGGCTTTTTTAAAAGAAAGCTGACTTATACCAGTTTTATATCGGGGGGGGGGGATGGGGGTGGAGGGGAGGGGTGTGGGTGAGTGAAATTAGATTTTTTACTTAAGTTTTTTAATTTCTTACTTAATATCAATTTTGTACGAAATTTAAGAGCATTTTGGTAAATTACAGTCTTACAGTCTAAAAAATTCAAACACTGCGCTGTAAATATACGTAAACGAATTTCAGAGAAAGTTGGAATTTATTGCAACTTACACGTATTTCTGGACATCCCAGGTTGTCGATGGGGAAAATCGTCGAAGATATATTTTATGCAAGACTAGATTTGTGTATCTAAACACGCATGCACCAACAGCAGATAAAAGGTCCATGTCAAAAAGTTAAATAATTTAGAAAAAGAAAAAACACAAATTTGGAAAATTGCTATAATTGTATGAAAATTGAAGCATTTTATCTATATATAAATACAAACATGCACACCAAATTTCATTTTCCCACCTCAAGTGGTTTTCTGCTTAACTGTGTTCAAAAGGTGAAAAAAAAAGAGAAAAAAAAAGAAAGAAAAGGAAATGACTCATTGCTGCTATGGCATTAACATTTGTAATTAGGTCATCTACAATCAGGCTAATTTACTTAAACTCTTATAGCTACACATATGCTAGTCATATATTTCATTTGCCTACGTTGAGTCGCTTTTCGCAATCTTGCTAGGAAGCTTTTCGTGACTGATGTATAGACGTACGACGTATAGGACCAGATCAAATCAATGGGAGCATAGCAAATTGAAGACGATATAATGGATGATATTTTTCCAACCATCACATGGTTCCAAGAAGCATTCACAACGAAGTATTACAACATTTGAAGAAAAATGTGGAATATAAATTTATCGTCCAATAGGCCTCATTTTCTTTGAGAAAGGAGGGGAATTGTGTTCATTTATTACCAACAATGTTCGTCTTTAAATGCAGAGGTAAAGATGATAATTATTCTTCAAAAGATTAAACGATATCATACTAAACAATATTGGAAGACAAAATCACAGCCAGCGTTATGCTGATGTCACAAGTACCTTAGCATTGTACCTTCAGAAACAGCAGGTATAATTAGGATTTTGCAAAGAGAGAGATGTTATATATATATATATATATATATATATATATATATATATATATATATATATATATATATAAAGATTAAACGATATATATATATTAATAGTCATGAAATTGAATGGTATATCATTCAAAAGTTATTTTACTTAAAATCTTGGCTGAAAATGCAAACAAACAAATACTCTAATTCAAACTCAGATTTCAATATCGTCAAGCCAGATTGTGAAAAAGAACGATTTTTTGTCTTTCAAGCCCCCAACCTCCTTTCTTGCCACGTATATATCTTTAAGCCAGATTCTGCAAAAAACGAGTTTTTTCTCTGATCCCCCCACCCCTGTCATGTAGACTGTTTGTTTTAAAAACTGCATAGAATCATTTACGAAGCTGAACATTAAGTCAATCCATCGGGTCATGTGATATCCAAATTCCTGCCAATATAATAAACCAACGCAGTGAACATATATTGATTTATGTGTCTTCATCAACGTTTTTATTACTTTCTCTATGTAATATACTTGATATAAACGAGTCAAGGCTTCAATCCACATACTTTCTAATGGGATGGAATGTATCCAAGTCGATTTTTGTATTCACTTTAATGCGTACACATACAAAAGCAGCATGATTTCTTTTCGTGAACAATGAAGACATCAATGTATTGGAGACTCACTGAATATTCAGAGCTATGCAATTAACGTGACATGCCAAACGTTTCAGTATCGCCGATTTTAATTCCGTCTTACACTTGCAGCTGAAGTTGTGAAAAAATAAACAGTTGGCTATATAAGAACTACGAAAGTTATTCCGTGTATATTTCTTTTGCTTTAGAAACAAATCAAAACTTAGACTGACGCGATGGATCGTAAAGGAAGGTAATATCTGTCAGTAAGACAGACGTATATAAATCGAAAGAATAGGCAAAATAGCCCCGTGAAGACACTGCGTTTGATGTATTCAAAATTTATTCTCGAAGTTGAAATTACAAAGAGGTTAATACGTAAATTGTATTGCTAATACTCTCTAAAACAAGCCGAGATCCCAATAGGACACCGACGGCTTTAGCTTAAGGTCCGATTCTAGTTGTAGGTTGATTGAGCGGGTGATAACGTCAACGCTATGTTCTAACCTCTTTATCAGGCACTTACGAGGCAGACTATTATAATATTTATAAATGCAGTGGTCTAAATATACATACAAACTAGACAATTACAATATTTATCAAAGCTGTGGTCTAAAATATACATTCAAATTAAAATATTATACTATTTATAAATGCTTGGCCTAAATCTCTTAATGCGATATTTGAGTATCTGGATGAATCAGCACGTGATAAGGCCAAAACTATGTTCTTAGCAGCTTATCTTATACATTATACAAACTAAAATATCGTATATGCTCGTTTTATAAGTCGAGACCAACAGCAATCAACTTTGACTCTGACCTGCCGTCGCATAATACGCCGGCGGATCAGGTCGTATGTTGTCTTCTCTACTCATTACTCCTAACAAACTGCGTAGACATAGAACTGCCGGCGCAGAATTTATGTAACTATGGAGATTAATGAAACGCATTGGTTAAAATTTAACTTTCCTTTTAGAAGCAGATCCTCCGTGCACAGCTACTTGGCATTATTTTCTTTAGAAGATCAGCTTCATGTGGTTTGATCCAGGGGATTTCTTGTTCGACAGCATTCTGCTTCAGATACATTCCTAATATGATTTACATTGGTTTTGTCAGGATGTAAGGGATGTGTTTTCTGGATAAGATCCGATTGTACACTGGTCTGTCTTGGGGGGGGGGGCGGGGGTCAGGAGGGCAATTGCCCCCCGGGCGTAACCGGGGCGTAGATGGAGAGGGGAGGGTTGGAGGTTGGCAACTGACACAACAAAACTGTTCTCTGTGGCAAAGTAGGGGCGCCACTAAAGAACATTGCCCCCGGGCGCCTGGGTAGATGCGCCACTAAAGAGCAATTGATCCCGAGCGCCGCGAACCCTCGCGCCACCACTGGCAGTATCAATGTTTATTTGACCAATAATTAGGAGTGAAAACTCAAAAGATTCACGTTCTAACATTTAAACAGTAAGTTTGTCAACTCCTTTAAATACCACATCACCCTTCTAGCCTTTGTCCGCTAGTTTAAACATCCCCATATCCGGCGTGAAAGACAAGCAATCTGAGTGATTATAAAATTGCCGATGTTTGTTGATAATGTGTGAATTTACCAAGGTAAACAATTGTATGACTTTTTTCAAGACAGACATATCAAAGTGTTGTACTTTCCCCATGACTAGTCGCCTACGTTGGCAATTCTAACATACTTGTTCAGGATTATTTTCCAAAGCAGTGTCGAAACTGGAATATAGTAAAAACACTCAATAATTAGAAATGAATAAGTCCAGAGTTTATCAGCTTGGATACATTTTTTATCAAGATGAGTAGGCTAAATACAATTCCTTGAGCTTGATCAGTATTTATATAAGCAAGTTAACTTTATCCAAGTATAAACGTTTAGCATCTTTATGATAAAATACTTATTAACGCCCTCAATGTGTTCGATGACTTTGCGTGCTGAAGAAATTAAATTATCATCAGGACTTCAACTTTCCGATATTGTTCAGATCTGTCGAAAGTAAATAACTTGCTGATCCTAAAGAAATTGATTTAGTAATGAAATGTATTAGATTTATCCTTTCCATTGTATATAAATATGGCCGTTTCTTTCTCTTCGCGTATCCTTCAACTCAAGCTTTCATTGAGGACTTGAAAATGCAACGTTATGACACAGTATCAGCAGGCTTCTGCATTAATACTGATTAAATAATAAAGCATCAGTATAAAAAGTATGAGAAGAAGTAAAAAGGTGGCCTATTTTTAGATGTTTTACGTCTTTGTCGAAATTAAGAAATGCCGTGAAAAAAATATTGACATAATAAAGTCATTTATTAAGTAAACAGTCAACCTGTCAGAAAGCGAACTTATACTCCACAACAAAACGAGGAAACGACTGCGTAGGATCCAATTCCTACTCTTTTGGATACAGGTGAAAATCGAAAAGCTCGCCAACATTTTATTTTGTATACTATCTTGCACACATTTAAAATCTAAGAATGGTATTTATCGAAATGAAGGTTAATTTTTGGCTATATTCTTTACTTAATACAGACGTGTCACTTTAAACAATGAATACCAAGCAACACCTAAAATATTTGTACGTCTCGACAGTCTGTAATAACGTTCTAATATATGAAAATTTCTGAGAATTGTTACAAATACAGATTTCTTTTAAGATAGTACACTTTTAAGATAGTACACTTTTTAATTCCGAGAAACTAATACATCTTCATTATTTCTTGAGAAAAATATATGATGATATCCAAAGAGACTTATTTTATTCCTTTGAAACTGCTATTTTCATTGAGGTCTGAAACTTAGATATATAGAGGATATCTACGTTTTTTTTGAGTAGATATAAGGAAATATTTCACGACTGTAGTGGAAATATTGTATTGTCACAGGTGGATTTCCTTTTTATTATATATGTTTAAGGCAAACACCTTCGATTTGAATGGATTTGTTTATCCATTCTGTGTCAATGCGATTTACGGCTGCATTACTACATCGATAAAAAGAAGTTCTGAAATTTTACAATAACTTTAGCACAGTGACTTTTCGCAAATTTAGATTGTACATATAAATGTTTCAATTCGTGTATTTTTTTCAAATTCATGGCTGTTTTCATACGCAAATGAAGAGATTTTTGTTATCGTTAACACATTTTTTTGCGCGGTTTGAGACAGTGAACATTGCCGGTAATGGGGTATTGTAGAAACATGACAAAAAGGTCCAGCAGCCTAACATCATTAAACAACAAATGTTAAAGATTGTGAGTCTACTGGTAAGGATTTGGTTTCAATTTTTGTCTATTTCTGCATTCAAACGATAATTATGTTGTGTTGGCAAGCTTGCAGTCTATCGCGTTAACAGTCGCTGCACACAAATTTTGATTGTCACTTAATTTCGGTTTGCCATTGACACTTATCAATGCCTGATTTCTCCATCGTTTTCAGACATGATTATGATTGTGATGCCAGTTAAAATCACTACTTAAACACTTTTATGACTATATCTAATCAAGAGTTTTTCTTAAAAATGTGAACCATTTGTCGTTGAGTGTAACAGTTATACAATACAGTATCGTGACACAGAATATTGAATAAGAACAGGTCATTAAGTTCAGTCACTGAAAATGTGCACGATTCATGTGGAAAACTAATTATAAAAAGTTAATACTTGAAACCTACTTTTTGTTTATTTATTGATGACACATTCTTATTGATTGTATAAATGTATACCAGAGAGTCAACAGTCTTTACACAATTTAAGATCTATTCATCCTGATGGGGAGAGAGAGGAAGGGTGAGGGGGAGAAGGACAAGGAGAAGAAAAAATGAAATAGGCTTAAATATGTAAATACAGGTCTGAATAACATACCTAAGGTCAGATATACTTCCTAAATGTAAAAATAAAGTAGTTCTAAAAGTTATATCGCCACTTTGGCGATATAATTTTTCTCCCATTGATATATTTCTATATTTTATTATGAAATATATAATAAATACTTATCTTTGTGCGTATGTTGAAATACATGTGACAAACTGCAAACTGCGCAGACCCATATCGGCCGTCGCCGGCAAATCTGGGTCTGCGCAGTTTGTAAGGAGTAATCAGTAGAACAAACAACATACACCATGATCTGTCAATGCATTATGCGACGGCAGATCAGAGTCTATGTTGTTTGCATTTGGACTCGACTTTTAAAAGCGAATACATACGGTATATGTTTGTCACGTGTATTTGGACATATTCACTTCCGTTGTAAAGAAATCGACGTTCATGTCTTCTAGACTAAAAATGTGCCTTAAAAATGCGTTATCTATCACAAACATGTGTTCCTATGTATGATTGTTTTATTTGTATAAACTTATAGCTATGAACATCTTGTTTCTGAACTGACCGAAATGTAAGAATAATATTAAAAATATGCTTCATATTTCATCTATTCCGTGTTAGTGAATAACATGAATTATGTTTCGGGTGGTGGGTGGGTGGGGTTGGAAATTGATAATTTGCATCTCTTTTTGACTTCTATTTTCATTCACATTGATTAAAAAAACAAAGGACACACTTATGATTTACACATGGAGGTTGGTTTAAATGAAGAAAGTAAGGCAGTACAACCATTGTATGGTTGGCTTCTCGTACAGTGAACGCGCAGCCATTCAATCACCGGCGAGTATATTGAAACAAGTGAGAAACAGTCTGAGTGAAATGACAAACCGAAAAGTAATTAAAGCATTTCAATTCATGTACAGTTGATCTAAGTTATAATTATGCTTTACTTAGCATTGCTACCAAGGGCGGATCCAAAATTATCGTTAAGAGGGGTGGGGGTGGGGGTGGGGTGGGGTGGGGCGTAAACAAGTAGGTGAGGTGTCTGCGGGACGGAACCCAGCGGTCGAAGCCCTTGGAAACACCTGCATTTTAAGTGCTTCAAAAGCATAATTGTAACCATCAAACTGTCAAGAAAACTTGCTCTAGGAAACGTTCCGGCTCTACTGCCTACTGGTAGTACAGGCTGATATTAATCTAGTTAAGGTTTGTTGATAACTCGTGTTTTTCTATATAAAGGTTCGCTCCACTTTAGTTTATGTTTACAATCATTTCATTGTCAGTACTCACTCAAATCTAATTCGGTGTGTATCATCTGATAGAGCAATAGTTTTAAGTCGTGACCTACTGTAACGCAAACAGTATCTTGCGTTGACTTTCATGGAATGGTGAGCATCTCTATATTGAATCTGAGCATGAATATAGATTGGGTATCGTTGCCGCGTACAGCGTTACCCATGGTGTATGGTTTAGTCTTGGCAATTGCGAAAAAGCGAATTTTGTTCACTTACTACAGCACGTTGAAAGTACCGGCAGTGGGGGCCCGCTTACCCAGTGTTCTCCGGCCGTGGGTTTGATCACATCCAAGTACATATTGTGCCATTTGTCTTTATATCGTTATAATGCATAGGAGCCTTGTCAGGAGCTGTCCACTTTACTAAAGCAATCTTCAGCTGTAAATATTAGACGTTATTCTTTCTTGCTATCTTGTGTATGTGCTAAAATTATTTAATACACTGAATGTTTCGGAATTGATTCTAAATTTCTAGAAAGCCATATGACGCTATGTTATCAGATAGAATATAGTCTGTTTCAGGTTAAACATTTATATTTTAATAAACAAGTTGAATTCATAAATCTCATACAGTCGCTCTTATGAAAGAACAGCTGAATATGTAACCAGATCAGTTCATGTGCACGCATGCGTAATGCATATCACTTAATTCGTACTTAAACACGTTTTGAGGCGTGACTTGTGCATTACAGGGTTCGTTTGTTGTATTTTAGCTGTTCTATGGGAGCTATTTATCTCCGAAGGGTTGCTTAGCCCGTATATATTTCTTGACCTCTGTGTTGATTGTAACTTCAGTGGGGTTGGAGAACGAATGATATTGGTCAAGTCAGCGTGAGCGGTAAAGATTCTTAACCAATGGATCCGCGCGGTGGCCATGCTTTCCACAGATCCTTCAGCAGACCAGGAGAATTGAAGTACATGGAATCATTCCTCAGATATTCATCGCGAGTAGCGAATTGGGATTAATATATTCGTCGTGGGGATGACATGGAATGGCAGCATCATATCTGTTGATGAACAGTATATTTTGTTTTTGTACCTTAAAAGGTCAATGTTGTCATACGAATGACAATCAGATACAACATCATATATGTTAATAAACTATTTGTGCAGTGGTCATACTTGTGAATGTACTATATATTTATCATATCTGTTGATGTTCTATGCCAGCATACTCTCAGTCATATTTCATGTATTTGTGAACAATAGTATTTCCGTGAAATTGCGTCTCATTTATCCACGACGCTGTACTAGCAGCACAACCCTTTATCAGTCATAACCCTTTATCAGTCAAGATATCGGAACAATTTCAACTTCGTCAAAGGCTAACGGAACGGGTAGATGTCGATTACAGTTATGGAATGTCATACTTCACGCACTGATATACGCGCTTGCTAAGATGCATGAAAGAGTTCATTTATGATACATCATACAATTAGAATCATAGTGTTCGTGTATGCGTAGTTAAATCTTTCAGTCTAGTTTAATTTAGTTTGTGTGAGAATGAAAAAAGACTGTTATGGTGTCAGAAATTACATATTCATCAACTTTTGCATGTTATTAATAAACATCTCATTCACACGGGATAGCCGTGTATTTTCCCTGGATCCAACCCCATCAGGCTTCATCCTGTTACATTGCCAATTTTTCATATTGCATATGTGAAACAAGATTTGTTTGTATGTTCTTTTGTTTTTCTTTATTCATATGATAAGAATTATCAGGTCTGTTATATCCTCTTACAGCTAACATTTCTTTAAATGGTATTTGTTCCACGTTTTCATTACAAATAATGTTAGGATCATAGAGTAGCAAACAATGATCAACTAACTTTGATATAAATATTATGTTTCATATACAAAACCTACAAAGGAATTAGCAATAGTTTTGAACCTCAAGTTGACTAAATACGTCAAGAAATTATTAGAAATAATGACTTTAAAATCAGGTCTATACACTCTTGTCTTCTACAAATGAAACCTCAACGTCAAAGCAGTGTTGCTTAGGAGACCATGCCACGGGTTTATTTTAGAAGCGCATTTTGTCTAGGGGTGCATATTATAGTTCAGATACTGGGCAAGAAAAATGCTTGTCACATTACCAACTTTCTTTAATTACCTTGTATTCTTGAGTGTTTAACCTATACTACTCTGCTTGATAAGCACGATAAACACTTCTTCGAATTTTTTTACACAACTTTGTTGGCCTGATGGCAGCATAACATAGATATGTAGTTTACCTATTTTAGACCGTTTATTACTTCAGAATTTCTCTTGGCTTTTGTGCTTAGTGTTTGTTTTGTGGATGTAAATTGTTTCTTCTCATGACGAAGAGCTTATTTAGCTGGAAACCTTGTATTTGCACCGTTATCAATTGTTGTATCATTATATATATATATATATATATATATATATATATATATATATATATATATATGTATGTATGTATGTATGTATGTATGTATTTATGTATGTATGTATGTATAACATTTATATGAAAAGTTTAGGTGTCTATTGATTCTTTATCCTTCCTGTCGTTTGTGTTGGTCTATATCTTCTCATCTAAGACAAAATGAAAATTAGAATACAGAAAATTATGTCGATTCCTTGAATTGTAAAATCAATATAAAATTTTGTCCAAAAAACAACATTAACAGTAAAATTGGTGTCCGAGGTACCGATAATATTATACGATTAAAAAGCCTTAAGTACTTTGTCTTTAAACCGGCAAGTTTGTCTTTAAATTGGTACATCTTTGGGAACAACGTTGAAGGTGCCCTAAACCTCCTTCCAAACGAAAGAGCATTTACATAACCAATTTAACATACAAAACATACACACTATGAAAAACATAAAACACGTACCATTACACATTAGCCAATATTAGAGGAAAGACGAGTTTTGCGTAATTTAAAGTAGACGCTATTATTGAACTCGTGTTTCTTTGAATATTATCACATAATTTGAATCAATGAACAAGCTGAGAGCGGCTACGAAATAAACATGGTATTTTAATTGAGGATGCTAGATTTGGTGTTTTTTTTTCGATTTATAAGGGATCAATAAAAGCCTGAAAAAAATAGTTACATGAGCACAGTAAGTTATATTTCTTTATGGAAAATAAAAAGAAGATATGAGGTATGTATGTTAAAACGTATAGTGTTATCACAATTAACTTGAATCAGTTTTCAGCAACTAGAAAATGAAAATTTAACTAAATTCATTTACAGAGATATTTTTTCAAATCAAATTAAAATATTATTTTGCTTCAATTGGACGGCAACAAAAATTAAATGACAAACAAATACGTAAACCGGTCTCCGTGACATTCAATTACGCAATCCCAAATCGCCAGTTAATACTTGTGTAGATATATACACACAATCATAGAAATCAAATATTCCTGTTAAAGCTATATTTGAATATTACTGACATTTCAAAAGAACGTCAGAGCAACAAAGACATTGAGAAGAGCATTGGTAGAGGTAAACCAGGGAATTCAATATACACCGAGGTACTATTAGTGGAAAACTTTTCCAGGATGTACAATTATTCTTTTTTATTTGTACCTAAGCCTTGGACCCAGAGCAGGGTGTAACAGAAGTATTGTTAAACACGCATCGTTTTTCACGGCAGAAGGGCGCTTGTTGTTGTGTTTTCAACCTTGTGGTCCGTCTTATACGACTTTATCCCACGTGATTCACGTTGGCCCATGCCGTTATGGACACGCCTTAGTAAAATGTGACATAAAAATGAAAGGAAAAGAATATATATCATTATGTGACTTATAGACTAATTTCAATCAAGCCATATTTATGTGTCTTTATTTTTGATCGTGATAAAATATAATATTTGTCACAAGATTGTAACCAAATAGGTTTGAATCAAGTGAAAACACCGAACACGCTGTATGTGAATGAAATGTTTATGATAACCAAGTACGAGATCCTACACCAAAAATTACTGATGCTTACTGATTACCGAATATATATATATATATATATATATATATATATATATATATATATATATATATATATATATATATATATATAAAATGATATAAAAATACAATGAAAAAAACAACACTTATAAGACTCTAACTTGGAACACAATGTTCATCACTTCACACGAAGCGTTAGTGTCCCCTCGGAGACAATTACGCTGGATTATATACATAAACAAGATACGGACACCAAAACTGGAGAACAACACTCATAAATGTATACTAAAAAAAAAGAAAAGAAAATAGCTGATGTTATCAAATAAAATGTTAAATTATGCTGACGTTGTCATATACAATTATTGCAACTTGGTATTCACCATAATGCGAATACGATTTCAATAAAATGAGCGGATGGTTCACACAACCACATGTATTGCTTAAAATTCAACATGCATAGTTCAACATTCAAAGTTCACAGTTCAATATTCAAATCCTTAGGATGAACTTATCCTGGGTATGCTCCACTCTTTTTCCCGAACTTAACGGTTTCTAGGAAGGAGATCCAGTAACTTCTAGACGGACTAACGATATCTTCTTAATACCAAAGTGCGATGCACCGCATCCGTATAGCTTTCTCTGGTAGTGGCTCACCAGTGCCACGTTCCTCTAGCCAAGTATCACGTCGCTAGGTTGCCAACTATATTGCTCGACTGCCCCTTAAGTGGCCCAGTCGCCTTCTATGTTGCCCTGTAGCCAACAATGACACCCTGCTCCCAACTATGACAACCTGCCGCCAACTTAAAGTAAACCAAACTGGCTAGTGTACTACATTGAATTACTATTATTAAACTAATAGTTAAAGATATGCATGCGATCAACCACATCAAAATAGAAACAAAATACATACTTCTAATTATCGCAAAAAGCCCTCCAAATACATACTGCATTCAACGTTCTGCTTCAACAGAAACAGTGAAATGACTATACTCCATATCTCGAATCCGGTATAATTTACGGAAAAGTCTAACTATGCAAATAAACATAAATGTTGGAATAGTAAATTCAGGCGACATTTTCTACGTCTGAAAACAATTAGAAATATAATTAAGTTACAACATAAAATAAATCCATGCTTACCCCTATGGTTGTAGTATACTGTCTGTAAAGTAGACACTGCCTGACAAGATCTCCGAATCGTTGCGCTAGCATATAGTACATACATCCTATTAATATTACCACACACAAATAACAAGTGCAAGACCCAGGGTTAAAGTACCCGTGCACATCATGAAATACGGGTATCTCGCTGCGAGTGATCTACAGCAAGATGCAGCTATTACTCGATGTCTTGAAAAAAAAAACCAAAAAAAAAAAAACCAAAACACTAGGTAACTTTGTACGCGCCCAAGATACATAATCATTCTCCTATGACATCAAACTATTTTCTTGTCCTAACTCCGTGACAATATTATAGAATTACGCTGACCGCTTTGAATCATTTGGGAGTACCTATTATTGATAAGTGTGTTTGAGTGGTAACCTTTATTAAGTCTGTGACAATAGGTTTTGTCGGATACTGTTATTATCTAGCTAGAAGTTTCAAATTTTATTGATTGGTCATGCGAATTAATACACTGCACACAGAAATGTCTTCAAATAATCATATGATATGTGTTCTCCGTATGATTACCAGTCAGCATTATTCATTACCTAAATTATACACTTGTACAATTCTTTCATTTTATATAGAATATTTAAGATCTGAGACAATATTTATCTCTGACATAGAAAGAAGTAGCGATTTATTTACCTCCAAAAGCAAGCAATACTCTCTTATCCCATAAAGCGTCCTTACAACTCGAAATTGTGTTAGCAAGTGCTATAGAAAGACTCGCGTGTTTGCAGCGAATATGAAAGTAAGCCCCAAAAGGCAAATATCAGAACCATAATGTGGAGTTATGTCTTTTTCTTCTTTTAAGAACCAACTTATGTTGTCTCAAAACTTGCATTTGACTTTCTATGCTCGATGTAAATTAGAAGATGTTAATGATTTCAATTTTAAGTCACGTAGGGTAAAAGACTGAGTTCATCTTCATACCATTGTCTTGCATGATGTCATATCAGGTACATCACATGTTATACCATTGTCTTGCTTGATGTCATATCAGGTACGTTAGATGTTGTACCATTGTCTTGCATGATGTCATATCAGGTACATTAGATATTATACCATTGTCTTGCGTGATGTCATATCAGGTACATTAGATGCGCGTTCAAAGTTTTTTCTTTTAATTTACTTAATTTTTAACTATACACGTTAGGTTTTATTGCAGATGAGTGTCTTAGAATTTTTTGAAAAAGTAGTAATTTTCGATAAACGAGTCCTTCCTTTGTTTAAAAAAGAGCAAGAACTAAAATAACTACGAAGAGTTTCACTTGTTCGTATTTCCGTTGCTTTTGAATATTCATGCCGAGTATTCCCAAAAGTATTCGAGTATTCCCGAGTATTCCCAAAAAGGAATCAAATTGGATGTACACTAAAACTCAGTTACTTTTAGTGATTGACATGTTATTAGACCTCCGAGTTGAAAGATGACCACGACATCACTAACTGGTTTGGTTTATGTGAGTACGTGAGTGGCTGATCAGACCAATTAGTGCTCTGAAATGTCTGTGCCACACTTGACAGGATATGCCGCTTGGGTTTGCTTGATCAATATAGGACGTGCCGCACGCAGTTCTGAGATTTACGCTGGTTGCGCTTCTGCACTGCCTATGCAATTCTCCCCTGTTCAAAGTCTGTAGCTCTAATCCATGGATGAGACTGCTCCAAGTAGAGCGATCCTGTGCGAGATCTTCCCAAGACTCAAGGTCAATGTTGAAGTGTTTCAAGGATGACTTGAGGGAATCTTTGAACCGTTTCTTCTGACCACCCTGAGATATCTTTCCCTCCTTCAACTCGCCAAAAAAGATCATGTTTGGTAGTCGTTAATCTGACATCCTCGTGACGTGACCTGCCCATCTCATCAGCAGAGTATGGAATCTTGGGATGCCTGCCCGTATGAGAACCTCAGTGTCTGGAACCCTGTCCTGCCATTTTATCCTCATCAGTTTTCTCAGGCAGCCCATGTGAAAATGGTTCAGCTTCTTAACATGGCGTCTGTACACCGTCCAGGTTTCGCAAGCATACAGCAGGTTTGGCAACACAATGGCTTTGTAGACCTTCAGGTTTGTTTGTAGACTGATGCTTTTGCGCTCCCACACATTTGCGCGTAGACCGCGGAAGGCCACGCTTGCTTTAGAAATTCTTGTGTTGGTTTCATCATCGATGTGTACTGCGCATGATAGTTTGGTGCCGAGAGGTATAGCTAAACTTGTTCGCTGCCAGGATGGGTTTGATCGATTACTGTCATAGGATCTACGTAAGGCTTTCCTGGTGCAAGTTGGTGCATCACCTTTGTCTTTTGATACTGATTGTGAGACCCAAATTGTGACAAGCTGAAGAGAAATAGTCCATACTCTGTTGCATGTCAGACTCAGATTTGACATTCTGAGAACAGTCGTCAGCAAATAGGAAATCATGAACAGTCACTTCCTGTAACTTCATCTTCGCCTGTAGTCTCCTCATATTAAAGATCTTGCCGTCAGTCCGGTATCTGATGTCGCTTCAGTGTCATAGTGACGGAAGGCATCAGTAAGCATGACAGAGAACATCATACTGAAGAGGGTTGGAGCCAACACACAGCCTTGCTTGACTGCACTGGTGACTGGGAATAATTCAGATGACTCGCCGAGCGAGCATGCCATCATTGAAGTGCCGAACAAAATTTTGCCAGTATCTTCCAAAGGCCCCCGCGACTGACTGTGCCAAAAGGCTTTTGTCAGGCCGATGAATGTCGTGTACAGGTTGGAGTTCTGTTCCTGGCATTTCTCCTGAAGTTGACGTGCTGCAAACACCATGTTTGTCGTACTTTCCTGAAGCCACGTTGATTCTCAGGCAGGAACCCCTAATCGATGTGATGCACAAGGCTATTTAGCAGAATTCTGGCAAAAATTTGCCGGCTATTGACAGTAAGGAGATTCCCCGATGGTTGTCACAGTATTGTATGTTGCCTTTTCGCTTGTACAAATGGACGATGGAAGTATCAGTGTAATCCTGGAGTATAGTTAAATAAGGCCACATATTGGCTGGAAGAGTTCAATCAGTTTTTGTGCCATGTGTGAGCCTCCAGCGTTATAGACTTCTGCTGAAATAGCATCTGCTCCAGGTGCTTGGCCATATGACAACAGGTCAATTTCTCTCTCGGTTTCAGTCAGCGTTGGAGGATCAGCAAGTGATATGTTGATTTCCTCTTGGGGACGTCGATCAGTTGCCTCCTCACGGATAGGTGACTGTTGATTGAGGATGTTGTTGAAGTGTTCTGCCCATCTTTAAGTATCATTTCTTTGTCAGTGAGCAGTGTGGTGTTGTCAGCACTCAGTATTGAACATGTTCCTGATGACTGTTGCCAGTAGATTGTATTCAAAGCATTATTGAATTTCTTTCATGTCATTCCTGTCTGCGTATGACCGAATCTCATCTGCCCTATCGTTCAGCCATGTGTCTTGCAACTCTCTAAGTTTGCATTGAACAGTCCTCTTGATGTTGTTGAAGGCTACCTTCTTAGATGTTAAAGTGCTGTCTTCTAAACAGGCCTTCTGTATCCGATGTTTCTCATTCATAAGTCTCTGTATGTCAGCGTCCTTTACATCAAACCAATCTTGATGTTTACGTGTGGTGGGACCGAAGGTTTTGGATGCAGTTGAGTACACAGAGATTCTGAAGGATGACAATTTTCCTCTACATTCTTGAAGTTCATATCGATTGTATCTAGTTGGCTGCACAGTTCTTCTGCAAATGCCTGTTTCGCATTCTCTTGTTTCAATTTGGAGACATTAAGCTTTTTGGGCACTTCTTTGCCTTGCGGTCATATGCTAGGCTCTCTTGATTTGGAGTTTGGAGACTATGAGCTGTGGTCAGCCCAGCATTTTGCAGTTCTCATGGCCTTCGCCATTCAGACATCCTGCCAGTCTCGTCTCCTGACAATGACGTAGTCAGTGAGATCCCAGTGCTTGGAGCGTGGGTGCACCTACGAGTTCTTGTTGCGGTTTGGCAGGCGGAAGACTGTGTTGGTGATTAGGAGGTCACATTTCCTCAGTAAGAAGAGTCCGTTGTTGTTGCGTTTGCAAAACCATTTTTGCCAATGACACATGGTCATGTTTGATGATATGTGCCAACTGTAGCACTGAAGGCACGAAGGATGATGAGCTTGTCTGCCTTAGGTACTTCTGCGATAAGAGACTCCAGGTCTTCATAAAATTTGTCCTTGATCTCATCTGGATTGGTGATGGTGGGTGCATAGGCGCTGATGATAGTTGCATCCCTTTTTCCAGACAGTGGGAGTCTCATCTGCATTAGTCTGTCATTCACATCCTTTGGGAGATTTGTGAGTGTGGTGACTAGATGTGATTTGATGGCAAACCCAACACCAGTTTCACGTCGCTCTTCTTTATTTCTGGCACTCCAGAAGAAAGTGTAGCTCGCTCTTACTTCAGTGAGTTGTCCTTCCTCGGCTAAGCGAGTTTCACTCAGGGCTGCTATCTACATGTTGAATCGGGCCAGTTCTCTACCTACTGGAGCTGTTCTTCTCTCTGGTCTATCTGCTGATGTACTGTCCATTATTGTGCGCACGTTCCAGGCACCAATGGTGAGTTTCGTCACCTTTGTCTTCTTGTTAGACCGCTAAGGTGAGATCCCCGTCGGCCGCGGTATGCTGACCCGGGCTAAGGTGTAGTAGGCATTTTTTAGGGCACCATTTCTAGCCCTTTCCTAATGCTACGGAGGTGAGCAGTGTGATCCTAGCAAGGACTTCTCAGTCACCCAGGGGGCTGCCGAGTTACACTGCTGCTTCGGTCCAGTGAAAAGCGACCCTATGCCCTGAGCCGCCTGTGTGCATCTCTGCAGCTACAGCTTCCAGTATATCCACGTCTGCTGCTTTGCCGCTCGCCCGTCGCCACAGGACTTGAAGGTATCTGGTGGGGAGAGGGAATAATGTCACGACTTGCTCGTGAGTTGGATTTAAGTGAGAGAAAGTTGCGCAGAGTTACCCTCCCTCTCTCGTCCAGGCGTGTCTGGATCCATTGGCAAGACAATGTCGAGGCGTCTGGAGACGAGTCCGGATGCAGTGGATGACCATCAGTTTCTACTGCACCTGAGCTGATGCCCTGCGCTGTCCACACAACTCTTGCCATCTGCCTTCACCGCTAGGGGATGAGCATATGAATCACTGATTAACATAAAGGCAATAATTTACATGCCAAAGATCGAAAGTTCAAGAGATATTTACTTCGAGAAAGCTGTTAAATCATGGTAGTTTCTTCTATAAAAACTTCACAAGTTAGATGTGATTAGTGGAAGCAATATTTAAGTTTCGGTGCGCAAACCAGTTGAGTAGGTTTACATACACTAGGGCAGGGTGCACATTAATTGGGAATGTAGCAAAATGGTGACTTTTCTCTAGTATAAGCAATAAATACTGACACACCGTGCAACTGCTTTAATTAATCTAAACGAAGGACAACTGTCAAAATCTTAATTGCATATTCTCTTTCTTTCGAAACACAAATAATAAATTTTATCCTGCAAAATTCAGTTTATTTGCTGTCCTTGGCATGTTTTCTATCATTAAACAATAACCATGAGGAGAAAGCTAATATCAAGCATGGTGCCCACAACTGTCAAATCTGATAAAATTGAGTTAAAAGTATCATTGCACACTGACGTAATTAAGTCAGATATAATAATGTATCCTTTCGGGCCCTGCATTGAGTGGATTTATTAACAATTGTCAAGCTAGACTGAGACTGCAAACACTTAAAGTACTTTACCAGTTTATTTCTTATTGCGTTTGACATATGCCATTTCGAACATCGCAGCAAATAAGGAAAGGATAAATGGATCGATCGCCACTACTTCCAATAGAAAGGACTTTGCAATTCTTTTAATTCACCAACAGTGTCTATACAAATATGCCTGTACAATTTCTAACAATAGGCGTGTTTTCGAAAATGCTGAGTCACTTTCTATATCATTGTTCATATTTTCTGACATTTTATATTCATATTTTAGACCTCTGACAAAATAAGGTCGTCCTCAGATTAATCTGACACCCGTACAATTTCGTTAATCTTCAAAAACGTTCTTGCATGCCCTCATATGATTATTAGACCATTTACACCTTTCGCGAATGATTAAAGGACTTTGCTGGTTGAAAATCTTGTCGAAAATGCTATTTACTTTTGAAGAGATACTACATGGTTCAATGATATTCCTGAAAACATCTTTGAAATGTATGCAATGACATAATCAAAAGCAGTGTTTTCCAAAGGCATGTTCAAATCAATCTATGCTTCGTAAGATCTTCTGAAGCATCCAAGTTCTTCCAAGGAGTGGCAAAAAATATCATACTTTTTGGGGGGTTGGGGTTGGGGGTTGGATATAATTTTCATATGGTTTGCTTATACTGAGAGCAAAATCCCCTATTTTGCTGGTCAGTGTTACCAAATGTCTTGATCTAAGCATGTTGTCTTTATATACACTATCTTGCAGACGTCTTACAGAAGTAATTGAATCCGTCATATATGCATCGGTGTAGGACAGGAAAATTACACCATCGGGATCAGCATTTTACGCCCTGCACTGGATCTTTTCCGAGAGTCTGACGCAAAATTCAGATAATAAGGACGGAATACCCGTATCCAACACAAGCGCATAATGAAGGATATTTTTCTTCAAATTTCTAAAGTAAAATTAGAGTCGAAGTCAAAATGTCGTACTGTTATTGCTGAGGTAACACCCATTGAATATTTCCTCACCTTAAGATAGGGCGTAAACTGTTAGGTTTACACTTAAATATTTCGTGTAAACTTTAAATGACGTTTAAAAACATATCAGTGTTAAAATAATGGTGGTCGAGACCATCGAGGATAATACAATATAGATAGAGCATCCGAATTGTGTACTGAAGATACCTTGCGCATTGTCATTGATACAAATGTGACAAGGTCAACAAATAAAGTCCACTTTTATCCCTTAGATTAAACGAGACAGACAAAAAAAAAATATAAATGTCAGGTATTCAACTTTTTTCTAAAATTGATTTTCCTTTCATAAATAATAATGGGAAGACGAATTTTAAGAAACAGCAAGTACAACAATGTTTTGTTAGGGTCAAAACAGAATCTGTACTTCGCAACGTCCTGTTTGCTCGATACTAACTTCACCCGCTGCACGTTTTAGGATCTAAATGTGATGCAGTTAAATGTTTTCTTGAGTATTGTGAAACAACGCTTAAGTGATGATGGAAATCAGTGGGTTTTGCCAGTTTGAATACATTGTAATCCCAGTGGAAGTGAGATACGATGGAGATATTTCCCCATTAGCGTTCTGCATTGGAAAAGACGAACATACACCCCCACGAATGGGAAAAAATTACGTTGACACTATGTCAACATTATTAAGTATATCTGTGAAGTACAAAGCAACATATTTAAAGTGCATTTTCTGAGTGTTCGCTAAATTTCGTGATTCTTTTTCTTTAATTGGACATACCTGTAATGTTTGGCATTCGTATATTTGGTTACAATAAATGTGGCACAGTCCTCAAGGAATATTTCGCTCCGATCTCGTGTCTAGGCATTTACGAAACTCATGTGTCGAGTATGCACTCAAACGCAAAATTTGATATTCGATAATAAAGAAATGTATTTACATAAACGAGATTTAAAATTGGAAATTTATTGAGCTGATAAGTGTGGCTACAATATTGCTGTTAAATAAACATTTCATTATCATAATTTACCAATTCAAAGACAATATTTGAGTCTGAGCGTGTCACAAAGTAGAAGATTTTTTTTAAAACGTGAGTCAGTAAGAATCACCTATCTGTGCATAAGACTGTATATCTGGAACAATCAGCCGATATGGTATGACAATAAGTCATTGGACCTACACTGTCATGTAATGACGTATGACTTTCGCTTGGTTTGCCATCCACCAGTTGAACCATATGTAATCCATTTCTTTATGTAATTTAGATATTAATTATGTTGAGAATTATGAGCAGAGTGTATTGAACATATTTTCATATGGGCAGTTTTGCATGGTTTTATTTAACCGAAGCCTTATTTTTTGTTGACGGTCATGTCTAAGAAGGAACTGATGTGGTATCGATCGCATCTCCAGCGGGCAAACAAAAATAAAATTGCATTGCGCTTGAGCGATGTCATTCCGCATCCTAATTTGCCTTCTCGGGCGGAATTAGATACTCATTCCTACCCTGTCAATCACAAGTTCACATTTACGTTGTGAAAATAATATACAAAAAGTCGAGTGAGAGAGATAGAGAGATTTCGTCCACAAAAGTAGACCGTGTCAAATACGAGCATGGTTGTTTTCCTGAGATACTTCAGTTAAGCATTGTAAAAATACCATTTATTTTAATAAAGACATTTAAGACAATGAACGAGTCATACTTTGTTAAGTTTTAAATAATGCCATTACGATTAAGATTTTTCAGGGCAGTGAATACGTTCTTAGGGCAATCTGTAAAAGTAAAAATGCCCTGTCTATATTGGAATTACTCTGTAACTGTAAAAGTAAAAATGCCCTGTGTATATTGGAATTACTCTGTAACTGTAAAAGTAAAAATGCCCTGTCTATATTGGAATTACTCTGTAACTGTAAAAGTAAAAATGCCCTGTGTATATTGGAATTATTCTATAGCTCATACGTCTGCAAGAAATGCCGTTATATTATGTGCATTGAAATTGTAGATTTAGATTTAGAATCACCATAAATAGTTGAGGTCACGTAGATTGAGAATCGAACGATCTGCAATGAAATTTTGCCTGTGATAAAAACTAAAGAGTTACTCCGATTAAAATTTATATCTAACTACTGGCGTATTCATAGTTTTTTTTTATTAAAAAAGAAAGTATTTGTTTGTTATATAATACACTCCGTTAGCTTTTGGCTATTACCGATGCTTGTTAATACAAAGCATATTAGTTATCCATATGAGAAATAGAGACATACGTAAATTAACTCTGCGTACTGCACTCAGAATTGACATATTAAGCAACGTGGCGTCTTCTCCCTTTTCCCAAGGCAATAGTCCCTATAATTTCCGGATTGAAAACAGTTTTACAAATATTGAATCAAGGATAATGTTCATCAGAATGAAAAGCGTTCAAGTGAAATTGATTTTTTTTTGGACTTCAACATCAACAATAAATAAACATCTATTGCATTTGAGTCGAATTTATTATCACTCACTAAGAAAATAAAGGTCATAAAGCAGCCACTTTTGGAAATAAGACTAAGTAATTTTGTTTAGAAAGAGAAAAGATCCATAAAGACACATTTATCGGAAATAAATGTCGTCTCGATCTGCGTCCCTTGTGTCAAGATGGCGGTCCTCATTTGCTCTGAAAGCAGAAGATTTGCGACTATACTCCCACAGATAACTTTGGCTGGTGCCCTTCTAGATACTGGGAATTTATGGGCTCTGCATCAGCAACTTTGGAATAGCATTGACTCCATGATGCACATGGCGGACCACATTTGTTTTGAAGCAGAAAACTAGCGACTTTACTCCCACACATAACTTTGGTCAGTGTCTTTGGATATATTGGCCATTCATGGGCAAATCATCATCATTTTTGGGAATTTTATTGACTCCAGAAAGCTTGTATTTTTGCAGATATATCTATTAAAAGTACATATTCAGTTTTCATTTTAGCGCGAAAGAATCCCCAAATGCTGTCTCGCCTGCCACGCTGTAGCATAAACATAACACCTTGCAAAGTTGCTAGAGCAGAGAAAGGTCACTATGATCTGTCTTTGCTAGCATAATCACTGGAGCATGAAATGTAGGTCAATGTGACCTACTTTTACCTGTGGTGAGTAGCATCCTCAAAGATAAACATACCCATCGAGTTTCATGACTGTTAATGCAGCAGTGGTGTCGGAGAAACTGAGCAAAACGTACAAACTTAAGTTGGACTAGTACACCAACGACACCCACGACGACAGCAACAATATCATCGGAAATGTAATCTATATATCTCACTAATGCCCGAAATTTTGTCTTTTGCGCATTTCTCTTTAATAATGATTTTAAATTTTTCAGTGGATAGGTACTGGGAGGTACTGGTAAAAAAAGCAAAAAATCAATACTTTTCAAAGTTTGCTTTCTACCATATGTATTAGTATGTCTTTGTTCTGGATAGCTTTTAAGTCTTGAATATACTTATAGGATAAACATTCTTAATGTAACTATACAAAAGTGATGTTTTTTTTGCTAAATTCTTTCCCAAAGCTTTACCTATACCATTTCACTAATTTCAATTTGAATTAGGTTCTTAGGATTCTTGTGCCGAATTCTGAAAGCAGAAATACATTATAACTAACTATTAAAACGTACAAATATATATCAAGCATGCCACAATTTAAAGTCAAGATCTTAGCCCTGACTTCCTTTTCTTCCTTGCTATATTCAATTTGACTAACAATTTGGAATTACAATGCGTTTCATTACATAAAATAATCCAGACAAATGGTTTGCTTTGGAATATAATTGAGGCAGAAGAGATCGGTTTTATAAATCTCGAAGGAATCCTTCTGCCGAATTTGAGATGAATAAGTCAGTACTACAAGAGTGATTTGGAGTCCTTATGGAAATCATATATAGATTTAAATAAATACTGGGCTGCGTGAATCTGAGATCGAATATACATCTCTTTGAGGATAATTCCCTATTTTCAAAGATATTTAAGTAATGACTCTTCAATCTGTGTCTAAGTTAGGACTTTGAATTAAATAGAGGAAAATACATTTTCGCATAGCGGTTATGATTCATAAATCATGAGTGCGTAAGATCAGCGAACTCACGAGTGAGCGCAGGGAACGAGTTCTTTCGTCTTGTACACGAATGAATTAAACATAATCACTATGCAAAGATATAGTATTATATTTATTGCAAAATGTCATAACAAAAATAAACAACACATCCCTCTTTCAAAGTCGTTTAAAATATAGTACTTTTATCGACTGATTCCATCTTAATAGAATGAATAGGAGGCGCCAAGCCTAAAATTAAAAAGCGAATGATTCATGACGTCATAGTGGATGCAATATAGAAAGCATGAGCGTTGCGACGCCATTGAAAACCATTGCTTTAGACGACGTGCGGAAATGAACCATCCTGAATTTGAAGTTGTTTCTGAAGGAAAATTGATGGCTATGAAAGCCGCCATGTGAATGATACTTTAACAATGAATTGTTTCCGGTAATTCACGAAGTGAAATAATGAGAAATAACAGTTAAAACTTTTCGAGTAAATTTGTCTTAGGTATATAATAATTGGTCTTTGTTGCGCGAATCAGGTGTCATAGTTCTTTGAGTCATCAATAAATTGGGGTTTATATATAGCGTCAGTGTTATCCCCCAACTCCCAAAATCATTTCGAGACTCAAACATTGGACATGTCTATCTATCTAATAATATATCTATCTATTCGTCAGTCAGTCCGTCCACCCATCCATCTATCTATCTATCTATCTATCTATCTATCTATCTATCTATCTATCTATCTATATATATATATATATATATATATATATATATATGTGTGTGTGTGTGTGTATGTGTGTGTGCCTGTCTGTCTGTCTATTCGTGTTTATTAAAATTTAAACCTTCAACCTAAACCTTGTCCAGGATTTTCTATAAATGTGACATTGCCAACAAGGTCAAAGGGGCAAGGAAATAATTCGCAATAAGAAATGCACTCAGTCTGATAATGAATCGTTCCAAATATTTAAAGATTCAATCCAGGGATGTGGGAAATATAGACAACTGCCAAACCTTACCGAAAACCACCAGAAAAATAACAGATAAGCAAGGTGCGCTTTTTCAATTAACTTCGGCTCAAAAACAGTTCGTCTTGCAACAAGAATCATAACATAATGCGGCGTAGCATATGTCACAATATTTTCATGCTAACGTATCTGTTGCTAACACATGCGTCTGACAAAATAATAATAAAAACAACAACAAAAGTGCCACATAAAGAACAAATTGCTACTCCTGAGATCATTGTTTTGATATGGACGTCAGTCCTTGTAGATGTAAATCAAGTGTAAGAAGTGTATGATTCTCTGAGATTTAGTAATGGTTAAAATGAACGAAAACATGGTAACGTATCTGTTCTAAATTTCGCGTAAAATGAACGAAAACACGGTAACGTATCTGTTCTAAATTTCGCGTAACACATATTGGAATAAAATTGCATGCACTTCTGAATAAAAGTAAATATATCAAATGTGTTTATATATAATTCTGAGGAGAAAAAAGGTTTTCCAAACCTCCTTTAACACTTTTTGATTCGCCTTGTTGTATATTAGAAAAATTCGTCCTCAATCTGTGATATCGTATCTGTTTGAAAATCTCCGACAGGCATAAAAGCAATCCAGTCACAAAATGACATACGTAAAGGTTCAAACTGTGCTATAAATTTCATTTTATTATCTTGTGCATATCAATCAGAGTTTGTAAACTCTAAGGCGTTAAGTTGGATTTGAATACAGCTCTCGTTCATTTCATTATGCCATAGGCTTCCGACAGGCAGAAATCATGAAATTTAGGTAAATCTCGAAAGATTCTTGGGGTTTCATCCGCCATAAAGCGCAACCAAATACTTTTTAAATATAAATTTGGTAAAGTTAAAAAGTTTGTCTAGGAAATTGTATTTGACTTCTGGCTCTCTTCCGACAAAAAGTTCTGCAAATGGCGCTTGTTAGCAGTGAATGAATCAGGACTGTGATAGCGCATGTTTTCATAATCTAGTAACATACGGGGTTTTTTTGTTTTTTTTTTGCTTTTGTTTTTGTTGCTGTTTTAGTTTTTGTATAATATGTAGGAGTTATCAGTCTTGCCTTTGAGAATGTGATCATGTTAATGGTGGTTTTGCTGTCGCAATTTGACCTTTACCAGTGGCGCATTAGAGGAGCCGTTAAAACGGATATTTTCAAAAGTAAAACCACCATACTAATGCACCTGCAAATGTAACCCACTTTATGATTATTTGAAAGTCACAATATGTGGCAACAAAAGCACCATTGACACTGGCTACCGGAGAAAGATTTGTAAAATGAACATTTATGTCTTTATTCAAGCACTTTGCACTGAATTAAATCGATGGCTACATAAATTACGGACACAATAAAATGTTAAGCTTCAAAACAGAGAAATCGCTCGCCTAAGGTAAAACAAGTCTGTGTAAAATGTATTATTACCGTGCTTTATTCATACTGAGGAATTTTCCATCAAGGCTGTGTCATTACAGTGAAGTAAAAACACTAAAAACAGAGTATTTCTTGATGCAAAAACACTTTACAATTGTTTCTCATGAGCCAAGAAATGAAATATTGTAAAATAAAGTAAATAGCAATGATAAAACAAACTTTGACCAATTGACTGGGATCCATCACCATACCCGTGTTATACTGAGACAGCGGTATATAAATACCCGTGTTATACTGAGACAGCGGTATACAAATGGGCTTTATAGCGAGAGATCGTTGTACTGACATTGCATAACATCTCTTTGGACTTGTTTTTCTCCGCAGTAGTTCTGTCTCGCCTAAATTGGGAGATAAAACTGTCGGTCTTTTGGGAGTTCTCTGATTCAGTTTTTTATGCTATCTCGACCTGATGTTAATTACAGACCCACAAAATATATGACTTCAAGTGACACAGTAGTTTCAGATATTAGCGTCTTTTCCTCAGACCTAATTAAGCTCAGATCGGGAAAGACAAGGAAAATAATTGTTTCCATGGTTACAAACAGCGGGCTCGCACAATTTAATCTACGTTTGAGACATAATGGATAAAAATGCCAGTGGTTGTTACGGATGGATTTACCACATGGGTGTTTCTAAGTTACCATACTAATGCAGTTTTTGTAGCAATTCTCTCAGTTTAAGAGTTATATATTTTACTCATTTATAAGAGAAAATGTGAATAAAAATGAACGAAAAAATTAAATTGAATTTTTATATCTCGTTAACACTGAAATCATTTTTAAATGATAATACGTTTTACGTTTTTGCAAAAAAAATCAACTTAAAGGTCTTTTTAGCGTTCGGGATCAATCCATCGTACATTTATGCGTGCTATTAATCTTTGCTGGCGAGAGAGAGAGAGAGAGAGAGAGAGAGAGAGAGAGAGAGAGAGAGAGAGAGATAGAGAGAGCAAATCATTATTTTTACTGCGGGGAAGAAAAATAAGTACCTGGAAAATATATATAGAAAGTGATGATGTTATTGTAGCATTTATCTAATATTGTGAAACATTTATTTTTGTACGAAATCGTACCTTACTTAAAAGCATTATTGGAGATTGCTATAAAACCCATCAGCATATATGTAAATCGATCTTTGGAAAAAATATGTGGAGAATATTAAATATTACCTTCTCTTTTAAATGAATGAATACATTTTATGAGTCAAAAATATCTATGTGAAAACATCTAATTATAGATGAGAAGTCGTGAATGTAGATTGTAATAATTATATTTATCAAGTAGTCCTGTTACATAATCGTTCTTATACAAAGATGTGAAAATATGAAAATTTGACAAATATTGGGAAATTAATAGATAGCGTCTATCGTATTGCGACTTCTTTTCTTACGTTGGTATCATTTCACGTTTAGGTCTGTTGAATTAAAATATAATTATGGGTATATGTGAGGGTTACTTTTAACAAATATTGCATGGTACTGAGGGCCTTATGGCAGTTTACGGACCGGTCAGTCCCCCGCCCCTAAAAAAGGTATATGGACCGAAGCGAATCAATATTTATCCAATATTTATTATATTATACCGAATGAGTATCGACTCTTTTTTGAGGGGAAGCGGTTTAGCTTAGTATATTTCCCCACCCGCTGCGCCGGACTTGTATCGGAAACGGACCGTGCGGTCCATGTCACATTTTATGGACCTGGCGAGCTACAATGGATAAAGAAGGAACTTACATGTATGAGGTATACTATTGTTAGATATAAATGTATGAGAGAGAAAGTCGCGGCTTCAAAGCTGACCTGTTTTCCAAACGGGATTTCATAAATAGATGTGTATAATTTACTGAGTATCTATTTAACTTGACTTGAATCTATATTATATAAGTAATATATGTAGCAATTCTGTATCACTTCATCATAAATTTAATGTATTGTAAGTTTTGTAGACATACTACCTGTAGTACTTATTCACCCGATAACAATAAATGTAGTTTTACATAGTATTATTTAGCTAATTGTGTCCGAAGACCATGCTATCAAGGATTGTAAATTTCTTTCTCTCGTATTACCGATCTTTTGATGTGTTCATTAGCTTACTCTCGTCCATGATATGAATGGCATGTTTTCAATAAAATATCTTAATTTCACAACCAGTTAAGCAAATTTTTCGATAAAAAAAATGTTATTTATTTACTTTCAATGTATAATGCAGCTTTCTCGGGATATGCTTTCAACTCTCGTATCCCTTAAATTATTCCTAGAACGTGCACACACGATAATTGTGATCAATTTTTATTTTTATTAATCGCCATTCTTTTCAGACTTTTGATTGTTGCTTGAGTTGGTTACGCATTCCAATAGTTGCTGATACTATATATTTCAATTTATATGAGAATCCTCAATGGTTTTGTCTCGCCTGTAAATAACCAGACACAGGTCTCAATTTTCCAGAGGTGACAGAGGGATTTAAAACAATTACGACCGATTGACTAAAGAAAATTTGCAAGACCAGTTTTATTCCACAGGGTCAAGTGAAGCTAGCGATAAATATAAAAAAGTGGTAACTTACCTCGAATGAAGTCCACTGCCTGTTCCAGACCATATATATCTCTGTCGCAATCGTCCTTTGCTAAGATCCCCAATTTTACGTTAGGCAGAATGTTTGGGTCATTATTAATGATGTCCAGTGTATACAACATTGTTTCCAGGGCCTGAATACCTCCTTGTGGCATAATTGGACCACATATCATGTCTTCACTTCGCTCGTGCACCATATGCAGGGCACCAAGCACGATGTCCCCGCCAATAGACACAGATAGTTCTCTTTTAGGCCATGTAAAATTCCCATGCTTTCCCATCATCCAGAATACTTTCTCTTTTGCCAATGCCGCTTCAATATTAAGGACGGCCTTGAAGAATATAATTAAAATAATCACATATATATTCAGTAGATCTGTCATTTTCATCTTTCACTCCCGCGAAAACTTAACATCAAATAATGATGAGTTACTCTACCATACACAAGTTACAAAACTGAAGAGCCGCATTACGACGTTGCTTTCTGAGTAAAGTCTCGGCGACTGCAATGTACAATCTTAACAAGAAAGTCCTGAAAGTTTAAAGTAGAGTCGCTTCGAATTGTACTAGATTTCCAATTAACATAATCGAAGAGCACAATGCTATATTGTCTACGAAAGTGATTAAGATCCTGTTAAATCCATTAAGGTAAGAATACATTCAATGTTTTCCTACTGCCTTTAACACTTCACCAGTCACTACGTCTCGGGCTTTGTCTGAGGCATATACCATGGAATTCCACGGTACACTAATTGGCTTTCTGATATTCTTAGAGCTCAGAATCAGATTTAATTGACTTTAATCTAAGATCATGTAAACTGTATTTGCCGCACCTGACAGGGCACGTATGTTTTTCACTGTCGAATTTAGTGAGATTTGTATTCCCTTCAATCTATATTTCACAATTTAATTCTGTAATAACTTCCAGTGCTGAGAAACTCTAATATCCTTACATTCACGAAATCAATTTAAACTGCGATTGCAGCCTAAAAAGAAACAAGTTCCCTTACCATGCCTTCTATACAAGACTCCTGCATAATAACAAATGCAGAATACGCTTTGCTAGCTCAAATAAACATTCCTTCTCAAATGGTCTCAGGAATCCAATAATTCAAACCCGTTGCTTCTACATTCCTGCTTAAGCTGTCTGCCACTCAAAGTATGCCACGACTGTGATGGATCGCAATTACTGGAATGTAAAACTTCATCCACAGCGTCTTTATCCATGAAAAATAGTAACTTTTCGGATATATTTTCAATCTTCTAGTTGCAAAATAAATTTAAAAATAGTTTCATTGGGGAACATACATTTCGGAACGCGAATTTGGCAAGCTGAAGATGTATTGAAAGCCAATTATTGTTTGGTGAAAACAGGCTCGATCGGTTTTATTTGGATACTGAGCTCAGCCAAAATGTGTCTGTCTTTACATCATCAAATTGAAAATAAATATAAATGACGTGTAGCCTTTTCTTTTTCATTGTAGAATGAAGACACCTGTGCGTTCATTAATTACAAATTCACCCCAAATAAATTATATCTGGCAAAGCTTATTTTTGTCCATTAGTTTTCATAATAATTTCAGGTGTAATTACAGGAAATCGCATTTTCGTCCAAAGAAAAAGAGGGGGAGGGATTTTTAGTATAAAAAATAAGTATTTTCTTGATTACTCACCTACCTACTTAGCTACTTAACTATCTACCTACCTAACTAACTGATTTGCCTTGTAGCTAACTAGCTAACTAATTATTTAACGAACAAACAAACTAAATTACCCCATAACTAAGAAATAAACTAATTAATGTATGAAGTTCCTGATTAATATATTGATTGATTGATTAATTAGGTAACTAAATATCCTACTAATCGTCTATTTTATTTTCTTTATTTCTGTATCCATTGATGTATGAATATATGTATGTATGTATGTATGTATGTATGTATGTATGTATGTATGTATGTATGTATGTATGTATGTATGTATGTATGTATGTATGCATGGATGGATGGATGTTTGCATGTATATATGTATGTACATATGTATATATGTGTATCTATGTGTGTGTATGTATGTATGTATATATGTATGTGTATGCATGCATGTATGTATGTTTGTATGTATATATATGTATATGTATGGATGTATATGTGCGTGTATGTATGTATGTATGTATGTATGTATGTATGTATGTATATATGTATGTATGTATTGAGGCATAGTTCGCCGTATTGTAATGTTCACGGAAAAACAACACAATCACACTATCTATTGATTTATATGTCCAATATATACCATTTATTGTCACCTCTGCATTAAAAAATAATGAGTGTATTGATTATATTCTTGGAAAGAATACGATTATCTAAGGTGATTGTAACATGTGGCTATCTGGGGTAGTTTTCTTACTGTGGAATATTTCTTATATCTTTGTATATCTTTGAATTGTATGTATTTATGTGTAATCCAAACAATATAACAATATTGTATTGTCTTGGTGCAATTTGTAGTGGTATCCACCTCAAGCTGACATTTTTGCAAAAAAAGTAATTTTTATAAAATGAGAATTTTGTCCATTGAATCTTTTTCAACTACCTTTTAATCAGGCGTACCTTTCTCAATTTTTATAAATCCTTTATAATATATATATAGGTGTGTGTGTGTGTGTGTGTGTGCGTGCGTGCGTGGTATTCAAAAGGAAATCAGCAATATGTTCATACTTTATTAAAGAATGAACCTATTATTGATTTCCTGTTGAATAAGAAATATTTCTATATATGAACTGGCACATGGAAATTTATCTATCTATCTATCTATCAAACTATCTATCTATCTATCTATCTATCTATAAATATATATATATATATATATATATATATATATATATATATATATATATATATATATATATATACACTATTCACTGGGCCCAGAAAGGGATCCCGTTGTGTGCCAGGGATTGATTAAGATCAATTTTCTTTTACAGAAAATGACATTGAACAGTGCAAAACTATATTTTTTAACTAGTCTCAGCGCCTGCGACTCTCACTGAGTGTTTGTCAGAGGCAAAATTACAAGACAGATGCAAACAAGACAAAAAATAAATACAAAAGTAAACGTTGAATTTACAAAACTTTTCGTGATTATTGAACTAATAGAAATAATATTTTAAAATTGTGCATATCGCGCCTTATTGAACTCCGATGTTTTGGCGACTGAGTTCTTCCGTAACCTTGATGTGATATACCTTGATAACCGTCACTTTAAAACGCATGTTGCTCGAGCGACAACGTGGTTGACATTTATTCCTTTTCAGAGAATTTTCCTTAGTGGTAACAAATATAACTTGGTACAGTAATATGAATTATCCTGCTAAAACTAGAACTTTGTGCATTGGTATGCATTGTAGAACTCGTTTGGAGACTTTCGTAGAAAAAATAAATAGTTTCTGCGGTCACTCCCTAGGCCATATTGCAGAAGAAAATAATTAGTGATACAAATGATACCTCTGTGTTCAATTTAGTTTATCAAAATCTTGTTGTGATTCTATGCACTCAAACACGTGTAGAAAGCACACATTTCTACTCTAAATCTCTCGTATCTGTACAATGAAACACGTAGAAGCATCAAACTCATAAGCACCTGGAAAAAGCTTATGTGTTTATGTTACTTAACTTAAATTAAATATTTGGATAGATAGATCCATATCTACAAACATTTCAGGTTTCAAATACAAGAAAAATAAGTTGACTAACCGGTTGACTATAATTTCTTTTCTTGATAGACACACTTATCTACAAAATCGTTATCTTTAAAGTATACAGCGATTATCATACAAATAATTTTCTACAGCCTTTTACCACATTCACAACAAAATACTACTTATGTCACTTGTACGACTTCTTTGAAACGAGAGCCGCCATAATTGACATCATACTCACTCAAATAGTTCAAAAAAATAGTTCTGGACCAAACTACTAGTACTACCAGGTTAAAAAACGTTCACCCACTTTAAACCGGTTAATCAGGTTTTCAAAATTTCTAAATTATCAGAGAGCCGTCCACCATTTATTTTTCTTTCGAAAACCCTCCATAATCTTCAAAATTATATGGAAAACCTAGCGTTTTTTTCTTCATAAATTGTTGAGACCCAATGGCCTAGCGTTTTTTGTTTTTTTTTTTGGGTGGGGTGGGGGGAGGTTCAAAAATGTTTTAAAACCAAAGTCCCAACGTTTTTTTCATAAATCTTGGTAGAAGACTGGCCCAGCGTTTTATCCTAATATTTGTAAGACCAGTGGTTCAGCGTTTTTTTTTTTTTTCATTTTTTTTTTCATACATTTTAGTAGATCAAATCAAAACTGATTAATGTTTGGCCCTAAAGTTTAGACGCATTTTTTTTAAAGCAATCTTAGGAGAAAAAAAAAAGAAATAAAAATTAGCACAAATTTCTCAACCACACACATTCCCACCCTCGATTTTGTTTAAAATTAAAACCCCACTGTCCTCGACTCGGCAGGCCCACTAAAAAATAATCATTCTAACCACTATGCACAAACACTGGTAAATACGTTATGCATGTAAACATCTCGATGTCTTTGTACAGGTAATAACTATTCTGCAAGCGTAGATATTTCTACAAGCGCCTAATTTCATGCAGTTGTTACACTACGGAGCACATATTTCGTCTCTCTGTCTCATTGGGATATAACATCTCAAACCATTTTCGAGGTAGTCTGTTTGTATCTATATTACGATTTACTTAAGCTAAGCATCTTGCTTGCATAAGATGAATAAGTTGATAACAGATAATTGGTTCCATTTATATAGTGTAAATTATTTACAAATAACAACTACCATGTTTTTTTCTAGATAGCGCTACTCCAGGACTATTTAATAGGTCTCGACTTCTTCGCTAGTAATATTATTCGTAGATTGGGGGGGGGGGGGTACATATTAAACAGGTCACAAAGTCCAAAGTCTGATATAAAGACAAAAGGGCAAAGACGAATACAATATTCTTAACTTAAGGATTGTTTACTAAACATTCTAATTGCGCATTATATAAGCAGACCAGAAAAAGATTTGCTCGTAGAAGGGTATATGTGATCAACGCAATGATCTTTACAAAGCAGATATAGTTAATAAGCAACCATTAAAACGCAACAATGGGTATAACTGTTTTTTTTGGGGGGTGGGTGGGGTGGGGGTGGGGGTGGGGGGGGGGTTGGACAGTTACAGATGTTTCATTAAAATACCTATGTGCCAAGAATTTAAAATCAAGAAAGGGAGACGGCGTACGCATGTTTAAAGAGCGAAAATCAGACAGATAGTGTTAAAGAATTATTAGAGAAACAAAGTATGGAATACTTTTCCACTTATTTGGTCCAAAATGTAGAGAGGTTGAATGGAACTCTTAAGATTATAACGTGGAAGTATTTTACTGAAAATGAAACCAGAGAATGGGTAGATAATTACAAAACCTTATCGATGGATACAACATGTAAAGTCATACATCTTGTAGCATGTCGCCAGTTGAAGCAAATAAGAAAGAAACAGATATAAACTATGAATACACTTATTAGACTCTCTTACAGCCGATGCCGATGGAACCACAACATATAAAATAGGTGAGAAAGTTAGGATCTCAAAATATAAATCTAATTTTGGTAAAGACTATTTTCCTAATTTCAGAAAAGTAATTTTAGGAGACCCTGAGGTGTATAAAGTAAAAGACGTAAATGGAGAGAATATTGATGAAATATTTTATAAGGAGGAGTTATCTCCATACAACAAACACGATGACATCTGTAAGGTTGAGAAAATTTAAAAAGCTAAAGAAATGAGTGGTAAAAAATATGTGCTCATAAATTGGGAGGGATTTGATGAATATTTTAAAAGTTGAGAGCAAGAAGAACATGTTGTAACACTAGTAAAGATGGTGAATACGTCATTGCGTAAACGGCGAAGCCTAATCAATAGTCCTAGACGAAAACGTTTTGGCAGTTATATGTAAATAATTTACACTATATAAATATAATTAATTATCTGTTATAAGTGTTATCAACTTAATCCTATCCTATTAATGAAATACTCACTATACCCGATGTAAAACGTTTGCAAATATAAAAAAATGTAAAATGGTATTTTACTGGAAAAGATCATCTAGTCAGAGAATACAACCAAAAAAAATCACATGTCAATATGGAAAATCTGTAACAAAAGGTTCAGTTTGAATGATAAAAGTAGATTTCACACATATTTTATAAATGGAACAAAATGAAGGATAAAAAATGTTCACAGAAATTATGATGTAAATAAAATAGTACAATGTAAACGGAACAAACTTTGCTTGATACAAAATCTGAAAGGAACTTACAGCCTCCTTTAATTCGTCCTCCAACTGAAAAAGAAATAAAACGAAGTGAACATAGATTAAAGAAAATAATAATTACAAAATAGATACAGAACTCGTTTAATAAACGCTTATATGAATATAGATTTGTACATGAAAGAGAAAAAAAGTCATATAAAGCATTTGATTGAAATAATTTTTTAAAAGAGGTTGAACCTTGTTTGTGGACAATAATAGGCAGACAGAATAGAGATTTAGGCATAGTAAAAATCCAGCTTGATGTGTTGATTAAACTCGGATTAGTAAATAAGAGCGAGCGATTAATTCGTGTACATTTTGTAGATTGGTATCACAGAAAAAAGCAACATACATAGTGAACAAAAACGTAATTGAGAGTAAAGTTCAAGAAATGTTTATGAAGTACACACACAATATGGACAGGAAATAGATGTAGATACAAAACGATTTTATAAGAATACTTTTTAAAAAATAAAAACTTTACATGTAGACAGATTTACAGATTTAGGACATTAGGATGAAATTCGTACACAGATTTACCTGAACGGCATAAAAGATAAAAAAATTTTAAAAAAAAAAATTGGTTTAATGTACAGAATAGAGACAATAGATATATTTTGTTATGCAATAAAGTCATTTATCAACCCACATAGGGATCACCTGTATAGACCATAAAATTAGAACCTTGATAAATATAAACATTGGTTTGATAAATGTCCAATAAATATGCAAGATATGAAAACATTTTAAATGAATTTAGTTTGTCGAATAATGTATATGAACCACTAAAGAAGGAAATGCCAGCAGTTAGAATAACAGAAATAGGAAGAGACAGTCACGTAAATATGCTGATAATATACAGTGAAGATAATAATCATTATTGTAAAATAAAGGATTCATCTAGGTTGGTATCACCTCCAACAAAATGCACGGGAAAAGGCACTTGTCCAAGAAGTGCCTGAACTTTTTTAGTTCTGAACTAAAATTAGCAGAACACGTAATATTATGCAATAAAACAGCTAACGCAATATACATAACACCAGAAAATGGTTTGGTTGTTAGATTTAAAAACTATCCAAATCAGCTAATGGTTCATTTTGTGTTCTATATTGATATTTTGAAAGTATTATTCGGCCTATTTGTAATTGCTAACACGACTCTTATGTACCATGGACAGAAAAACACCAAAACACAGTCCACCAGGATTTTCTTTTCTTTAAGTCCACTCACAAGATATATGAGCCCATAGTTTACAGAGGAGCAGACTGTATAAAAATATTTTACGAATATTTGCAATCAATTTCAGAAACTATTTAAGAGGAAGTAAGAGTAAGAAATATAGATAGAAAACATTATAATTCCACCGATATATATATATATATATATATATATATATATATATATATATATATATATATGTGTGTGTGTGTGTGTGTGTGTCTGTGTGTGTGTGTGTGTGTGTCATATCTGTGAAAATGATATTAACGGCAAAGACAATAACGAAGACGGCGAAGCCTGTTTAAGAGATTTGATGCCCTATTCACTAGTCTCAGCGAAGCGCAGTCCTGACGTCAGCATTTCCTACTCAGGTATAGACGAAGCTGATGATGAATATGATGAAGAGATTACTAACGAAACAGGCCGTCAGGACTGCACTTCACTAGGCTCTACTTTCGCTGGCAACTACAAAGTAAGAGATCACGATCACCTAACTGGGAAATACAGAGGTCCACACCTAAAGTGTAATTTATTTTATAAATATTCAAAATATGTACTATTTATTCATAATTTATTTTGATATGAATCTGGTCGGATTATCAAGGCCTTAGTAAAAGACGATCCAAATCAAGAAGTGTCAATAATACCAAGTAATGATAAAGGATATATTTCGTTTAGTAAGAATTTTATAGTTGGTAGATTTTTAAAAAAAAACGGCAATGAGGTTATCATAAGAAGAACAATAAGATTTCAAGTTAGCAGTCGGTTTATTTGACAATCAATAGATCAACTTGCAAAAGATCTAAATTCACAGAAACACACAAAAAAAAAACATGTTAGCTTACCAAGAGTCCTGATGGAAGCCAATTTGTTGAGAAAAAATATTTATCAACACGAATATATGGATTCATTTGAAACAATTAATGAATCTGAAGTACCAGCAATTGAATTTTTGGGTTTAGAATTCAAAGCTAACTGAATCAGAAATTAACGAAGAGAATTACCGGTATCTTATAGATGTTATGAGGGCAGTTCAAATTACATTCTCTTGGTTATCTTCACGACTGCAAAGTAAAAAAAGATACTTTGATGTTATGCAATATTTTTGAAGAATTCCGATCTGTGTGTATGAATAACTACAAACTAGATCCAGCACATTATTTTAGTGCGTTAGGACTAACTTATGATGCTTGTTTGAAATGAACCGTGGTAGAATTAGAATTGCTAACAGATTGTGATATGTTTATGATGATTGAATCTGGAATTAGATAAAACAAAAGTATGATACATAATAGATATGCAGAAGTAAATAATGAGTATTATATGGCCAAAGAAGGCCAAAGAAGAAATGATGGAGAATATGATACATTAAGTTTACGGTCATATATTATGTACCCTAGGCAATGTACCAACCAATGCCCGTATGAAGCATTGCATGGACAGGCAAAGAACGAATAAAAGTATTCGAAAAAAATGGAATTCCTTGGAGTGATGACCATATATTTGGCGGAATTTTAGAGGTAGATTTAGAAATGACAACGCTTTTGCCCGACTTTTTTTTTTTTTAAAATTATTCCCTTGCACCAGAAAAAACCCCCCAACTAATTTCTAATAAGGATGATTTATCTCCATTATAAAATAAATTAATAGATGATTAAAAGGATACCAAACTTCAGTGACAAAATTATGGACGTAAAAAACAGAGAGATTTGTTATTCATTACCGTAATTTGAAGTCGTATGTTCAACCTGAAATAAAACTACAAAGGTATGTATATTCAATCAAGAGCCATGACTAAAACCATACATGGAACTGAATACATCTTTGAGAACAAAGGCAACTAACGAGTTTGAAAAGACTTTTTTTTAAAGTTAATAAATAATTTTGTCTTCGGAAAACAGACGGAAGAACTAATGTAAAATTATATCCTGACAAAATGAATGTAAACTTCGAAAGGGTATTTCATTTGGAATAAAAACAATAACAGGTGAAAATATGGTATTGGTTAGTTCAAAAAAAAAAAGATGATCAAACCAATTTATAGTGACTTTATGGTGCTAGATGTAAGCAAGTCACTTATGTATGCCTTTGATTACAACCATCTTAAAAACTTTGAATGACTGACACAGATTTCATGTGCATAAATATTGAAAGCAACAACTTCTTACTGATCTTAATCATAATATATTGTCTTTCGACACAAGCGATTACAAAAGTAGTACTATCTATTCAGTTCCATTAGCTAACAAGAAAGTTGTTGGATTGTTTAAAGATGATATAAATAGCGTACAAATACCAGCACTATATGGCCTTAGAAGTAGGTTATATGCTATTAAGACTGACATATGAAAAGAAAAGTGTGCAAGGGTATTAGGAAATTTGTAGTTAAAAGAATCTAAAATTAGATATATGGTGTCCAACGTTATTTATTTTATTAAAATAAAAAATAAAAATACTTACTAAGTTTATAATAAGATTGCTTTGCAGGACGCGAAGTTAGCACTGCGCTTTGACAGGAGTCTAGAAGAGAATATATTTTACCTAGTTGTTCTGATTATTTAGCAGAACATCAGAAACAAAAAGAAAACAAAAATTAACATTTGTTGCGCATCCATGTTTTACTTTCCGTTTATCTTGAGGTGTATTCCCTGCTACACATTAACTAATGTGAATCCTGTTCAACGCAACGTACAAGGGGTATTTAAAACAATTTGATTATTAGTGCGTTGTACAACAAAGTGCGTTATTAGTGAACAGTATTTCAGGGCAGTCTCCAAAAGTACTCCACATGCACCGCTACACACTTGCTCTGTATGATTATCCAATTATTTAAGGCTATTTTATATTCACTTTTTTGTATGTTGTCCATAAACTGGAAACCTTCCTACAACCGCGAGGAAGCTTTCAAATCGCCTGCCCCACAGTGAGTCTTTGAGAACAGGATTCAGCCAAGAATC
Source organism: Margaritifera margaritifera (assembly GCA_029931535.1). Lineage (NCBI taxonomy): Eukaryota > Metazoa > Mollusca > Bivalvia > Unionida > Margaritiferidae > Margaritifera > Margaritifera margaritifera. Next base: position 214,608 of record JAQPZY010001140.1, on the reverse strand, counting down.
ACTTGGAGCTAAATCATGTACATTGGCTTAGTTGATATTATCTTGCTCGAATTCTACAAAACACATTTCATTTTCAAGTTGCTTTTTTATATCCAAAATTTTTAAAAAAGTAACCATTAGGTGAAAGGTTAGAACAACTGTTTAAGACAAATAGGGGTTGAATATGGTACTATTTTATAGCTATTGTTATGGTATAACAATAGCAACTTTTGTATAAAAAGTTTAACAGAAGGTACCAGTGGTGGAAGTACCGGTGGTCCCACAGATTGGTTCATTGATAAGTTATAATTAGGTATCAACAATATTGCCAACTACTTGTTTGAGTTATGCAGAAAGTAGCAGCATCATTGCCTGGTGTTATTGATAGTATATTAAGCTGGCTTCTTACATCAGCTGGGAAAGTTATTCCTTTATTAGCTGATAATACCATTTTGCTAATTCTTGCTTTAATCGGTTTGTACCAAGAGGTCTGTTTTTAGTAACTAAAAAACTACAAGGAACAAAACTAACTAAAAAGTAAATGACACCAGCTAAAGCAACTATAAACAAAAGTATAAACGCTTTTTAATTTGTCTCATAATCCTTATTTGCTAGACTTCAACCATTTGTTTAAATTTTATCTTGATACTCCTTTTTTCATCTTTGTCCTTGCCACGTAAGTAGTGTGTCATGACTATTGAATATGTTTTGTATTTTTTTTTTTTGCCATTTGACTAATTGTTTTAGCTTTTTATCAGATTTTTTAGTTGCATTGTTTCTCACCTCAGTATTTATAGCAGCATTTATTCCTAAAACAAACGAATTCGATGACTTTTGTAAATTAAATATTGTTAACTACTATGCTAGATATTTGTACCAACATATAACTAGGTAAAAAAAAAAAAGCTACCATCACCGCCAACTACATAGATGGGTCTAACCTTTGAAGCTAACATGTATTCTTGAAATCTTATTGTGCTGTTTTCATCTGACTCACAGCCTTGGTCACCTAAACTTAATTTTTCAAACAACTGTTTTATATTGTATTGAACAGTTAAACCAGACTTTGATAATTGTTCTATACTGTACCCCGTGCTATTCCTTCATATCTTAGCCCTTTGCTATCTTATAGAAAGAAAGAGGTCCATCCTATTTTATCGCTCGGTGAAGGCATTATATTAAGTTTTCCAGCCGATATTTTTCTGCAGTTTTCAACTGTTCCGGCTACGTAATTATATTTACATTTATAATTGCTTAACACAACATCTGGAGTAGGTTCTGCAAATTCTTGATTTACAGTTTTACGATCTATAGGCCCATTATTGTTTTTTTCATCAATATATCTCCAGTCATGAAAAAGGAGGAATATTAAAGTTACTACAGACTATATTAAATTGTTTTTATATATATATATGTTGTTGTTCGTAGGATTAAAAGAATGCTCACCAGGTAATGTATCGAGCATTCTGACAAAAAGTTTTGAATTTGAAAATAGATGTGAAAACTGTAAATCGGTTTAACTAACTTGCCTATATTATGATCATGTAAATGTCAGTAAAATATTCCGCAATATTTTTAAGTTCAGCTGATATTCCTTTCTTAACTGGTGCATTAATTATAATCAGTGGACACCAAGTAGGCGCACTACTTGTTTGTTCCTTTTTATTAAATATGAAGTCCATGATTTATTTATATAAAAAAATATGCGATAACTGTTTATTCTATACTTTCTGGTGGAACAGGTGACTCTAGCACAGTGGGGGTTTTTAATAAAATTTTGAGTACGGAAATATATGGTTGAACAATTTGTTGTAACATTTTCCAAAAATCGGGAATAAAAAAGGGTCTAGACGATAGGGCCAAAAATCAGTCGGTTTGGGTTTGGTCTTCAAAAATTTATTTAAAAAAACAGGCTGCACCAGTGGTCTTAAAAAATGTATGACAAAACGCTGAGCTAGTGGTCCATGCAAATCTATATAGAAACAAAAAACGCTTGGCCTGTGATCTTGGAATATATATATATATATATATATATATATATATATATATATATATATATATATATATATATATATAACACTAAGGCAGTGGCCTATGGTTTTCTATACATTTTTGAAAAATAGTAATATGGTTACCTAGGGTTTTTGAAACAAAAATACAAAAAACTGTAGATATCTGAATGATAGTTGACAAAGTTTGGAAACCTGATTAACCGGTTAAGTGGGTGAAAAATGGTTAAGCGGATGGGACTAGTTGTTTGGACTCCTAATTTTCTAACTACTCATACTACTTTTTTGCTCCCACCCACCCCATTGTCTCAATGGTAACCACCTTTAAACCCCACTTGCAACAGAAGCAGCAACATAGGCCGTAGTGGTAGTAGTTGTAGTAAAGGATGGATGTAGAAGAGAAGCAGCAGCAGTAGTTGATTTTTTATTCTTTTTTTACGCTTGTATCTTAGAGTGTCCTCCTCAAAAAGGATAGAGGAATAAAGAAAGCATGAAAACTGTGAGAACTGCAAATTGTATGTAATGAATTCACACTGATTTACTATAACCTGCGATACTGCGAAGAAATTATTTCTAGGACGGAATTAAATTCTCTCTATGAGACAATTACTCTCTTCAGAGTATATAGTAAAATTAAAGCTCTCATTCTGTGTCATTTTTACAGTAGCAAGTGATGTGACTGTCAAAGAGAAAACAAATGTTTATGTCAATAAATAAAACTTTAATTGTCGTTAATGGGTCGTGCTTTTTTATTTTACATTTGCTTACCCTGTGATTAAAACTGATTAAGTATGTATATCAGGCCAGTAGTATATCAACATCAGGCCAATAGTATATCAACATCAGACCAATAGTACTTATAACCGTATTGAAATGTGCAAAGATTTCGACTGAGAAACGAACAATCCGAAGCAAATATTCTGTTGTAGATTCATGCCAATTTGCAGACACATCACATGCGATAGAACATCAATTATCCTAATTTACTGTGTGTATTTCTGCTTATTAAGCAGTATTCTGGTAAAGACTGGATTAGACTGTCAAATAAATGTAAGCAGAGTCAATCAAACCCAGGGTCATTGAGACTATTGGCCTTGTTTGCATTCATATTGAACATGCACTTGAATGATACAGTCTCACGGAGCCGTTGTAAAAGAACACGCCTCGACAAACTAATAAACAGTTTACTGAACTTCTGACCCGGCCTTTGCAAAATATTTAATCGTCTTAAGCCCGTGTCACATCTTCATCCCAGTCTGACTACAAGATGAAGATCACTTCTGTCAAATGAACAGGGATCTCTCAGATCGTATTGGTTATTGCGTTTAACTGACACCTGTCTGATGCCAGTAAAAATGTTTCTTTTTCTTTTAATTTTACCTATGTTACAAAATGCATTCTAATACAGTTTGTATTTAGTAAATCCTTTCATTGACAGAGAGTTTTGTATGCACTGATTAAACTGTTAGATTCAGTCAACAATTACCTAATTTGTCGGACACGATTTTAAGGGAGTTTTATTTAGTTCAGATGGAAGATCAGATTCGTCCTGTGCGTAAGCTAATGACGTTTTCATGAAGTGATACTAGGATTTAGTAAAAACCAGTCCATCTTTTCAAACTTTTTTTTATTCATATTCTATTCTGATATATGACAACGTCTGGTAAAAATGTCTGGATATAAGTGACGGTTTAGTAATTGAAAATCGACATTATTCTTTGCCGTCTACATTTCGAATTCAGGAATGAATATATATATATATATATGTATATATATATATATATATATATATATATATATATATATATATATATATATATATATATATATATCGGAATCATTCAGCAAATTCATGTAAAACAAACGTGGAACATGGAAATCAATCACTTTTCAGTTCTCGACGACACCCAGGCTTACAAAAGTGATGGTTACATGTTCCTTCAAACCTCAGGATAAGTGCTTACGAATCCAGATGCTTTAAAAGCACAACTATATTTAACAATACGAACAAAAGGTCACCAACTTCTGATATTTTATCGAAGTAAAATTTATAGTTATAAATACATTAAAGTCAAGATAGACAACCTCATCTTATTCCTCTGCATCATTTCCCGAATAATCTGATTTCTCTTATTTACAAAATCTAATATAGCCAGCTGGTGTATTTCTCCAGTACTAGTCCAAGTGATATGAAACAAAACGTCACAAAAAGATGCAGAAAACCTTTTTACTCAAGCTAACATTTTATAAAACGTCAATATACCGTATAATCGCGTATAAGCTAATACCAACTGCAAACTGCATAGACCCAGATCTTCCGTCGCATAATGCGCCGGCAGATCTGGATCTATGCAATTTGTAAGGACTACTCAGTAGAACAAAACAACATAGACCCTGATCTGCCGGCGCATTATGCGACGGCAGATCAGGGTCTATTTTGTTTGCATTTGGACTCGAGTTATACGCGAGTCCAGACGGTAGTTCATTTTATTTCATCGACATCTCGTGTCAGGTGCTGGCTTTAACGGATGATCCATTTTCGTACTCAATCTCATTGAAACATTCTAAAATAGAAAAAAAGAAAATGATTATTTCTTTGTAGCACAATTTTTTCTAATTAGGGTATTTTATTGCACAGATCATGACATTTGGTGCTGTTTACGTTTCCATTAGGATAACGAAAATATTAACATTAAGAGGAATCATTTATTCATGTCACCATAAGGCAATCATAAGTACATGGATGAGCAAGTGGACACTAAATAACTCTTTACACAGGTGTTCTATACAAAAACAAAGCCATTTTGTGTCGGGCTTGTACAAAAAACAAAAAAAAAAAACAAAAAAACAAAACAAAGAAAACTCATGTTTATTTATATATGCAAAGGTGACTACATTATGTAACTTTCAGATAGTGTCATACTTGCTCAACTCTATAATGTTTTTCTCTGCTTTTCTAGTATTTTAGTTAATTGATAATAAAATGATAGTCAAGTATATTCTTTGTTCAGTATATAACACTAAATTGTTCCCAAATAGAATCCTATGGAATTATATACCATATATATATATATTTGTGAATTTAGGTGAGTATTAATTTCCGCTCTTCAAGCGAGATGGATCGATACATTTCGAATCCTTTCCTTCGACCTGTTCCATCCTTTGTATGGGGATGAGCGCATTGCCGAGTGGATTAGAACGCTTGTACATGAGAGCTACGAGATGGATGCCGTTATTCGTGGCGAGGGTTTGATTCCTGCTTAGGACGAATTACAACTCTCTAACCTTTTTTATTATATTGCTCTCTCTCTCCCTCCCTCTCTCTCTCTCTCTCTCTCTCTCTCTCTCTCTCTCTCTATATATATATATATATATATATATATATATATATGTGTGTATATATATAGAGATAGAATATATATATATATATATATATATATATATATATATATATATATATATACGTACATACATATATATATATATATATATATATATATATATAGAGAGAGAGAGAGAGAGAGAGAGAGAGAGAGAGAGAGAGAGAATTACAAATATATACCAAACAGAGCGGAAAGTGCTATCCCAGGATTCTACGCGAGAATGCTTGATAACATTAACCGAATTTTTAAATACGAATAAATAATATTAGCATACAGGTTAGAGAATTTTAATTCATATATATATATATATATATATATATATATATATATATATATATATATATTTGCAGATTCACATGCGCACAATATCTATTTGTAACAGGTAGTCTCATCAGGGCCCATATTATAAAGTGTTACGTGTTAGATCAATCTTTTTTCTCGTCAGTTTAAAAGAAGTATTACAAGCCGTTGCCTTCCTTCTAATGATTGCACAACAATTATTTTTTGTGAGATTAAAGGTTATAACACGCCACTTCCAAATTCGACAGGTCTAGTCAATGAACATTCCGGACCCGATGGCAAGGTAGCGCATTTAGTTTCGAAACTTAAAAGTTCAACACGCTGAGAAGTTTCACCGTAGCAATTTAAATTAACTGATATTAGCCTTGGTAATGACTGTACTTTAGAAGAATTATCTACTGAACCTCTTAACAATATAAATATATATATATATATATATATATATATATATATATATATATATATATATATATATATAATATCTGTATAGCTCTTTGGGCCTTAAAGGTTTTTTTTTCTTTCCATAATCACTAATCATTAAACATATATATATATATATATATATATATATATATATATATATATATATATATATATATATATAAATATATATATATATATATAATTATTGAATACCAAGTGACCAAAAGTAGGATTGCATTCCAAAATACTACATATATAAACATAATCCTTAACTATAATAATTAAATGCTTGAAACATTTATCACGACTAAAATAATAGTTTCAGAGAAATCAATTAAATTAAATCCATCCGTTTTTATCCAAGTTGAGAAAGACCTCCATAAATGTCTAGTGACTATACCTTATTATAGCAAACGTAAAATAGACCCTTGCTCACATTTAAAGTAAAAACAGACAGGTGTGTCAGTTAAAACCTGATACAGCAGGGTTGGAAAGACTTTCGTGACTTGGAATCTACGTTTCACCGAGTCATACCAACACGGTCTACCAGCATGCCCCCCGCCTTCACGAGACATGACATTGAAATATGTTGCGAAATATTGAATTAATTTTAATAATCAAATAATGTGGCTATGGATATATCAAACACTCTTACATACTTTTTTTTTTTACAAAGTCTATTAATAGATGTACATATGTCAGGGGTGACCAGACTTTAATGACATGGGATCTACTTTTTACATGGTGTGGTCTGCCAGAAACTACTTTCCGATCGAACGGTCGACCGCGATCGTCGTATTGGAGACCCCTGCTATACAAATATTTTTCGTTGTCAAGATATGATGCTATACTTTGTATTGAAATTCTCGTAATTTGGTTTCTGTGCTGTACAGTATTGTGATGGAGCAAACCCCAGACACAAATTTACTGTCAGCTATGATATTAAACTCTCTTGTCCATTTCGCTATATTTCATAAAACATTATAATTTCGTGATTTTATTATTTGATATATGCGCAAGGTATGATGTTTAGTAAGTTTTTTAAAAACGTTTTGGGATAAGCAACACGTATTACTCTGTCTGTATAGTGACCTGCTAATGCTGATGTCTAATGTGTATGAATAGCTTGTATCAATCATTAATAATAAACTCAACAAGTACAAATGTTGTTATTTTACATTTTTTAATTGAAAAAAAATATGAATTTAGTCTAATAAGTTTCCATTTTAATCTAGTAGATCAACATCTTTCCATTTACTTATTTACAAATACTTTCAATCTAGAATTGGACTCCATCAACATTTTAATAAATACAATCGTTAAAGAGAATACAATGTCTATCATATTTAAATAACCATTCTTAATATCTGGCGTAATTGCAGATCTTTTGATTTAATCTATTCCATACACTATAAAAAATATTTTAAAAGAATTTCAATTGAAGTTTAATCCCATGATATCCTGTGTATTTACACTTAACTTTAAACATTTTCTACTCAAGTCAGCGGTATATCTGCACATACCCTTTCAGGACTCTTTTTTGGTTTTTGGTCCATTCCATATCACTTGAGTTTTTCTCAACATGTATTTTTATACCAGAAACTATGTAAAAGTTATCAAGAGTAATAAAAGCAATATATATATATATATATATATATATATATATAAGAATATAGGTACTTTAAATGGAAAATTAAATAAATTCTATTTCAAGTAATTTGCTTTTCTAAATCTGTATGACGTCATTTCTCCAAAATGCACATTGTATTTTTCCTGCTTATGTATTGAATTTGATGACATTTTGTAAAAGTTACAATGAAAATAACAAATAAAACAGAAAATAATAGTGTAAATTTCTTTTCGACATATTACCGTTTGTGTCCACGCGTTTGTGGTATAAATGTAACAATTCTGCTTATACGCACGCACAAAGAAAAGATATTGGACTTGAAAGTTTTAAACTGCTTATCAATTAAATAGAGGATATCTGCGTTATTTTTGTAGTTATAAGGAAATATTTCACGAGTGAAACGGAAACAGAGCATTTTCACGAGTAACGAAACGAGTGACAATGCAAAATGTTTCCACCTCACGAGTGAAATATTTCCTCATATCTACTTACAAAAAAGTAGATTTTCTTTGCATTATATACTTTTTAGGTAAAATCCGTCGCTTTGCATGGGGTCTTTTTCCTCAATTCTGTGCCAATGCGATTAACGGCTGCATTACTAATCGATAAAAAGAATTTCCTAAATTTTACAATAATTTTAGAACAGCGACTTTTTACAAATGTAGCTCGTACATATAATGCTTCAACTTGTGTATTTTGTCAAATTAATGACTGTTTCACACGAAAATAGCGTGATTTTTAATTTTTCTAAGACATTTCTTACACGGATTGATACAGTGAATATTTTGCGGCGGATATACTGTAGAAATATCACAGAGCGTCGTATATGACAGACTTCAGAACGTAACACATTTAAACAATTTTTTTTACTGATTGTGACTTTATTTGTAAGGATTTTGGTTGAACGTTATGTTTATTTCTGCATTCAAACATGGATTATGTGGCCTTGGCAAGCTTGCAGTCTTGTATTGTAACCGACGCTGCACCCAAAGTTCAATTGTCACTTAATTTCGTTCTGCGAACAGAACTCATCTATCCCTATTTCTCCATCGTTTTCAAACACGATTATGATTGTGATGAGACTTAAAATAGATTACTTAAACAATTTTATTATTATATTTAACTAAGGGTATGAAGCTTGGATCGTTTGTCTTAGAGTTTAACAGGTATACGATACTGTATGGGTGACACTGAACAGCAAATAGAAACAGGCCATGGAAGTTCAGTCACTGATAATTTGCATGATTCATGAAGAGTTTGAAGAACGCTTTTATGCATGTTGTTATGGCACATCCTCATTAATTGCATAAGTGTACATTAGAGGCTCTATAGTCTTGACATATTTTAAGATTTGACGGAGAGAGAGAGAGAGAGAAGAATGGAGGGAGAGAGAAGGAGCAGAAGAAGAAGAAGAAGATAAAGAAGATAAAGAAGAAGAATTAAATATGCCTAAATATGTAAATACAAGTTCGAATAACACTCAGAAAGGCAGATATATTTCCTCGATGGGAATAAGCTGTTCCAAAAGTGGTATCGTCACTGTGGCGATATCGATTTTCTCCCATTAATACACATCTCAATATATCATTATAAAATATATCATAAATTTCAATATCTCATTATGTAATATATAATATTATGATTAGAAGCTTCATGAAGGCTAACATATATGTTAATGAATAATAGAAAAGAAAATATATCTCTAGAATTTCTAGTGTTTGATAGAAACACATTTTTGCAATAGGTAAAACATGATTTCAGAAAGATATTTATACGCAGAATAGTTTGCAACGAACACTACAATAAAAGTGTAACTTATAGCTCGGGAATATTACAGAAATTCATAGAACATCATATAACTAAAATAATTACATAGCATGCTTGAGATTAATACAGGTATCTGAAAATAATCTTTTCGCAATAATTTTTCTACACTAGTCTACAAACCGTGCTGAATACATGCACATAACGAAACATTTTATAGATGTTACGGTAAACTTGGGAATGGGTAATATTTTACAACGTCTTTGGACAAGAAACATTATGAAAAATTATTTCAAATTATGGATCTTTGTTAAAAAAAAACTTCGAAGATATTTTTAGTGGTTCTTCAAAAATTTTTTTTGTATGAAAGACGGTAAATACAATTTGGTATATACTGTTTTTTTTTTCTCGATAAAACTGAGGTATACATTTACCCACTCACCCCCAGTTAGTGTAACGGGAGCATTAAAGGACTAAGAAGTGTGATATCACCCTAAGAAGTAGCAGCGAAAGCATAATCAATAAAGAGTTACATGCGTGATTGATTTTTTTTTTGTTATTAAGAGAAACAATAGAAGAGAAAAGAAATGATAAGTCATAATTTGCAGGATATTTAAAACGGTTTGAAGCATGACAACATAGGAAAATAATTAATTAATTAACAATCTAAGCGAATAAATACATATTTTAAGCTAGTGGCAGCGTACATGAAACGTTCGCGCAAAATAATCAACTCATTTCTTTTAGGCGCCTTTCAGCTCAGAAATATAAATAGTTGGCCTTTTTCTTCATTATTCACTAATTCCATCAATCTTCAAGTTTCCGCAGTTTCTGGGGGGTCAAAATTATATCAATTTTTATAGATTTTGATAATTGACCAAAAAGGATTACCTCATGAAAAAGTCTGTATTTTTGGTCAAAAAGTTCTTGTAATATGGTCATCAAATGCTCTACCTTGTATACTTTACGAGTAAAATTTTTCTAGATATTGAAATGATCATGTTCTTTTCACGTCTAAGAAAGTCGTCTTATTCATTTCATGTCAAGCTTGGTATTTACAAAAAGGCAGTGAAATCCTGTCAATCGATTGTATGTAAAACAAGTGCTTAGAAAGTTTATTTAAACAATTATCTTTCCTAGGTAAGGACATTCTGATTTAAAGAACCAATTCCACTGGTCCATAGAAAGTTGTTAAACTGGTTTAACAAAATGTGTCGTAGATACATCTTCGTTGTATTATTTTTTTTCTCTTGTAATGCAGAAACATCGCTGTTGTTTCCCTTAAGCTCACAGACTTATCAGAGAGAACATCAGAGGATACTGAGACCTTGGTTACGAGTAGCGTTTCCATGGTGACCTTTATACATCAGCTGAGGAAATTTATCCGTAACATCTAGTGATATTTTGTTCATTATGCCATAGACGTAGATTAAATTGTGACAGGTCGACGTACGTGACCAAAGAAATAATTACATTTCTGTTTCTCTCGGTTTGCCCTTAATTGGATCTCAAAAATATTAGCTAATATTGTTTTAAGCAACTGAGTCTCTAAATTGAGATGTAACGGGGATTCTAACTTACATCTAGTTGAGAAGCGATTATAATTTAATCTAGATAGTTGTGAAAGCTTTCAAGATTTTGTTTCACCGACAGGAGATCATCAGTAGGAATCTAAAGTAGTTACACAAGCAGGGAATGCGCAATACCACATTAATTTATGCAAAGACAAAGGGTTTGGAAACGGTATTAAAAAGTGAACAAGATTTATATATATATATATATACAATTGTTTAAATAAAATTAAAAAAAAGAACAGTGCAAAATCAAATACACATCTTCCAATGTTACTGAAGTTAGTTAAAAAAATTAGTTTTGCACAGTTCGTTGTCGGTTTTTTAAAATTATTTTAGTCAATTTTTGACACACACATTCCATTCCATTGCTGGATCTAGTAGACTATAAAGGACTGGTATTCGCCATATGATTTGTATTCTTTATATATATATATATATATATATATATATATATATATATATATATATATATATATATTGTTACGGAATTATGTATATGGAATCTATAATGTGCTTAAACTTTTGGTCTATGACTCTACTTTAAAGTTGTGTCAAATAGTGAGTCATATATAAGTTGGGTTTAGTTGTTCTATTAATCAAATAACAACATGTTTACTGACCTTTTGTTCAAGGTCAGATCTGTTGTTCATTCTTCAGTAAATTCCATGAAATAGACGCATTTAGTATTGCATTCTAGGTCGTAATATGACACGTTTCCTGTTGTGAAATGTGCCATTTGCAAGTTGTATAAAAGACCTGGAAATGCGAATTAATTCCATTCCAGTTTAGATCTTGAGTTGAAAAGAACTGTTTTTTTATAATCAGCTTTTGGAATCATCAGATCGTTTGAAATAATAGCCGTGCTGCTGTAATGCCATGCTGTATAGATACTTCGAACTAATTATTTATTGGACCATTCAACAGAGCTACCTGGATCATATTATCGTTGGCACATCACGACAGTCCAGACTCATTCATTCGGAACCATCATCTATTCGGAACATTCGTTCATTACGAAGACTCACTCTTCGTTCATTACGAAGATTCATTTGGAACATTCATTAACTTGAAACATTCATTCATTTGGAACATTTTATAGTTTCTATATATAGAGGACTTGTGATTAGGACACTGATAATTCTTGGATTATTTGGATTTTAATACACGAAACTGTAAGTGTATTTTGATTTTCACATTAATTATTTAAAATAAATTGTTTGTTGATTTTTGCAATTGTTTGTTTCATTTTCTTTTTGTTACGTTTGTTCGAGCCATATGGTCGTAACAATATATATTTTTATATATATATATATATATATATATATATATATATATATATATATATATATATATGTGTGTGTGTGTGTGTGTGTGTGTGTGTGTGTGTGTGTGTGTGTGTGTAAAACATTGACAACGAACACATGTATTCATCTCTATGATTTGAAACTTTCAGATCTTGTGTGAAGACAGATTTTGGGTAAGAAAATCATTATTAAGGTTGTTTCTTCTTTTTCTTTTTTAACATTTAATTTACACTACAGTCCTCTAAGTGATCATATTTTTCCCAAAGTGGTACAATGATACCATAATCCCAAAGTAGTACCATGATACCATAATCCCAAAATAGTACCATGATACCATAATCCCAAAGTAGGACAATGATACCATAATCCCAAAGTAGTACAATGATACCATAATCCCAAAGTAGTACCATGATACCATAATCCCAAAGTAGTACCATGATACCATAATCCCAAAGTAGTACCATGATACCATAATCCCAAAGTAGTACAATGATACCATTATCCCAAAGTAGTACCATGATACCATAATCCCAAAGTAGTACCATGATACCATAATCCCAAAGTAGTACCATGATACCATAATCCCAATGTAGTACAATGATACCATTATCCCAAAGTAGTACCATGATACCATAATCCCAAAGTAGTACCATGATACCATAATCCCAATGTAGTACAATGATACCATTATCCCAAAGTAGTACCATGATACCATAATCCCAAAGTAGTACCATGATACCATAATCCCAAAGTAGTACCATGATACCATAATCCCAAAGTAGTACCATGATACCATAATCCCAAAGTAGTACCATGATACCAGAATCCCGAATTGTATCTTAAAAGTCTTGGGATAAAACTACTGAGAACAATTTTGCGTATCATTCCATAATATCTGAAAATACGCAGATTAATTATAGAAATACTAAAGATCTTATATAATTTCGTGGAATGTTTTGTTTCAGCAATGAAAAAAAATATTCGATATCCAAACTCTACCATGCATGAAGATATGTCACTGAAAAAAAATGGTTCATGTTCATTTATGCTCGTTATTTCTGCTGTGGAAATATGCTAGAAACGTAAGAATTGTGTATGGTATAGAGAATAATTTGGTCTTCAATTTAATATGGATAGGAGAGTTTGTGCCTCATCATGGTCTTCAATTCCACATTTATAGCAAACCCCAACGTGGTCTAATTCTCCTCTATACTCAGCCTGTGACCTGAATTACATATGTTTAGTGCAAACAATGAAGAAGGAGAAGGAGTTAAATAGCTCACTAAAACACATCATTGTATCACTCACACACTAAAACACATCATTGTATCACTCACACACTAAAACACATCATTGTATCACTCACACACTAAAACACATCATTGTATCACTCACACACTAAAACACATCATTGTATCACTCACACACTAAAACACATCATTGTATCACTCACACATCATTGTATCACTCACACGCTAAAACACATCATTGTATCACTCACACACTAAAACACATCATTGTATCACTCACACACTAAAACACATCATTGTATCACTCACACACTAAAACACATCATTGTATCACTCACACACTAAAACACATCATTGTATCACTCACACACTCAGCAGCATTTGACCCGAGCAAACATTACAAGTTTGTATACCAAAGCTGAACCCGTATATCAGTATAGTATCTTGTGTTTTGTCGTGTTGTTTGACATAAAGGTGAAGAAGATGCTAACAAAGCTTTGGTAAACAATTTGGGTAAAATGTTCGTGAAAGACATCACCATCTCAAACGAAAGTGAGGATCTTTTCAAGTTAAATGACTGTAACATGTTCACAACATACAACGGTTTTGTGTTTATCTGTATCATTTAGATCAAACATGATTAAGCATGGTACCATAAATGAAAAATGGTAACGCGCAACACATATTTAGCGATTTATAGTTTAACAGTGTTTCTAATACCACCGGACTAACAAATACTAACAGAATATTATCCAGTATATCCACGAGCTCTTCTTCAGATTTAACAGAACACTAGCGAAAGCGGCTGAAGCTATACAAGGTGTTGTTGTGTTGTTTTTTTAAGTTTGCAAATTGGAGTTTGTTCACACTTTGTGAATTACCATGTGTCTTTTGGTGTCAAAAAATCTGATAGAATTAGCAAACCTGACAGTAGGACTATCGTCATCATAGTACTTCTTATTTATATAATAGTTACACCCTTTGTCTTCATGTTTATCCTCTACAGTTTTTGTCTTACTTGTATGGGTTGATTATCAGCCTTTGGAACACCTCTCTTGGTTACATCAGCATAGGTAGTAGGGTTTAACGAGTCCCTGGATTCCTGCAATTAGTTGTTGTATCCAACTATGCAACCTATTTTGATAGCCATGTTACTTGGTAACCAAACAAATACCATTACCTCCAACAGCTCAATCAAATTTCACGTTGTGAATCGGCCATGTACTGTTGTAATTTTACCATGCTATTTTCATTTGGCTGTGTCGAAACCTTGCTCTCCTATAATTAGTAGCTCCATCATTTTGTTAACGGTGTCTGATATCGTAGCAACGTACTGCGTGATAGATGTTCTGTCTTGAACCTGTGAACCCCAGATGCGGATTATACATGATCTGATACTTAGATTTAACCTTGAAATACCTTCATCTGATATACTATTACTGCCTTGCAGAAAGAAATAAGTTCATCCTGTCGACTTGTCTTTGTCCTCCATAGAATTCATTTTATCATCTGGCAATATTCTCCAAAACTCAACAGTATCTGACTCTTAGTTGCAGTTACGTTTGTAAGCGGCTAACACTACAGTTAGTTTAGGTTCCCCATAACCTTGGCGTGCAGTTTTATGTTTTCTGGCACATTATCAATCAGATACGTGTTTTTGCCTTTAATATATCTCCAGTCCAGCAGTGGCGGAATTTTAAGATGATTGCAGATCAGATTTAATTGTCTCAAATGTATGTTGTTGCTATTCTGTTTGAACGCATCATCGTCAGATAAGGGTATTTTGCATTCTGCCAGCAATTTTCGCATCGGAAAATAAATGCAAACTTTGTATACTGATTTAGACAACTCTGGAAAAGTACCTGTACTGCCTCTGACAGTCATCCTCTCCGGAGACGATACATGTTTGTCTATCAAATGCCAACCTCAACCAGATGTTCCCATCCACACTGCATAGTTTAGCAGATTCTGCCACACGAAACACTGTGATCTGTATCTCTTCATTGATTAATCACTATTAAATTTTTGAATGTAGCTTTCAAAAATGTTCACTGGCTCATATATGTAAAATTGAGTTTAAGTCTAGTAAATTTGTATCTCGTTAAATAGTTTACAAACATTCCGGTTCACATGAGAGATATTCTGAGTTGCAAGACAAAGTTAAAATGCTGTACAAGTCGGTTTTAAAAAAAAATCGATTATTCAGCACCATAAAATAAGTATGGAAAAGGCTTCTCTTATGCAAATACATCGATTCTCTATTTACTGTTATCCCACAATTACATATAATTTTCTATTAATTTTTCACTCTAATTATATCATTTTCTTTATTGTAATACCAGATTAATCTCTTTTTTACGCAATATTTGTATCTCTGGTAAACTGTATTTCTATTTTCCATTTCTCCACCAGCTTTTCTATGTGACCTTTCTGACATTTTACGACTGTTGACACATACAATTGTTAAAGTACGACAAGATGTCTGTGAAAACTACATCTTCAAAATCTGTATATCCGCACACTATAAAGGGTGTACTAGTGTTTACTTCATAGTGTAGAAGTTCTTCTGAGTTTGTTTATTGTGTGGTAATTATTTGTTGTCAAAGGTTTTATTTCTCTACTAAACTGTTCACGTTAAACTTTTTGCCCAGGAAAAAAGCGCATAGTTGATTGAGTAGTTGTGTAACTCACTGCTTACCTCCCTTGAATCAAGTTTGAGGGAAATTTAAATGTCCTGATGATCGTATCAAAGTTTATTACATTTTCATTGACTTTCATTTTCTTCAAAATCTCCTGGACCAACTTTTAGTTTTTAACACTGTATTTGTTTTCAGCTTTTTTAAAACGTAGTTTTTCGTGTTTACCATTTTGTTCTTTAACAGTGATGTTTTTGGATATAGTTTTCAGTTTCCCCTCTTGTCTCGTGATCATCACAAACTCTTGTGACGTGGAAGTTTTAACTCTCTCGTTTTCTAATGATATGTTTCTTCCACATCAGTCACATTCTGTAAATGTGTTTTTATACTGCTTGATACTGCAATCTATATATTACACTTGTACTATTTACGTTTATGGAATAATGTTTTATGCTGGTTAATAACTGTTATTAGATTCATCATATTTATATCCCTTCCATTTCACGAGATGATACTTTTTTCCCCATTTCGTTCTCTTGGTCTTAAAAATCTTTTCAACTTTGTATACGTCATCCTGTTTGTCATACCGATATAACTTGTGCCCGTAAAACATACCCTCTGCATCGTCTCCATTCAAGTCTTCCGGCTTGTAAACAACCGGATCACCTATATTACACCATGTAACAAATTGTTTTTTTTATTGGTTCCTGGGTAGTAAGTGTTATTTCCTAATTGCTTATGCCTCAAAAGTATAGAAAATGGCTATTATTCCCCACAAACTTTGCTTTTGTGACCAGGACAGTGATATTTTGAAATTTAGCTATTTTCCACAACAATCGAGATAGATTCAGTGCTGAGTAAACATGGAGTAACTTCTAGAACTTTCTAGGACATTCCAGTAATATAAATAGTAGTATAAATACAGGGGCCTTAAGCCCACCAGTTCAGTTCAGTTCCAGCTGCCTAAGTGGATACATATCTGCATTTTTCTGAGATGGCATCAAGAGGCTGCAAGCATCCGGCAGACGCATTTCGCTATGTCTGCGGCCAATTTATCAAGACAAGCGCGAAAAAGTACTCCGTGGAAGCATCTGCTAAGATGTGTGAGGCCTACAAGGAATATTTCGGCATGCCTGTCGGGGATCAAGACAAACCCTGGGCACCTAATTTCACCTGCGAGCACTGCAAAAAAACTCTGGAAGGTAAGATGGACAATTGTTGCTCTGAATTTTATGTTAAAAAGTTTGTTAAAATTTTTACAATTGTAAAAGTTTTTAATTTTAAAATGTTTTACAATTTTCAATGTTATTGAAAAAATATATCATATATGAAAAATGTTGCGAGAATCTCTTACACATTAGTCATGGGTGAAATAAATGTATTTTTGTAGGATGGTACAGAGGGGAAAAGAGAGCCATGAAGTTCGCTATCCCAAGAATTTGGCGGGAATCCACTGACCACTCAAGCAACTGCTACTTCTGCATGGTGGACCCTTCCAAACGTCGGACTGGCAAGAATGCACCTGCTATCACGTATCCGGACCTTCCTTCATCCATCGCCCCGGTGCCACTCTGCCATGAGCTCCCCGTACCCACTCCTCCGGAGAGAGAGCAGCCGTCTTAAGAAGAGAGCAGCAAGTCAGAGAGCGAGGAAGACGTTGTAGATCCAGATGACAATTTCAGAGGTGGAGCTGAGGAGAGAAACCCATACTACCCCAACCAAAAAGACCTCAACGACTTGATTAGAGATCTTGGTCTCACCAAGTCCAATGCCGACCTTTTGACGTCTAGGCTCAAGCAGTGGAACCTGTTGGATGAAAGTGTGCAAGTCGCAGATCAGAGGAAGCGTCACCAACCTTTTTCCAGCTTCTTCACCCGTCAAGATGGGCTCTGCTTCTGCCACAATGTGACCAGTCTGTTCGAGGCAATCGGAATCGCCTGTAACCAGAATGAGTGGCGCCTCTTCATTGACAGCTCATCCAGGAGCCTCAAAGCCGTGCTGCTCCATAATGGTAACAAGTACCCTTCTCTTCCCCTGGCTCACTCGTTGCACCTCAAAGAGGATTACAATAGCATCAAGACCTTGCTGGACGCCTTGAAGTATGATGAGTACGGCTGGGAGGTCATAGGAGACTTCAAAATGGTGGCATTCCTGATGGGTCTCCAAGGCGGTTTTACCAAGTTTCCCTGCTATCTTTGCCTTTGGGACAGCAGGGACACCAAGGCGCACTACCACAAGCGTCACTGGCCACAGCGGACCGAGTTCTCTGTGGGGAGGAACAACGTCAAGTGGGAGCCACTGGTGGACCCCCGGAAGGTGCTGATGCCACCACTGCACATCAAATTGGGCCTTATGAAACAATCTGTCAGAGCTCTAGATAAGGAGTCGGCAGCCTTCAAGTACCTTCAAGACTTCTTCCCTAAGCTGTCTGAGGCCAAGGTCAAAGCCGGTGTCTTCGTTGGACCACAGATAAAGAAGATCCTGGAGTGCAATGAATTCCCCAAGAAGCTCACTCGTAAGGAGAAAGCGGCTTGGAACAGCTTTCTCGCAGTGGTTCGGGGCTTCCTGGGCAATCACAAGGCCGAAAACTATGTGGAGCTGTTTGAGACTCTGGTGAAGAACTACGGCACAATGGGCTGTAGGATGTCCCTCAAAGTCCATATCCTTGATGCTCATCTTGATAAATTCGAGGAGAACATGGGAGCGTACTCCGAGGAGCAAGGCGAGTGCTTCCACCACGATATACTTGACTTTGAACGCCGCTACCAAGGACAGTATAACGAGAACATGATGGGAGACTACATTTGGGTGCTGATTCGTGAAAGTGATTTACAGCATAATCGTAAATCTCGAAAAACTACTCACTTCTAAATCTTTTGTAGTCATTTTTGTATTACTTTAGTATAAATACATGTTAATTTGTATTCATATGTTGTTTTTTTCTGACTTTATGGGAACGAAAAGACACAAATTCGCCCGTTTTCTCATTGGAAATAGGTAAATTTCAAACTATCACTGTCCTGGTCACAAAAGCAAAGTCTGTGGGGAATAATAGCCATTTTCTATACTTTTTAGGCATAAGCAATTACGAAATAACACTTACTACACAGGAACAAAAATTGTGTTACATAGTGTTATTACTTGCCTGATTTTGAATATTTCCTCGGTGCAGTTAGAAAGGTATTCCTTTGCAAATATTTTCTTATATTTCGAAATTCTGACAGTTTCACCAATTTCAAAGTTTGGAGTTCCGTATGTTTCAATTGTCCAATAACCGAAAAGATTGATTGATAATATTGACCTACATTTTGCTACGTCGCTTCAACTGTGCCATGCCAGGCATGATTAATGTTATTGTACCCCTCAATTAGCTTTGGTACAAAGTCAACCCATTTTCTGCTTTCGTTTTGAGTGAAATACTTCCACATTGTAGTCTTCAGAGTTTTATTAAACCTTTCAACTACTGATGCTTTGTTGTCTGAGTACGTTGAAAAGTACTCGATATTTTCCTTGTCTAACAGATCATTGACTATTTTGTTGTAAAATTCTTTCCCCTCATCAGATTGCATCTTGTCAGGTTTTCTCTCTTTGAAGATGTCTTTGAAGGCGTTGTGTATGTCATTTCCATTTATTGGTTTTACTACCTCGGCGTGTTTCTAGAATACATATATCAATGTCAAGATGTATTGATATGCATCGTTGTTTGATATGCTTGTCTGTCAAGCTTGCCATTGGTCATCGAGAATGACCTGGATATACAAATTCGTATACATCACGACAAAAACCGTTTCTTATGCTTGTTTTCATTTTCTTCTCTTTTAAATTTTATTTGGCTTCTTTTTTAAGTGCAACACAGAAAGGGAGGACATTTTTTCCGAATAAAATCGTATACTTCTACTCTAAAGTAATCTCTGCGGAAATCCTAGAAATCGCAGAGAGAAAATTGTTTGGATGATAGTGAATTGATTTTACGAATGTTTCTTTATGTAATATGAGCGTTAATGCGCAGCTTGAAATGATTTGATCATAAAATTATGATGTCACTTATTACATTTGCGCACGGACTCATAGCTCATACTCTTTCAGAATACATCTATGCCTGAAGGCTGTTTTTACTCCAGGCTCATCGACGTCTTACTACATCGACTTTGCGCATTAATACGCGAGCACGTTAACTGGATCCTACCTTGTATCTATAATCACAGATTAAAATACAAACAAAAACAATTTTGAAAAAAACCCAGAACGTGTTTAGAGGGTCAGATGCTCTTCATTGTGACGTCATCGGTATATTGTGGCGCCAGCTTGGTGCTACCTTGTAACATCATTAGCCTTGTGTTCCATGAGTGCAAGTTTAGAATTCCTAAGTTTTTCCTCGTATGTATTTGGTAAAATCTTCCCATTCTGCACTAACGCCATTGTAATGGAAAGAACGCAGCAAATGTAATCTAAATTGCGTGTGACGCATTTATCAAAGCTTACGGTTTTGTCCACCGGGCATTTTATCACCAAATTGACATCGTTATGGTATTATCCAAACCACGGAAGGTAACCCACTGTGTGGAGTATGACCTTTGTGTATCACAAACTGTGTGGAGTATGACCTTAGTGTATCACAAACTGTGCGGAGTATGACCTTAGTGTATCACAAACTGTGTGGAGTATGACCTTAGTGTATCACAAACTGCTACCGGGTTAAACGATCGCATATCTCGAAGTGTTGGTTACCTACGTCACTGGAGAGCAGTTTCAGCTTATCATAGCGTTATGAACTCTTTGAGGGGTCAGACGGAAAATAACGTAGTTGCGACTTCTGTCTCTTATGAAGAAATAAAAAAGAAAATCTGATTATACAGTTTAAATAATCGCAAGTACAGTCCTGTAAAAGAAAATGGTTAAGTCAACGAAAAGTATACGAAACCTTGGGAATTCAGAAGCAATTTGAGACCGGCTGTAAATCGGAAGCGCAATCTTTCTATTGCGGAAAACCGATGTGACCTCAATAGTTGTGTTATACTGAGACAATGCACTCGACATACACCTTTTATGTATTTGAAAGGAGGAATTATTGAATTATGAACCTGTGGAGATTTAATTTGTAAATACCCATTCAGCGATTATTTTTGGAACAATTGGTGAAATGGTATTTATCTCCATATTTTTCTATGTAATAACCCTTACTTGGGGATAGATATTCAACCAATATATTTATATAAACCTTTATATTTTCAAGTACTATTAGTTTTGGATAAATGTACCGAACAGTATCGAATTTTCAAAAAGATAATTATTTTAACATTTAGCAACCTATCGTCCGTAATGTAAATATAGCTCTTGACAAAGAGGCCTATCGTCCAATCAAATTTTTGTTTCAAATTTCCTGAATTTGTCCCTAATCATTTTAATTTGATGAAGAATATTTGTATAGGTAGGATCATACTGTGCAAATCAATGGCTGACACAAGTGTTTAAGAGGGAACAAATACATTCATTTTCTGCCGGATCATACAGAGATAAACATAAAGATATATTTTAAACCGGCCGTTACCAGCCAAAGGTTTTAGAAAACAAAACTTTTTGTAGAAAATAGCACGCAAAGATTATATTGTTATGCATCTTTGAGTATTGCAATCCAAGAAAATGATATGACTTGTTTACAGGCGATAGGTGGAACTGATTAAAAAATTTAATAAAAACAAGAGAACAAAAAATAAACAATAAATTCATAATTGCTAATTACACTCGCAGAAATATAAATTAGCTGTCTTTCAATCTTATTCTAGCAATATGTCCAATTGAATTAAGTGAGTATTTGTTGAATATAAAATCTTTAAATTAAATAGTGGAGTTTCAAATAATGTTTTCTTTGGAAACAAATACGAATAATGAAGAATAGACGGACATGCAAATTCCAATACGATGCAGCATATTAACATTCTGGATTGAATAAAATTCGAACACCTTGATTATTATCTCAGGATTATTACATAGACAGTATGTTAATATCAAACCTTAAGATAGAGCCCTTGAAGATACGTGTCATGAACTGAATGTAAAATTTGTCCACAATTTCGATTATTTCATTTCTTTTGCCAACGGTGAAATCCCTGAAATGTATTTTAATGCTGACAAATTGCACCTGAACGATAAAACCACTGCAAAGCTTCCTAAACAATATAGATTGTGTTCACCCAATACTGAAATTAAACAGTCAACCCTTGCCATTAACCGGCAATGTTAAGCAAAACACGTGGTCAAACCACATTAACGACTTCGAGGTCAATCCTACGGATCATACCGCGAATGTATGATGATTCTGCCATTCTGACCACCTCGACTATTTACGAAAAAAGGATTGACCGAGAAGTGCATCGAACTATTTTATCATTCGCAATTTCTCGGTCAATTCTACCGTCAATCCAATCATAGAAATACCCAAAGTGGTCCAAATAGATTGAGGTTTCTTTTTTGCGAAGAAATTTCCGGCGAAGAAAATGTATGATTTTTTCTGTAAATTACTGCGCCGACATGCATCAGAGGCATATTTTTGTCTCGCAGAAATAGCCGAGGTGGTCTGAATTCGCCAGCGCGTCCTTACAAATATCATTAAAGAAATATGCACTGATCGTGAAAAGCGGTATCTAGAACTTTTCAATTGCTGTGCGACATATACTGTTATATATGCCGAACGAATAGTCACAATACAAGTACTTGCTGGTTCAGACCGAACGACACAAATTTTACCGACGCAAGAGTGAGCGCGATTCCATTAGAATACTACAGTACGTGATTTTATCGAGTCAGCATGTGGTCATTTTATTCACTACACAATTTAGATTTTATGTATCAGCTCTCTGATTGCGTGTGATGTATAAATGTTACAGAATATAACGATAAGGTCACGACTCATGGTCCTAAACATACTAACACTGATGTGGCAAAACTGATTACCGGCCCACTATCATATTTTTGTATCCACGTTCTACATTCAATACCTGACAAACAAAAAAACAAACAAACATACGCACGCATCACTCACCTGTGTTAAATCTAATCACATGATAATCAACTCACTAAAAACCACTTGCATAAAAATTGGTACACCAAAATCATTGGCTGATAAACCGGATCTGAAATTTTCTTTTGAAGGCATTAAACTGTTTCTTCTCAAAATATTCTCGAAGTATATATATATATAGATGACAATATACATTAGAACATTCATATTGACCAGCTTTGTTCAATATTTTCAACTAAAATTACTCCGCTAAAAACGTATATCCTCGTACATTTCAACTAATATTCAAACGCTTTTCTTTAATGTTTACATTCAACCTCTTATTAACTAAGTGTGCATGATTTGAGATAACGCATGAAAATCTGAGCGTAAACGAATAAGCTAACTACAAACAAATAGCAGCCAGATTAATATTATGACGAGTTCACAACCCCTTCCTGTGAAATGTTCACGAAATTGGATTGGCTCTCTGTTCACGATACAATCAAATACCACAAGTCTATCTTAGTATATAAAGACTAAAATAACTTTATACCTAAACGCTTATCTAACTTTTTTACCATATTTTTAGTATTCATGGACGCTACATACGCTCCGTCACTGATGGCCTTCTTTCTATACCTAACATTCGTACAATTCAAGCTAAACATTCATTTTCTTATTCAGGAATCACTCTGTGGAATGCAATTTCTTCTTCTGTCAGGCATTCAATCTCTTTGAATTCATCTACGCTTTCTATTAAATCCTTGCTGAGGTACGGTAATTTGTGCTCAAATCTGCAATATCACGCGCCTGCACATGCAAAATATTTGAATTCACAATAAACATTGTTATGCTTAATTTTCCACTGATATGCCCTTATTTGTTACGATTGTATGTGCGTTTTATGTCTATGTTACTGCCTATGTTTTATGTCGTGTGTTTGTGCATTGTGTGTCTTGCTATGTGTGTGTACCGTGCATTTCCAAGTGTAGTGGAGTTTGATAGGACTACATAATTCTATGCTATACTAATGCATTTTACAAGTATGTTCTTGTATCTTGAATTATGTGCGCAGTACATATTCATCAGTATATTTTGTGTTATGTAAATACGTTGAGGCCTACATTGTAGACTGGATTATTGCCAATTCTGTAGCATATATAAATATAGTATAAACAAATGAAGAAACAAGCACCAAAATGAAACATTTTCGTCACTGACATGTCTTACTTCATACAATAGAGCAAAGAACGGTGATGTCTATTTTGATTTTAATTTAAACTCCGTCAAAATATTGAATTTACTCTGAAAGTTTAATTAAAAATCATATTTTCACTTTGGATGATAATACAGTTCATAATCCCAGAAAAAACGGACACATTTAAGTAACAGAGATTATCGAGATTATTGTCCAAGATGGTGCTCAGATTCAGGTTTGCGCATAAATAAGAAAGAAACACATGCGTATTTCCTTTTATTATGCAGTCTTTTCAGGGTTCATAGTGAATGACCAATTATAATTTCCAACCATTTTAATGGGAAATACCACCACATCGTATCAGTGAGATATCTACCAATCCTTTTAAAAATACATGGTTTATTTCAGCCTGTTTAATACCTAGGACAAATTCCTAATGGAAACAAATGAAGTGAGAGAGTTTCAAACTGTAAACTGATGCTTTTATCGTGTTGTAGCGGAATGAAGCAACCCTTGACAAGGATGATAAATGGGGATCATTAGGAGACCAGTGGGAAGGAATGAGCGATTCGTTTAATAAAGAATGGAGGAAAGTCCTTTTAGAAATGACATAGAAAACATTAATAAATGAAAAATCACTAAAATCCTACGTCTAACATCTTACTTTGGAATAATATTCAAAATAATTCATACCTCCAACTTGTCCAACTGAGGCCCTGATTTCCATCTGAGACCATTGTTTCCATCTGGAAAAAGAACATGTCCATTTCCTTAAATTCCACGAAAGGAAAAATGCTTTCCCAGGTATTGATATTCTTAAATTCATCAAACATTATACGCCAACGTCTTCGCCTTCTAGAGTTACAAATATATACTTTATGATTGTATAATTGAAGTAATCCTGCACTGTTTTTGCAATTATACATGTGTGTTTGTGTCTGTGTGTGTGTGTGGGGGGGGGGGTAAAGATAAATAAATAGCAAAGAGATTCTTTAACTCCATGTCGAATCTATGATAATAGCTGTTTTGTTTGATTTCAAAGCCCACATATACATTAGGATATTACCGGAAAAGATCAGTTTTATTAAAATGGTCTGATTTAACAATTAGACCACATTTAGTAATAAAATCAATACAATCTTGGTTCTTTCTTTTAACGTTATGTACCAGTTCTCATATGGTGCATGGAGTCGGCTTTCATCAAGTGTATGTTAATATGACAAAGTTTTTGAAAAGCTTCTTCCTATTCATTATTTATATCGCTCTCCTCATTTTCAACATGGATTATTCACATAGAAATGCTAATGTACAATAGAATAGTATCGATATTGAAGACAATAATCCCAAGTGGCTGTCTAGAACTTTCTATGCTTCTTCTTCTTTTGGGGTAATCTTTGTCGCGCTCAACGATCTCACCGATTTTTGATGTAAGGGTGATAGATTAATATTACATATAGATCAAAGATCTGATAGATTTTACTGTTTTTATTTGTTATTCAGAGCTTCTACAAAAATATCGCTCCTCCGCCGTGTTTAGAGGTAAGGGTGTAATGCATAAAAAAAGTCCCGACAATATTCTCACAATGAATTTTGTTAAAAATCGAAAGTATAATGCTTCTTTATTGAGTTATAGTATCATAATACAATTAAAAGCAGTAGCAAGGTACCCCTCATTTTATACAATAAAATATTTGAATCTATATTGGATTCTGGACAATACCAATGGCCCTTTGTTTCTCTAGTTAGATTATCTCAAGATATGCACAATCTCATGAATAATTAATTCAGAATAATAATACCAAACCCGTACATTTAATGTGAAAATCCAATTGTATCGTTTACAACGTTCGTTTAGACATTTCTTTTTCAAGACAAGGTTCATTTAGCTGTCTGATTTGAATCCACCGACCCCTGATTCCATTGTCTAAATACAAGCTGTCATTTTGGTCAATTTTGACATTTTATTCTTTCTTGCATTAAATGGATTGTACCAAAACTTATTATTCCAAGTAAGCCGACCTTGGTCATGTTGTTTACTAATGTTGTGCAAGGCCTAGCCCATTCTACATCACCAATAAAGTAATGCTTCTTTTCAATCTGACTTTGATCACGTTGTTTACTGATGTTGTGCAAGGCCTATTCCATTCACCAATAAAGTAATGCTCGTTTTCAATCTGACCTTGGTCATGTTGTTTACTAATGTTGAGCAAAGCCTAGCTTATTCTACCTCAGCAGTAATGAAATAATCCTTTCCAATCTGAACAGCCTCTGAATTGTCATGGAATATGAGTTTGTATGCCTAATAAATTGACTAGTTTCTTTGTTATTGTAAAAATATATTTACAATATGTGAAAACTGCAAATTAGAATAAAGTTGCAAACTGAATCTTTGGGAGAGAATTCATCCAAACACTGCGGCGTCGGTGATTCTATCTTTTCAGTTTATCCCACGGTGGTGTTCTTATTTATGGATTTTTCTTAGATATTAAACTTGAAATTATCATCTAACACCAATTCTTCAATATAACGAGCATTTAGTCAGAAGATAATCTGAAATTATATATGAAGTTTTCATAAAACTTTATTTTGAAAACAATTGTCCACAAAGAAAAGTAAACACCTACATTTGAAATATCGACTTATTTTATGTGTGTGTGTATGTGTGTGTGCGTGTGTGTGAATAAAGTCCTTACTGATTTACATAAGAGATCAAGGTATTGTTCACTGTACATAAATCATTGTGTGTCTCTGGGCATCAAGCAGGGCTATTACAAAACCATGAGTGCAATCAGATTAATAGGTGATCAAACTAGTATATATTCCAACTAAAAGTTTGCTGTTCAGAGGGCAAGAACTACACACACGCTCACCATTACAAACAGGACATATTGCCTAATAGAATACTATTTAGATGAAAAATAGGACTTCCTGGCTACAAGCAACGGTAGAAACGGTATGAAGTTTGTCTCTCAGGATTAGTCTTTGTCCCTCTTTTACATGCATTGCTAACATGTTTATCTCAGGTTCCCCTACGAATGATAAGCTTTATGAAAAGGAGATACCTGACTTTCTTTACTATATACAATTCCAAAAATTACCTAGAATTACGTAGGATGCTTGCTTTACGTTTACATTGCAGATGAAAAGCGATATCGAACTCAGTTAATACTTTTTGTCTCCTAGTTTTACCTTAGAACCAAATAGATATCGATTGTTCTGATAGTTCCCCAGAAGCTGTCTTAGACCTATTTTCATTATTCTAAAAAAATATCTCTGTGGCAGCGATTGCCAATACTCCATTAATGAATGTATTACTTTTGCAATGAAATAAGAATCTGGGAGGCCAAGGCAGGAAATGAACCTAACAAAGGAATGAATGATAGTATTACCTAATAAATGGAGGTATTAATGGAGATAGTTTTCAGTCAAAGTCTGACCAAGTCACATACAATTCAATACAATTCTAAATCACATACAGTGGCATAGAGAAATATAAGTCAAACTGCATACTTAGTGCCAATTTAACTGATGACTGTGAGTTTGGTTTGAGTAGGCTAATATTTTAACTAATACACCTTGATATTATACATCAAGTATGTTGTAAGTTAGTTGAACATACATTCTCCAACAGCTAAGATTGGTACTGTTGTCAACCACCTGGAAGTAAACTATACATATACTGTTTCAAATGGGTTTTTTTTCTCTTAGAAATTAACCGTCTTCAGGTAATCTTACAGTCCTCAGTTATAAAAACGCATACATTTAACACTTGTGTGGTAACATGTTCAAGAGGATGATGTTTTTTAGATCGTATGTGTGGTTCTTGGCTAATCTTATCGTTGGTAAATTAATCAATAAATCTTCTCTTTCGCTCGTCCCTGAAAGTGATTTTCGTGAAATTGGAAGAAGTGACTTTATAATGATGATTGAAAAACTTCTACCGTATCTAGACGATATAAACATCAGCATGTTGGTAGTCGAAACTTCTATATGGACGTAACATAATACAAGCAAAATAAGTATACCCCTCCCCCATTCTTACTCTCACTGCAGCTTATAACTCATTAAGGAAAGCATGTTTTGGAGGTAATTGTATAGTAGGAAGTGATATATGATTAGAAGTAATTGACAGGTCTGTAATAGTGATTGATTGGCCTCCAAGTGTTCACTGTCTGGATGAAATGTAGTGTGTATATGTCTGGATGAAATGGAATGATCATTGTATGGGTGCAATGTAGTGTTCACTGTCTGGATGAAAAGTAAATATCGGAGTTCTAGTGACTTACATTAACTCATTTATATCTTTACCACGACACCATAGGTTAAATGTCATAATATTAAAGTTTTCATGCAAAAGAAAGACTCCATCTGACTTTCGAAATTCCAATAAGAGGTCAAAGTCACTCTTTAGAATTTCAGAATGATGTTCTATTTTGCGATAATTTCAGCTCTGGAGAATGTTTTCATATAATCTTTTTTTAAAAAAACCCAAACATGTTTGATGAATTATTTGTGTGACGAAAGTTTTTACTAATGACATCTACCTGCGAAATTAAAAACAGGAAAAGGTTGTAGTCAAATCTTATGCAAGAGGTAGACATTTCACGCACACTGATCATACTTGAAAGGACGACTTAATATTGCTTTATAATGTTGAATCTTCCGAATTGCCAGTCAATTTTAATAGAATTCAAATGGGTTCATGTTCTGACGCATGGGTTTAGAAGAATATAGCAATATACATTATTTTACAGAATTCAAAATTAAAATTCATTGACAGATGATTTTGGGTCATTCTTCTACCTCTAGAATATTTCATGCTTCCGTTTTTTTCTGTAATTAGTTATTCATTTTCGAGGAGGATAAAGATAATATCATCTTGTCCACTTTCAAAGTTTTTTGTAGTTCCCTCATCCCTCCCTCGTTCTTGAACAGAAGCAGTTCTAACAGAGCTTTCTAAATAAAAGGAACGAAGCAATAGAGTTCAGTTTTCTGAGACTACTTTGTTTCGTTTTAAATACAGGTTCTATACGAAAACGAACTTCATTTATAATACAATAATATAGGCAAAGTTTGGAATAAAAATAAACAAAATGATTATAAGAATAATTATGAATTCCATTAGTTTTGCATACAATTTTCGTGACTATTAAGGTAGTTTCTTTGAAAATAATCTTCAGTTTACTCTAGTACGAATATTGACGTTCTTTTGTGAATTTAAAAGCATCCGTTCCGCGGTAGTTTCAGTTATTTGGTCGCTCCAAATCCTTGCAATCTTTTGTTCTATCATTTTCTTCACAATACGCAACTTCCGATTGAGATAGGGTCTTTCAAGGCAAAGCTAGTCATTGCAAATAAACGTACCTACGCGGCGGTTATTTCCCTGCCTCGACTTTTTTGTTTTTATTTTCTATTTTTTTATTTCTGAATTACAAATAAAATTGAGTTGTCTATAATCAAAGGCGGAATACACAATTAATGAGACGGCAAGGAAAGTTGAAGAATATCAACTGTGACAAGATGGAGAAATCTGAGTAATTGCAATTCCGCACGTGCTTGGCAAACATGTAATTCGGCTGCAGCTATGAGAAGATTAAGTAGCTGTAAATTAAAATATCAGAAACCTCGTTAAAATGCAATGCATGAAATGTCAAATTTGCATTTTTATTTGTGACTTAAAAAATCAGATTCGTGGAAAACACCAGCAGGCTTTCGTTCAGTAATTGCAATAGTAACTTTTGTTACAGAAAATATTCCTAGCCGTCAATTTTCCTCGTTTAATTTATACATTAGACCTATCAAATTAAGTGTCCTAAGAGCAGTATTCAGGCATTATGTAAACTATGTTATATGTATGGGTTGCAATATGTCTAAATAGCTTTGTTGTTACAGATATGAATGTAAGGACGCACCCTAATTTAATCCAACAGTAATGAAGCGGTGAAGTCCGTTTCCGTCAGACGCATAAAATGCAAAGAAGTGCCGAGAAAAAAATTTGCTACGTCTTTTGGGTAAGATACTCATTAGAGTAAATTAAATGAAAGTATTTCTAAATCCGTCAGTTTAAAAACAGTTGTCCATTTGAAGAATGAAATAACTATTATAAATGAATTTCATACAAATAATGAAGGACTTATGTAAGTATAATTTGTCTTTGGTTTAATATGAAAGCTAAATCTTTATTCCGTGTCTACACGCACTCGCTCGATACTAAAAATAATATTTGGATGGTAAAGGCGATTTCTTGGGCATGTAGACACGGTAAACAAGGTTGCTCAAAATGTAGAAGAAACACGCTATGTACATGTAATCTGTAATATTTCAATTCATATGAACCACAAAGACAGTAAATTCAAACGCACATAATCCTACCCCCGCATATTTGAAATAAATGAGAAAATGTGTTTCATCAAAAAGGCCTATTATGAAAACTGCTGCCAGATAATGGTATTAAAGAAGCAATTGTCGGATATCTTATTATGATTAATTCCGACTTGATTGTTCACCTTTGAAGGACAACGAAGAAAATGGAGGGCTATTAAGTGATTTGATTTATACATATTTCATTTCCAAATCGTAAATATAATTTAAATGGATTAGTCAGAAATTTAACCAATTTAAAATTGTCCTTCCCCGATATTTCATAAATAGACACAAGAAATTGAACAGGTATAAAAAAACTAATCTAAAAACAGATCATGATGTCGTAACATTAGTAAATGAATGAAACAGGAAACATGTGCAGGTGGAAATATGGTGATCATGAGATGTACACATTCATACATTCATATGTTTATCCAGATACACGCATTAATTGACAAAGAATATTTTATAAATTTATTGGGACAATCTTACATAGAACCTGCTTTATTTGGCGAAAGCGATTTAAAAAAGATAATGAAATTGAAACAGTTTTTTGAATTAGGTGGTTGTGCAGGGACATGTGATGCTAACATGTAATTCTTTTAAATCCAGATTCTAGCAAAAAAGGCAACAAATTAAAGACAGAACAGCACGCAATTGTTATTCTGAAGTTATTTCATAGCCATTTGCGAAAAAAAAATATGAAAGCATGTTGGCTCCTGTTCGGAAAGAGCTGCAGCAATTATCAGACTTTCAGTCGAAAGCTCACGTACACACAGGACATAGGGAGTGGAATTCCTGACTATTTCCGGTCTATGCTAAATAGCATGGCTTTACAGAGCGACGACACCTTCAGCGGCTTGGACCTTTCATGTTCGTTTTCGGTAGATGAAGACTCTGACGCAGAGTAATTATATTTCTGAACAAAACATTCATAACATGGTACCGTAGATATTTAAACCTTACTAAGATTCCCACAACTTATCGTCTGATGTGAACGAGGACGCCTGAAGACGAACATCTTCAGCTTGAAGACACCGACTGCTAAGTCCTAATTTCTCAGGTTAAATTATTACAGAGTTAGATTTGGAAACTCAACGAACATCTCTACTATCATGTCTGATATTATCTCAATCGCTGAGATCAAGTTCTGTGGATTGATGTAAAATCATATATTGGAAAATCAATACAATCTACCGAACTCGTGAATTGTGTCGCTTTGTGATGATTAGCTGTTAATGTCCTGACTGCATTCTATAATTCATGTTTTGTTTTCTTCATACACACATATATAGATAACAATATTATCAGATTTTCTTGCATTTTCGCCCTTGATATTTCTGCATTATTATCAAGTCCTGTTTTTTTTACACACATTATACTTACAAACACACAAAACATACTATCACATACGAGGGGTATGATGTAAAAGAAAGAGGATGAAATATACAAACGCTATCACGCACAAGTAAGGGTGGATGGTAAGACTGGTGAACGCACCGCTTTATATGTGAGTAGCACGGACATGAAGAAAAATATGCCTCCGATTTGGTACGCGTACGTGATAGAAAACATTACAAATGTAAAGATTGACAGAGAGAATGTGAAAAGCATGTTAACACAATTTGTTGCGTAAAAAACACAATTTTTATTTTTCTAAGCCAACATTTGTTGTTTAATAAGCCCCCCCCCCCCCCGACTGAAACATCCACTATGAAGAGGAAGGGTTTACTAAAATAAAAAAAATAAAAATAAAAAAATTAAAACCCCCAAAACAACCCATTAAGCATCAGGGTATTTGCAAGGTTGACAACGATTTGGAGTCAGAGTTAACTTCCAATGATCATCTAATACAGTGTCATTTTGTCATCGATGCACGCTACGTTTCTGAGCTAAAGAAAATATATACCCGTAATGTTCACAAAACCACCTTTCTGTTTTATCGTCGTTTCTAGAGTACTCACGTTCAAAACAAGTCACGTACTGTTGTAAGGGAAATTCAAAACTGAGTTTCTGGAGAAAATACACATAATATTGTCTACACACATGGAAGCTGATTTGTAATCTCACATTATTGAATTGATACAGCATTTCTTGTCATAAATTCAATTATGTCGTCTACCGGAAGAGGTAATCCAAAAGAATCAAAATATTCCACACTGTCGTCGTTAGGAAAGTAGACGGCTACCCAGTGGTACCTCGACGATGACTGTCGTCTGTGTTGATGACATAGGCTTGAACGTCTTTAGGATTTCGATGTAGAAGTTCGTTTTTTAGCACACACTATTTGATTCAAGGAATCTGTGTATGAACTGTGAGTTATAAGGTAATGAAGTTCCCAGGTATCCAATTTCTCTTTCTTTTTTTCACAGATAATTATAAGTCATCAGTTCACTCTTGACTTTTTCCTTGAAAATATCTGTCAAGTAAGTCGATGAACGGAAAGTCTCCGTACTCTGTTGCATGAGAGCTTTGATGCGTTTCGTCCCCAAAGAAGTCAATGGAGGTAAGAAATGGCCAAACATGTCTTTATACCACTTTTTCAAAATCTTCTCTTCTGAGATGGGGGTCCACGCGTCTTCCAAATGCTCTTCCAGCTTGTCTTCTGGACTCATCATCAAACATGTGTCGCGTTGTTTCTGACTAGCATGATCGATTTGACATCCATGACAGCGTTCTCTAGACATGCTTGTGATTCCTTCAGCTAAGTCAGTAGCAAAACAAGAGACTAAGTGTTGTTCTTATTATGGTCATCTTGACACCACGACTGTCTGTATTTCTTCTTCTCCAGTCTGTGACTGTTGATCTGAATAGAAACGTCCTATTCGCCCATCTCCATAGGCTCTTGTTATATCTTTCGTTTTTCTTCTCAT
Source organism: Margaritifera margaritifera (assembly GCA_029931535.1). NCBI lineage: Eukaryota > Metazoa > Mollusca > Bivalvia > Unionida > Margaritiferidae > Margaritifera > Margaritifera margaritifera. Next base: position 180,922 of record JAQPZY010001140.1, on the reverse strand, counting down.
AGTTTAGGACCACTTTTCTCAGACTGTTGATTTCCAGAGTATTGTCAAATTCTGCATACAAGATGACGTTCACTGTGTTCGCTAGAACTATTGCAAACTGAAGTTCCGCACAAAGTTGGCCCGATTTTATAGGGTGGAAATGTCCTTCGTCGTTTCCTTGGTCTGGAGAGTAATCAAATACCCCCAAAACATATCCTCCTGCATAATCCTCGTACGAAATGCCGTGAAATCTTCAGTTTGTCCTTTGATTTCACACTCGATAGGTGCTGAGGACGATACAGGATGAAATTCTACCCATTGGGATTCTTGCATCATCATTATCATTGGTGGCATAGCAAACAGATCGAGTTCTGACTTACAACATTCGGAAGAATCCTTTTCAGTTAGTAATAAAAAGCGTCCAATTATCTCACAGCTGTTCTTCCTTTTATATTTGTTTCTTGGGGTCTGCATGTCTATGTGGTCTGAAGGCTTTTCGACGTCTCTTTCTGCATTGTCTTTGCTGTGGCATAGAGGAGGAAGTAATGCCTTCGTTAGGAGCGATATCCGAATATACAGTGGTGTCTCGGCGCCTAGGAGGCTTTTTCGAGTTTGAAGCGACACATTGTTTTCTGCTTTCATGGCGGCTTCTTTAGGACTTTGTTGATGAGTACGTTTTGAAGAAATTATTTTCCTTGCGTTAAAGCTGCATCTTTTAAAGCATGCTATCCTCGAGTCACCATCGGTTTTAAGATGGGTACTACCGTACGAAAACCTTATTTTAACATATCTCCTAAACTAACGACTCCTTGGTACACAGGATACATCTGCTATAATTCAATGGAGAATCGTTTTCGAAAATGTAGTTTCACGGTGATTTTTTTCCTTTTAAGAATACAATATTTTGTCAAAGATATCCTTCTATGCTAATATTGATACTGTCAAAATACGATTTACTGACAGAAAGATAATGAGAATGTGCAAATTCTCGGTGAGAATTTCCGGTGAACGTGATATGTATTTCCCCCTTCATCGTAAGCAGTTATGACAGAATCCACTTTGAGGGAATGACTCTCAGCAACGGAACAGTTGTGTTTTCTACGACGTTGTACTCGAAGACATCAGAGTACACACACATTAAATTCAGTCCTTCGTTTAATTTGATAGGGTTGCAAAAATACTTGAAGAGTCGATAGTTGTTGTCAAGGTCTTTTGACTGCGGTGTTATGTTCGTGTTTCGACCCAGAATAGCAAACAAACCGGGAGAAAATCTGATAGACATCGTTTTCCCGTCGGAAAATCCCATTTTCAGACGATGAGAAATGGCATGGTATTCGATCACTTCACTTCGGCGAGTTTTCTCCAGTGGTTGCCAAATTGATCGATGAAAATGGCTGAATTTGTATCGACGAGATGCTGAGCATTGAAATAATATCCTGTAGGAAGTCTCTAGGTATAGGTGTTTAATGGAAGATTCGCTGGAGATGGTGTTTTGGATTTCGCAAATGAGAGGATCATTTTTGTCCAAGTGTTCTTGAACTCGTTCGTTGAATATTTCCATCAGGAAAGTGGTTTGATCTCCAACGATATCTTTTATTTATGTGGATAAATTATTTCTACCAAAGTCACTTCACGATGAGCTTCCTTATCTAATTGTATTGACTGAGGTAATTTGGCTGTGAAACAACATAATGTGTTGTTGGGAAACACATCCATAGAACTGTCACTTGGTAATGTTAAGTAAAATTGATTATTCATAGTTCTGTGGTCCTGGTCTCCTAGAAGTCACTCGTTATCAAAGGTTGATTTTCCAAATGTTCCAGAAGAGGACTGCTGCTTTGATTGGAAATGGAGTGGTGACTGGCGTTGGTGAAGCTACCGTTGTTGTTGTTATTGTCGGTATATGTCAACGACGCACTTGAAAGAAGGTAACCAATTCAACTGCTGAGTAAAACAGTGCACAATTGTTTATCTCCTTGTTGCAAACTCATATTTCCAATGGTTGCATAGAAAACACAACACAACAGAAAGATTTGGAAAAAAGAGATACAATTTAATTTTTAAGGATACGTTCGCCACACCACAGTCACAATGCTTGTTTTTGTAGTTCTTGGAGATGGAAACTCGGAGAAGGAGAGGTAGCTGTGTTTAACGGCATGGTGGTAACTTTTACTTCTTTTTATAGTCCATAACTTGTGGAGCGGCAATCCAAGAATCTAAACTGGTTGGATATCCTTTCCAACGAACTTTCACTTATTTAAGTCAATGTTTTCCCACTTTACGTGTTCTTCGATCCAGAATGCTTTAGATATCGTAGATGTCGTCTTCTTTCTTGGTGACTCGTTGTAGCTCAGGCAAGTAAAAAATTCCTTTTAATACTTCTCCGTGCATACCTACTCATTTATAGACAGGAGGATCACGTCCGTGCAATTGTCCAGTGACACGAAACAATTCTGTCGTCATGTTAGGTAAATACCCTCTGTCAAAAGTGAGTTGTTTTTTCAATGAGGATCCAATCTCCGGTGTTTAACACTTCTTTCTTTTTTTCTGCTTGTAAGCTTTGACTAGACGTGGTAACACGTCGATGCATTTGAGAGAATGTTGATGTGTAAAAAATGTCCACATACGTTCTTTCAAAATTCTTTGAAAACATTCCACGACACTAGCTTTTGTTTCAGGATTTTCAGTGCTGAAAAAATGGATGTGTCTTTTTTCAATTCTTTTTTAAAAGCTTCTGTTTGCCAGCGTAGAGGATGTCGACCACTTTGTTTCAAGACCAATTTTAAAGCTCGCACTAACTCTGAGCTGTCAAAGCTGATTTTGAAAACACAACATTGACACAAAACATATATTTGTGACCTCGATTGTACGACGCTAGATGAGAGAAATCTGCTATTGATGTTCAATGCCAGCTACATCGTTTGACTTCTGACAATTTTTGTCGAATGAGTTTGTGTGACGTGTACATCAATTGTTCTTCTAACCATTGTCGTAATTCTTGCAGAAGGAGGAGCAGACGGAGTTTGAAACATTTATATTGTTTGTTTTTTTTCTTCCATCCTTGTGGCTGTTTCTGTCATCATCTTCGTTGCTTTTTCTTTTTCTTCGCTTTTCATGACATTCTTGAAATCTTTCAGAGTAGGTTTAGTTCTTTCGTCTAAAACTGGTGAAACAGTTGAAGACGTTGCAATAATTGTTGCGATTTTTGTTTTTGACAAATATGTTCGATCCATCAACGATTGTAATTCGTGTTGTAAGTGTGTCATCTCGGTGAGTTTAGGATTAGGAAGTAAATGGGGCGTCCGTTGTTCGTACCACCGATGGGGTTCCGTCCATCGTTTGTAAGGAACTAAAGTTAATTTTCGGCTATCCATAAGATCCAAGGGTACAAGTGTGATGTATTTCCAGGAACTTGTGTCCCTTTTATCTCCTTTTGTTTCGTCATCTCATCACTCCTTCTAAAAGAAGTTCAGCGATCGATCCTAACAAAGGAGCAGCCATTTGTAACAATGGTCCTATCAGCATTCGTATAAATCCTCCTCGTTGAACGAGAATTGTTTTTCTTCTGATTGATGGGTATTTTCTTTTTTACCATTTATCCAACAAAGTTACGATGTTTTCATAATAGCTGTTTCTATGTTTCTATATCTTTGACAAAGGCACCCTTCCTTTCTAAACGTTCAAAACAACATTCACACAAGGTATCGACGATTTCGTTGGTGCATTTTGAATGATTAGTTTTTGCATCGGAGCATTGAATTTGGTCAGTACTGACAAAACATCCCAATGTTAAGATAGACGAGGAGGGAGTTTCTTTTTTCCCCTCTTCTGGAAGAAGGTTTGTTGGGATGATGATGAACTTCTTGTGACATCTTTGTTTTAGGGGGCAAAATTAAAGTGAATCTTATCCAACACTTCTTTCTTTTTCATACTTGAATTCGTCTCCACTGATTGTTGGCAGGTCGTATCAACTTGACTCTAGGTACTACTGGTGTTTTCAACGGACTAAATCTTGTCAGTTCTTATTTGGATAAATCCAGTAAACGTTCTAACATGCCTGTTCTATCTTGTACTTTTCTCTTAGGAGAGGCCACTACTTTTTGGGCTGCAGCAGCAGCAGCTAGAGCAGAAGAAGAAGACGTCGTTGTCGCCGGAGAAGAAGAAGTTCCTTTGAAAATGGGTTTCCATTTTTTCACTAAATTGGAAACCACTGGTCTTAAATCAGGTTTAGCAAGCATCATCATGAACGAAGAAGAAGAAGTGGCAGAAGAAATCGTCACTGAGCGAGGTTTTCTTGGGTACGTGCGCGTTGAAGCAGAAGTACCTCTTTCTTGCAGGAATTATTTTTCTTGGTACTTTTGTTGTAAAATTTCTTCTTCTTCCTTTCGTTAGAGTGTGAACGTACTGCACTACCACTTTTCTTCTTTCTTCTTTTTGGAACGAATCATGATACCTTCTAAAGATCCACTTCCATCAGATTTCAAAATGATTGGTTTTTTGGTTTGAGTATCGATTCTTGGATCTGCCAGTTGTGACAAAGCTACTTTATGTGTTTTTAAAAAAAAAAATAAAACGTTGTGTTTAATGCGGTAAGTGAATGATGTCTTGAAGTATTTGATGTGCTGTCAAAGTTAACCATCGTAACACTTCTTTGAGCCTAGCTTCTAACACATGTGAATGTACTGGTGCATTTTGTTTTTCGCGACTGATGGTATACAGTACACGAATCAATTTGGCAGAAGGATGAGTTTGATTTGTGTTTGATCACACGTTTGCCTGAACCACTTGGGGCAGCAATCAACATGTTAAAGGCATGGCGAAGATACAATACCTCCCAATATTGTCGATCTGACATTTCATCAATCACTTTAAGGCCTGAGGCTGCAGCCATAACAATGGTGTTTAGAATTCTAAGATTCCACCAATGACACAATACATTTTATACATTATATACACGTTCAATTTTTTCATAGTGCAACAAGAATAACACACACACACACACACACACACACACACACACACACACACACACACACACACACATATATATATATATATATATATATATATATTTCACATGTCAAATAATACAAAGTTCATATTTTTCTTTTCTTTCATCAGTCACTCACAATGTCTTTGACATAATCAGCTACCTCTTGTGTCGATTTGTCAAATCCAAGACTTTTCCAGCCACTTACACCCTTCCAGTCGTAAATCTGTTTGTGTATCCAACTGTTTATTCTTGGTAAATATGAAGAGTTGATAAAGTACGACAAACGTTTTCTTCACACGAAGGTACACAACTCGTATTCATCACCATTCGCAACACGCTAAACACTACGCTTTTCGCGCACAGATAAAGGTTTGATAGTGATGCCTTTATTGCGTGTACCGTTCATAAATTGGATACAAAGAATATACTTGTAAACGAAATCCAAGAAAGATAGTCACTAACGCACACACCCACATCATCCAAAATTCAATGGAATTGTCTAGTGTTGTGGAATCAGTTCTTTTAAACGTTGTTGGTAATCCACTAAATGGAAGTTGGTGTAACACTGATGACAGAAGTCGTGGTATGACAAACTTTATAATTTGTTCGCAGTTCATCAATGTCTGACTATTTGAAGATTTTCAACGTAATCTGTCTTCATATAACATTCAGACACCAATGATGAAAAGTCTATGCCGTTTCGGAAGCAATTGTTCTTTGCGTTTCACTTGAATCTGTGCAATCTCTGTAAATTCGTTTTCTAGTAGCTCCAAAGGTAAACTACGAATTCTCTCCACTTCAAAAGTATCCGACATGAGGATTATATTTTGGACCGACTAAAAGAAGGTAGTGACAGCACGGAGACTATCTGGAATGTTCAAGGTTAGCTGCATCTTTACACGTAAAGTTTCACGCCACAACTGAAACGCTGTACTTTATCTCCATCACCAAAATGCTGCTCTGGCTAAAGATTTAGGATTAGGTCCGTCCAAATATTTAGCAATATTAGCAATATTACAATAGTCAGGCAAAGCCATATGAAACGTGTTGTCTGTGTGTCGTGATTATCGATGAACTGGTATCCAAAGCGGGGTTGTGAGTGCGTGGATGAGATCCAAAGGTAGGCAAACGAACGGCATCGCTTTCGATACTGGAGAAGGGTACCCGAACGGCACCGTATTGTGATCGGTGGAAAGACCAAATAAAGCAACTACAGTATGGAGACCATCTGACATGTTCCAGGACAGTTGAATCTTTACAGTCCATACGGATCGTCACACCAGAACTGAAATACTATACATGGATTCCTCGTCCCAATTAGACAAATCTTGATCTGACTAAAGATTTGGGAGCGGGTAATCCATCCATATGTTTAGGCCATTTCCTTTTCTCAAAGGTTTGAATCGACTGGCAAGATCCCAATAGTCAGGCAAGATCACAGGCAATTTGTATTCGTTGAACTTGAAGTCAGCAGTGGGTCCATACCATTGTTGCTGTGTCGAATTCATCATTCATGGTGAGTGTCTTTGGTCACAATGATATTTCAGTCTTGGAACTTTTTTATACTAGGGACTCGGTACCCGTACGGTAACGTGCCGTGATCGGGATGTCGCACTCGTTTCTGATAGATGACCTGATCCACTTTTTCCAAGGGTCAACTGATAATTTGGTGATTGGACACGCGTACAATTTTGTGGGGATCCAACGTTTTCACGCGAAAGTCTTGATCTTGTCCTGACTTTAATGCTTCTTTTAAGACGTCAAAGGTTGACCACTTGACAAGTACAATAGTTCAATGTCACTCATTTCACTTTACATTTAATATGAATTTTTCCTCTTTTGCCTCGGTTATGGTCCACCACTAGCAAAATTCAAAATAGTGTCATCGGGATGTTCATCGGTCCAAGCTCCAAAACATTTGTCTTCAGTGCGTGGGTGATATCTTCCAGGGCTATCGATGTACATACAACTATCGGTGTCAAAATAAAGGACTCGATCTCCTAAAGGTTCCAAGTCAGAACACAAGTTTAAATAGGCATTGGTTGTCACATACGCCGCAATGATGACATTGCCAAACTCGTCGGATCGTTGTTAATCTGGACGATACTTCGTTTGGTACTGGGAAACTGATCCTCCGATAAAACGTTCCGTTTAATGCTGCCTCATGGAGGTGAAACATGTGTCACGTTAAGAGTAACTTTTCCATCGGTCATGTTAAACTCATCGTTGGATTGTTTGACGTGTTGAATTTTGTCAAAGATTCTTGCAGCAGTTAAATCTGCAGGTGTACTAAACGCAATCCACACAGGAGATTTCAAACTGTCGTGAGTGATGGATAGTCTCAAACGATCTTCATCTTGAGCTTGGCATTGTCTTTTAAATTGTTCTAACACTGACTCCAATAAATCCGTAACGAAGACAGATGCTTTCTCTGCTGAAGCAGGACATTTGAACTCTTTAAATCTAACTGTGTAAGTGTAAGCCATCGTTCTAAATTTCTGGAAGTAGCTTTTTGGGTAGGTCGAATGTAAAAATAATCTTCAGGAACTAGCGAATGACTTTCTTTTTTTCGTGGATCTTGACTCTCTAGTTCTTGTAGTGGAGGTACATGGTGTTGGTTCTGGATCACTCATCTCTTCTTCAAAGTCGCTAGCGTGAACTTGAGCTAATACTTATTGAAGAGTGATGGGTGACACAGCACATCGTTGCCGCTCGGCCTCTAGTTTTTCGTTGAAAATGTGTGATCGTTTCATGACAGTAGATGATTCAAATCTAGTTTGACCAGAGTACACACTCTCTCCCTATATGTAGAGAGACCCATTCTGCATAAGAAAATACACTCATTCAGTTTTAATCTGTGAAGATGTGAGAGTCACAACAGTTCGCACTTCTCGTCATAGATTATAGAATGTCATTCGAAAGTACACTTTCAACAAGACTTCTGGATACTCCTCTCGTGATAAAGGTCAAGATACCTGCTGTGTCTGTCAATGACAGGACATTGGGCCTCAGAATGTTCACAATGTCAAAGGATTGGAACCTCTGAGACTGGAGAAAAGAGTAAAGATACATGTCAGGAAAAAAGACATGGGTCCTGATATTGTCCCAAGAAAAAGGAGAACAAGGAGAAGGAGCGTTCTTCAGAAGCAACAGAAACAGAAGAAGAACATATTCAAGCAAAGAAATTCAAATAGGCAAGACAAGCAGTAGAAACAGTAGTAGAAGAAGAAGAAGAAGAAGAAGCTGTGACAGTGAAGAAATACAAAACAGAAAGACAGTAAAAAGAACGTAGTGGACTACTATGATGTGTTTTGAAATTTCAATGTGATTCTTATTCACGAGAATATACCAAAAAAACGTAAGTCTATCTTTGTTTTGATTTGTTCTTTTTGTATGGATAAGATACTCAAACACACTTTTACGGACAAAAAAATGCCGTGTTGGATAATAAGTGTGGTGTGTGGATAGAATATGTAGGATGTTGGCTAATAGGTTACTTGGTATTGGTCACTCTACCATTGGTTAGTAAGTGTGGGTGTTATTGGTCACTTAAAATGGTGTGAAAGTTTTAATTTTTTATACATATCTTTCGCAATTTGTAAAAAAATGTATTAAAATTTTGAATTTTATTTTTACAATTTGTAAAAATTTGTTGCAATTTTAAATGTGCCTGGATATTTTTCAGTCTTCGCTAAATTCGGTATAATTTGCTTATTTTTATTTGTAAAAAATTATGTATATTTATAAATCGTTCACTTTTAATATATTTTATAATATTTAAAATTCTTTTGTTTTACATTTTTGGGGAAAAAATAATCTCTGCTAAATTCCGTATTAGTTTATACATTTTAGTATTACTTTTAGTCTCGACCATATTTTAAAATTTTTCGGACATTTTTGTCGCCGCTAAAGTCCGTATGGGTTTCGGAATTTTGGTATTACTTTAGTGCAGGCCATTTTTTTACATTTATTTTGTCGGATCATTTTGGGTCTCCGATAAGTCTGTATGAGTTTCGAAATTTTTGTGCTAATTTTATTCTTGCCCTTTTGAATATAATGTTCCGGATCTTGTTTTCAGTCTCCTGTAGAGTCCGGGGTATTGGTCACTACACACGGCGTCATTTGGGTCCAGAGTGCCATCCTTATGTTACATTTCCATTATGCCCTAGAGTGCCATTCCCATGTTAAATTCCCGTTAGACCCACAAGTGTCAATTTTGACCCCTAAGTATCACACACTGTTACTGACCGTATATACTCGCCTATGAGTTGAGTCCTACTGCAAACTGCCCAGACCCGGACCTGCCGGCAGATCTGGGTCTATGCAGTTTTCTTTTAGGAGTAATCACTAAAACAAATAACATAAGCCCTGATATCTGATATGCGACGGCAGATCAGGGTCTATGCTTTTTGTAGTTGGACTCGACTTGTAAGCGAGTATATGATCTTATTGAATATACCCTTGGATAGCTCAAAACTAGAATAAAGATGCAGAAGACATCGTAGGTGGAACATTCGGTTAAATGTTTTTAGCTGAGAAAAAACCTACACCAGAGATATCACCACGTAAGTAATCATTATACATTTACTTAAATTGAAAGGAAATGATTTCATTTTATTTGTTGATTGCTACAAGCAAAGTTTTATAATCCTTAAAGATTCCTCATAGTGAAGACAATGAAGAAAAATAATTCTATATGGCTATTTAACACTGATTGATATTGTATACAGAAGGCGTTTGTCTTTACTTTGTCATTTTTAAACATATTGTAGTACGTTCTAGTGCCATATAGGAAAGCTCATTATTTTACACAGATACTAACCTACTATCCATACAACTTATGAAAAAATACTCTAGTACAAAAACAGATGGAATGAAAATGAAAGAAAAAATTAATAATGACTTCTCTATTACACCGACTTGAAACAATCATAGATTAGCCCGATACATGAAACGCAAAAAACTATTGGTATGTTGTTTAATTTCCATCGCAAGCAATTTTTTGTCAAAGAGAGCCCGCCGGCCGGGTAGACGGTTTACATAGGAAAATTGTTTATGTAGCAGTTGTAATTCAAATACAGTCAAACCTGTCTACAGCGGCCACCCATGGGAAAAGGTCAAAGTGGCCGCTGTGAACAATTGACCTTTGAAGACAAGTTCAGCTCTCAAACTTGGTTCATGACAAATACATGTACTATGCACTGAATAGTATTAGCATTATTATTAGTAGTAGAAGTATGTTATCAAGATAAATATATTTAGGCTAGCAATTAGCGAAAAGAAAAATAACAAAATAATAATATAAAAAGTTCCACTTTAATCCATCATGTCCATTAAATCATCACTTATCAGTACAAACGGCGTCTAAATAAAATTAATAATTGACAGCTTACCTCTGATTCTCAAACACAGGACTGACTTTTCGTTAGGCCAGTTCACATAATTAGGCATGAAAACAGATATTTACTATTCAAACAATTGATGGATTAAGCAGTTGCTCAAACTCACCGAGATCAAGAGACAGTCGGCTTTTGTCAGAGACCTTCGATGATTAGGGAATGAAAAGAAGCTTTCTGTGGCTATTGTTAGTACCATATCAACCTTAAAGGATGTCACAAGTGCAGTGTACATGTATCTCTGCTCATTTGGTGTGATTGTACGTAATCTCTTACACTCCGGATTATCGTTGCTATCAAAATCGGCCATAATATCTAGCTTACGCTAAATAATCCCTTCAATCTTAATTCGCCCGATTCCCATTTATGCTACAACTACACCACTACTTTGTTCACTATCCAGCAAACGAATTGCTTCGATTCTCTCATGTAAGGACAAAAACTACCTTGCTTTAGAAGCCGACATCATGACACCTTTGAGTTTGACTGACAGTTTCACTGGCTGATACGCTCCAGTGACCGTTTAAGGCAGGGTGAAACAAGTGTTTGGTTAGGAAACACCTGGCCGCTGACCGCTGAAAGCAGGTGACCGTTAAATACAGGCCATTTATAAAAGAAATTTGCCGGCGGTGCGCGGGGGTGGGGAATTAGAATGACCGTTGTGACCTTGCCGGCGGTGCGCAGGGGTGGGGAATTAGAATGACCGTTGTGACCAGGTGACCGTTAGGACAGGTTTGACTGTATTTGTTTACCACCTAGGTTTAGAAATCTGAAGAAAATCCAAGAATATCGAGTTTAAGTATTTAAGTCATATATGACGCAAAATCTTTGCGTTCACAACATAAAAGAAAAACAGTCACTGAACTTCTTATTAATGCACGTTTGCAGATCTTTAACAAACAACGTGCGCCCAGTACCGGATTAAGACCTTTAGAGGCCATAAGCACTGAAAAGATTATGGTGCCCCCCCCCCCCCATATGTAATTACAAAAAAAACCCCATAATTTCTCAGTTTATTTTGGTGCCCTCGCTTTACTAGTGCCCTATGCACGTGCTTAGTCTGCCTATTGGGTAATCCAACACTGCGTACAGCCCAAAAGTGTACAGTACTGTTCAAGTTATTGGACTAGCACACAAGAATCAACATGCAAAGTCCTTGTTTGATTACCACAGTTGACTCAAACAACGATATAGTATATTCAATATTCAGTATGGAATGTGAAATTGAATATATTTATTTATTACGTGCTGGGGGTGGCCGCTGGTCGGGAGTAGATAGTGGTGAGAGTTAGTAGGTTTAGAAAAAAGGTCAGTTTCTATGTTTCCCTTCAGGAGGGTAGATTGAGTAACCAAACAGATAATGTACCTGTTTGATAACTAAGACGTAAATTTAATCGTAGGATGGAAGTTATTGGCGAATTCAAAAGATATTTTGAAATTGTCACCCGTTTCGATCCATTTCAATTCTATCTTATCAACGAATCTACACCAACTTAGAGGTATATATCAGGCGCCTTCTTGAGAAGCTTTTACTCGAGTCTTCCTCATGAAAATATTGGCATACAAAGACGCCATTTTCGTGCCCATTGAAGTCCCTTTAATTTGTAGGAAGTGTTGGTTGTTATATTCAAAATTTTTAAACTTGAGACGACGTGTTAAAAGTGTGACCAAATAGAACGCTGGAGGGGAAGGATGAGGTCGACTATCCCATGCTTCCTTGCAGGCTGTTATACCTTCTTCGTGTGCGATGTTGGTGTATAAGGAACATTAATCCATGGTGACGACGAGAGTGTTATTTTGAAGGTTAGTTTGGTGTTTTTGGTTGAGATAGTCCGTGGTATCTTGGATATATGAAGGCAGTTTTTCCACGAAAGTCCGAAGGTGAAAATCAACGAATTCATACCTTTTTTTTTCTCATTGGGATGGTTGCTTCCGGAAATGATTGGCCTCCCCGGGTTCCCTTCTTTGTGTATTTTAGGGAGAAAATAAAATCTCCCTGGTTCGGGGTCAACTGGTAGGATGTAAGTTAGTATTTTGTCATTTATGTATCCTGCGTTACGTATGACTTTTAATGTTTGACACACAGTTTCAGCGTATTCAGCTGTTGGGTCATGACTGAATTTGTTTTATAAAATATCTCGTCCGAAAGTTGCCTGTTGGCCTCAGCGATGTAGTCAGACGTATTCATGGCAACAACACAGGACCCATTGTCTGCTGGCTTGATAACAATATCTTCCCTCTCGCGCAATGTTTTCAGCGACTGTCTTTCCTGTGGGGTGAAATTGTTCTTTATGGTATGGCTCCGTTCGTGAGAATTTATGTCATTTTCCATCGCGGTCAAGAGTGCCTCTAGAGCTGAAACTTTACCCGGGGGTGGAATATAATCGCTGTTTGGGCGATATCTTTGAGACTCATCGGTAACGACACTGGATTCTCCTGTATCGTCACTTAACTTCTCCTTCAGTCTTATTCTCCGTGCCAAACTTGCGAAGCCTTCTTTCAATTCCAGTACATTGTACGTTTTCGGCCGGGGACAAAAAAAGTTGAGGCTGTTGGAGAGGAGCCTTATATCTGCATCAAACAACTCAATCAATGACAGGTTTACAACAGTGTTGACATTCCGGTTTGCCGAAAGGTTTTTCTTGCGAAATTTTCTATTACTTCTCTTTTTCGATCCTTTCGTGACAAAACCACGTTCAGTTTTCCCATATAGTCACGAAATGTATTTTCATCTCAATATCTTCGGAGAAGTTCAGTATGAAATTTAATGCCTGCTGCCACTTCCCTGGTTTGATGTAGAGATATAGCTTTCATGATTTCCAGAAGCTTCAAAAAAAATGAAATGAAGAATAGAGTTCCATTTTTTAATAAAGGATGCGGAAGCTTCCCCCGCACATAGGGACGAAACGTGAATTTTCAAACTTAATGGGGCAGTTTTGTTTTCCAAATAGGTTACAGTTTGCCAAATGATGTTCCGACCTAATTTTATTTTTGCTATGAGATCTCAGATTGGAGAAAAGAGACCGAGTGTACATGTAGATGAGAGTGAATAGGACATACGAAAAGAGACCGAGTGTACATGTAGATGAGAGTGAATAGGACACACGAAAAGAGACCGAGTGTACATGTAGATGAGAGTGAATAGGACATACGAAAAGAGACCGAGTGTACATGTAGATGAGAGTGAATAGGACATACGAAAAGAGACCGAGTGTACATGTAGATGAGAGTGAATAGGACACACGAAAAGAGACCGAGTGTACATGTAGATGAGAGTGAATAGGACACACGAAAAGAGACCGAGTGTACATGTAGATGAGAGTGAATAGGACATACGAAAAGAGACCGAGTGTACATGTAGATGAGAGTGAATAGGACACACGAAAAGAGGAAGACTGTACAAAAGAGAACCACTATAAGAGAGAGTAAAGAGACATCAATATTAATACATAGAACAAGGAATTTCAGATTATCACAAGAAGAAAAATCTTCAAGATAATGTAGATTTTGACATAAAACAAGTTTTATTAAATGACACCAATACAAACCAACGACCTAACCTTTGAACGGCGCCGGATTCTAAAGCTCTTCGTTTAAGAGCACAAGGGAATGCAAACCAATATAAAAAATAATATATATTAACACATATATATAATATAAAGTGAAAATACTATTGTGTTATACATAATCACCCACCAGAAGAATGTGGGTTCAATTTCTACCATTGGATCAGAACAGGTCCTCTATCGTGGCACGGCATTTTACTCCAATCGTCTTGGCATGATATAATCTTCCTCTACTACCTTGTTGAAAAACACCTAACTAAACATAATACCCACCACCACCACCTTCGCCACTACCCGCAAGAAATGAGAGAAAACTACCTATGGTTTTGAAACAAAATTACTCCTTATTGAAACAAAAGACTCTTGCACATGTCAGTGACAAAACTATCACTCTTATAATATCAATAATAAAGACACGTAAGAACTTCCTTATCAGAACTAACTTACTAAGCATTGTCAGTAATTCTGTTTGATTTAATATTCTTAATGTTAATAACATACGGCTAATTCACTTGTTTTGTTGTTTGTTTCATTTGGGGGGGGGGGCGGGTGGTCGGGCATTAAGGAAGGATTCCACTTGTTTCTACATAAAGATCGTTGTTCATTGGCCTTTAATTTCGTGGATTTTACCAACCATGTAATCGACGAAAAATGGTGATATCATAGTATACACCTTCCTTTCAAGGTAAAGTAAAAAAGGTAATTTTCTCTTTATAATTAAGGCTCATGTGAATCACTTACACAAACTAAAATTAAAGCAAATTAATTTCTTATAAAAGAAAGCTGCCACCGCCTTATTATCAAATGGAAACAAAGGTGATCTGAAGTTTTATAATAACACAAAAGGTCAACTACAGCAGCATAATCGCAATAGGGCATTTGTTTTATAGCATTTTTGGCCATTGCACTCATCATCATCCTTATTTCCTTCAGTAGCAAATAACATGATAAAATAATTTAAATATAATGAATAACTCGATTACAATCAGAAAACCATCATACATGGAGAAACAAAAATTAAAAAGAAAAAACAACAACAAAACAAAACAAAACAAAACAAAATAAACTGATGAAAACGACAAATAGAAGAAGAGACTAATTATTTAAAGACGCAAATTTACATGAATATCCATCTGCCATAAGTATATATATATATATATATATATATATATATATATATATATATATATATATATACACACACATATATATATATATATATATATATATATATATATATATATATATATATATATATATAATGGTCATGCAATAAGTAAAGGTATAATTTAGTGATATTTACTTCCGTGATCATAGTGCTTGAAAAACACGTATAATTATTCAAGTGGAAACGAAATAATTAATGAAAGGTTCAGTAAACACGGCGCTGTCAATATGCATTTATAAATTACATATGGTCTGTTTCAGTAAAAGGCAAAGGGCTGTTTTATGGTTTTAAATATCGTCACAAGCTCTATATGACAGAAAATTAGTAAAATAAACATGTTTTACCGGTGTTTACGTATATACAGGTTCCCTATAATATGCACAAATTTGCAATTAGTTTATGGTGTTACCAACAGATAAATCCATGTTACTGAGATATCATTTTCGGTTGATGAATGGTTTCTCCCACTCGGCAAAGCAACAATCTGATCCTCATGGGGAGAAAACCAAGATTAGCCGAAAAGCAAAAGAAGACTTTGTTCATACAAGTAATCATAACAAAATGTTTTGAGGTCGCATTACAATAGATACATATCTAATTCCTGATTAGCAACACACCAAAGTTGCATTTTAACATGTGATTTTGTGTTTTGAGATGGATACGGACTTGGTTGTGCAATCAAATGGTTATTAACGCAACTAGAGTTTTCTAAAAGTAATATCGTGAAGATTTAATGTATAAATACACACTTTATATCATCTTCCAACGAGCCCACCTTAATATATGTAAATGATTCAAAAGCTCATTTTCAAGAAAGACAATGTGTGTGCAGACAAAATAATGTATTTATTTTACTTTGTGCTTCGACGTTACAAGAAACGTTTCCACGGTACTATACATTATTTCTTTCTTGATAAAATGCGCCAGTCACATTGTTTTTGCTACCCAAAATGTTACCAATTTATCCCCACAAAAAAGACAAAGAAAAAAGTAATAGTTGGTATATCTGTAGCTTTCCCGAACTTCCTTAATACATGTAAATAATTCAATAAATCATTTTTAAGAAAGTGTATGTGCAGAAAAAATAATGTATTTATTTTGTTTTGTGCTTCGACGTTACAAGATACATTTTCCAGTGTTATGCACTATTTATTTCCTCACAAAAGAGTCAGTCATATTGTTCTTGCTTCCCAAAATATTACAAATTTATCCACACGAAAAAAGACAAAGAATAAAGTGACGATTCGTGTTTCAGTAGATTTCCCGAACGTTTAGTATGTACAGCAATAATATATATATATATATATATATATATATATATATATATATATATATATATATATATATATATATATATATATATATATATATATTGGAACTCATATCACATTGCCAGGTTCCCCGATGTGTTATTGTGCTACAATTAACTTGATGGATGGCACAGGTACTCTGTACAACCCTCAGTAAAGACCAATCTTGAAAATAACATTAATATGATGTATTCAGACAAGGCCATACATGCGTTTATAAATGTCTTATCCATCAGAGAAAGCTCTGGTTTGCATCGATCTAATAATGGATCTAAATGTCTAAAATGGATTATTGTCCATCGATGGAGATTGCTGCACGCGACAACCATTGTCCGGTATGATTTCTGTAACAGAAGCAGCCGCGATCAAGCGCAAAGGGGCAGCGAATGGCAGATTTTAAGAGCATTCCGTTAGAGAGTATTTCAATTTATTAACGGCCAGAAGAAAAAAGGTTTCAATCTGAAACAGAAAAAAAAATCCATTTACCACGAATCTGGTTCTGTTTAACTATTATATCGGCCTACGTGTTCCTTTCAACTGCCTGTAAGCGAGAAGACGGTCTAATTCTTAGATGGTATGGTGCGATTTTGAAACATTGTAACATTGGATAGTTCCTAGCTGAAAATAGAAAAAGAGTTAAAAAACCAAATAAAACTGTGTCAAACTTATGTTTGGTGAATGTGTGAAGTGAGTTATATATCCAGTGTGTGGTCAGTAATAATCGCTGCAGTTTTCATGGCATTTGATTAGGTATCGAAAATTCCCCAAATGCTTATTTCTGATAATATAAAGATATACAATCTTTCAAATATTAATGAAATGTGAATACTTTTGCCATCGATTCGTTCTTCAAATATTTTTAAATATTGATTTTTTTAGGACCATCGCTTATGTTTGAATTGTCTTACAGAATATTATAATTTATGATACTAACCAAGTTAGTAGTTGACTTTGTTTTCATTTCTTTAAACGGGTGATATAGAATCGGCAAGATTTTCTACTCTAAAAGGGCGCTAGACTGACAACACCGTTTCACTGCGAATCACATAAGTGAATTTAAGTAACATCTCTAAAATCTTCTTTAATTATAAAGATTGCTGTTCTTACTCTGAAGTTTATTTTCTGAATTTACTGAAAAATATTACAAATCCAATTCATACATAAACAGGAAAAAGATAAAAGAAAACAATTAACAAAAAGGCATTGAATGTGGCGTTATACTTGGCCACTTGGACTTCTGTCAATTCAGCAATGGATTGACCAACCGAAAACTTAATGACTTTCCATGTCTTTACTTTTCGCAAGGTTACTTAAAGCCTATCCTCAAATCATGGAGCTTTTCTCCCTTAGAATACAGCCATAATTCATAAAGTTTCAGCACATTAAAAAGAAGATCTTTCCAGCCGTAATAATATGAATCAGACAGAAGGACCTAGGGTGCGGCCATTCCCCTCATTGCATTTGAGAATCAGTTATAACTGAATTCAACTGAAGACAATTTAATTCGCCTCATCTGAAGGGAAAATGGAAATCTAATGAACCCTGAAAAGTAATAGTATTATATAACTGAATGCATGAATGAACTCAAACAATAACTGGTCAGGCTCATGCAAAAAATGTAGCACTTGTATCACAGTTACATAAAGAAATTTCCTCTTTGATTTAGATTTTAAAAATTAAACTAAAAAGTAATCTGCCGAAAATCATAGAGTGACGTTAAAAATTTCATTGTTAGGTAAATTCCTTTGACGGGAAAAAAGTTTGAAGCTGAACATCGGATTCATCAAAAGTTGATTGGAAATATAAATTACACCATCCATATGAATGGACACGTTAATGATTGATACTTATGACGACTAAAAGTACAGCAGATTTCTTGATGGAATTCTTTTATAAATGTAATCAGCGAATACTTTTAATAAGTCTTAATAGATAATACCATGACCTTTATACCACTAAAACCACGACATAAACTACTGAAGTACTGTGACCTAGAACGATAAGACAATCCAAATGAGAGTTGTTAGTTTCTGAGAGTTTAAGATGGGAATTATTGGTTGTGTTTACGACGAATACAACCTCTTTTTTTACATAATGTGCAAGATACATGATACTCAAGCGACAGGAGAGGACTACTGCTACTACTACTATTACTAATAAAAATAATAGGGTTCATGTACTTCGCACAAGACAAGGAGTCTATTGTTAAATACAGCTATATTTGTTACAGTGACCGATTCCCCTAATACTGAAAAAGATATAATCTGCGTAATTTGTGACAGAAAGATAGAATATCAAGTTAATCAGGATCATAGAATGTGCAGATGAATCATGCATGGAGTGCAGAATTTACGCAAATCATGGCATGCAACATTTCTGCTCATTACGTAAAGTACAGGATGACCAATAAAAAAGCAACAGTTTGACAAGGACGCTTTAATTGAAGAGAAGAGAGTTTTTCTACCACTGATAACTAACACGATTATGGATATTACTGAAAAAGATTCAAAACGATGAAATAAAGTCTTGAGATAATTCATATCATCATAGATCTCCCAATGTTTAAGAAAGAAGTGAACACAATTAAAAAAACATACTCCAGAAGACAAAAGGATGACCGAGGTATGCCGATAAACAGAGGGGTAAGGTACTTTTAAGGACTGAATTAATTGCATTCTCTCTGATAATGAACTAAAAAAGCACATTCAAAGCGCATACTTGTCAAGAAAGAAAGTGCCTATGTAAGAAGAACACATTCCATTTCTTTTAAAATTTATATAGATATGTGACTATGCATTACTTTATTCTAAAAAAAATATATTCTTTTCCAGTCACGCTGCTTTTTTTTTCAATTGAGTACCTGGATGATTTCTTAGGTGCACAATTCACGTTATAATATACAAGAATGCACAGATGCAATGGATATGCCCATTATCATTACAACCCATTTAAGATACTGTCTGTAAAGCACTTCCACAATTCTACACCATTACAACGCTGAGTTATGGAATATCTTCCCGGCAATAATGGCTCCCATTTGTGTGTTACATAAACGCCAGAGTCTTTTGATGCATTTTGTCAGTCTGCCTACACATGTGTGTTTTGACCGACTTTCCTAAAAGATATCTAACCGAAATCCTAAAAAGTCTGAAATTGCGTCTAAGAGGCAATAATAGCCCAAACTTTTTATATTGGAATACACAAGGACTGCGTTCCCTTGTAATCTTTTCTGGTTTTACGATAATTTCAGCACGTGCAAATATCTTTTCCATTTTTTTTCAGAGTATAGCTGTCTCTTCGTACGTGAAAAACGAAGCATGATCTTGGATAAATCTTAATGTATCCGGTCACGTGGTGTCTTCACATATACTTCAAGTATTAAAAGCTGTATTTTAAAGTTGTTTCCCTCTATTTAAAATAAATGAGTAAAATGCCCAGGGAAAATAAAATATAAGAGGCAAATTTAAAGCATGTTATTTGTTTGTGCTTTGAATCTATTCCAGGAAAGCAGTCAGTCCCTAGTGATATGTTGTCCTAATCTTTGTACGGAGTTTTGTTTACTTCAGCTTTTAAAGGACAATCTTTGAAGTTGGATTATTATGCGACCAGAGGGGTATGGCACGGAAGGTCCATTTGTGATACTGCTAAAAGATTATCGCATTTGTCAGTCGCATCCTATCCAGTAATGCAGTAATCAAAATAATTTTCAGTGTCTCTGGGAAAAATACTCTATTCCGTAGTGTTAATCCGTTTTATATACCAAAGAAAAAGCCCGCTTTAAAATAAACCTTGCTCAGACATTTAATTACGAGAGGATACAATGTACTTTTATTATCTGGAATGACTTAAAAAACTGAGCAAAGAATACAACGATTAGTCTAACGATTAAGAACAAAAAAGACACTTGAAAGTCGATATATTTGTACAATTACACATGCATAGCCAGAAAGGTCATTCAAGTATAGCTTTCTTTAATAATGCTCTCTCTCTCTCTCTCTCTCTCTCTCTCTCTCTCTCTCTCTCTCTCTCTCTCTCCGTTCTTGTGTCAAGCGTCTTCTAGCTATGCCTCTTTTCGTCTGTTTCCCTCTCTGTCTGTCTGTCTTTTATTTTCTTTATTTCTGTTGATGTATTTCCTTTATTTCGTCTTTATCGATCTAGTTATCTATATATCTATCTTTTCACAACTGTGAAATTCTCACATTGTCTAAAGTTCCATCATGAGCAAGGTCAAATACGAAACAGAACCTATTTACTGTCATAGCAAGGTTACTACAACTGCACAGGGCTAATCCGTGATCGCTAACTTCTCACATAGAGCAGAACTAAAACATGGGGTTTTTTTTGTTTCTTTTTTTTTTTTTTTTTTGTGTTGTTATTGAAGATGTGTCCGCAATGAATAGAAATCACTCCAGCTTCAGGTATTTACTCTCTGATCTCTCCTTTTCCAAATTAACCATGGAATCCAAATGACATCTACCTAGACAATTGTCTCTAATATTTAATGATATCTCAATAATTTTATCAGACTTAGATTGAATTATGACAGCTCTTTATTGTAACCATGGAAATGGAAAGTTTATGCTTCTCTTGATTGACATTGTACTAGACCTACTGAAAGCTTACTATTTAGAACAAATGCTTTGTAAATTAGAAATATCACGAATATGCTAAATTTAACTAAATTTAGAATTCCGTATGATTTGATTAAGATTTTCCACTTCACAAAGGCAGGAGGGTACATAAGTCAATTTTAAAATGTGGTACGGTCTTTACATTTGATCTAAAACCAGCCTGGAAAGCTAAATTTCATATTGTGTCCAGGCCTGGATATTAGGTAAATTTTGCCTTTGACTTGGAGCTTTACATTTTACGAACGCTAATTTCAAAGGATCTCTCAATTTATAAGTCACATTTGACTGGCTGAAGATAAAAACTTAATTTCAACATAAAATTCGAACAGTACCATATGCATAAAGCTGTCATTGTCAAAGAATTCAAGCTCCATGTCTTCATACTTTCATGGACTTTATAGTGACCATTACCCCTGTATTTTATATACTTATATATATATATATATATATATATATATATATATATATATATATATATATATATATACATTAGTACTTTATATATATATATATATACATTAGTACTTTTATATATATATATATATACATTAGTACTTTTATATATATATATACATTAGTACTTTTATATATATATATACATTAGTACTTTTATATATATATACATTAGTACTTTTATATATATATATACATTAGTACTTTTATATATATATATATATATATATATATATATATATATACATTAATTCTTTTATATATATATACATTAGTACTTTTATATATATATATATATATATATATATATACATTAGTACTTTTATATATATATACATTAGTTCTTTTATATATATATATACATTAGTACTTTTATATATATATATACATTAGTACTTTTATATATATATATATACATTAGTACTTTTATATATATATATACACTAGTTCTTTTATATATATATATATACATTAGTACTTTATATATATAAACATTAGTACTTTTATATATATATATATATATACATTAGTACTTTTATATATATGTACATTAGTACTTTTATATATATATATATATATATATATATATATATATATATATATATATATACATTAGTACTTTTATATATATCTACATTAGTACTTTTTGTTAAACAGAGGACATTCCTTGTAAAGCTATATTCCATATTCAAGTATGTTGTAGTCAAACAAACAGCTTTATTTTAGTACTTAAGGGTCATAATTAGAGTATTATTCTCGTTATAAGTGATAATATCATCACCATTACTATGTCCAATACGGCCGTCTATCTGGAAATTACAGTTATTATTCCTTTAAGAATCTGCACCAGAATTTAACAGCACCAATAAGGAAAAGTGATGTTATGCTGTGTTTGGGAAACTGACGGGAGAACAGTGTGATAAATTCATGGATAATTTAAAAGTATTTTTAAAGGATCTAATGTAACTATTGTAACTATGTGTGTGGGGGGGGGGAGGAGGGAGAGTGCATGTGTGTATCCCTGGTGTGAATCCAATACCGTCGATAGTACGCTATGTATTTGGACCTAGTACCATCGTACTAATCACAGTGTACTCAACAGCTGATTCTCATCGTGAAACAAGTTTATATTTTGTTGCAAATGTTGGTGAGGGATGTGAAAATCTCTCTCTCTCTCTGTGCTTGCTCTTACACGAACGTGATGCCAGTTTGATATTAGAGCCTTCATTATTTTCTGAGGACAACTTATATTATTTTCATGTCGTCAAGCGATTTATTAATATTTTGATCAGATTGAAGATCAACGAAACGATTGGTTGTAAGGGTTAAATAGCCGATTTCGCCTGCCGTTCGATGTCAATATAAATAAAAAGGGCGTAATTTTGTCTTTCAGTTTGTTTCACCTATAATTCTTGCGAATCTCCGATATAGTCCCTATACGCTATTAGGAGAATCTTTAGTTATATTAAAAGTTATTAACGATTTGTTTACGTCAAGTTGATTTATCAGAGTTTCTTCAAAGAGATTATACACAAATACAGCTTTCTCTACTATTTCCAGTTTGAACGAGGTAATTATCATATATATTACCTGGAAATATTACCTTCGCAATGAAATTACATTCACTTTACGACTAAAGTGAATAAAAAGTATATCATTACGTGGAAATAATACTGGAAATGTCCTTGTAAAGGAATAAAGAACATAAAATCAGTAGCAAAGATACTGAGAGTTTTTGACAACTTTCTACTGCTACTGAGCATACGTCGGGTGGGACGTAAGCTCAAACCTTGTTTCCTCATTCTTTTAAGAAAAATCAAATCAGATAAACAACTTTACTAGTTATTGGATCACTTTACTTTGCTACGGAATCTGATGGAAACGAATGGACCACAATTCGTTACTGCACCAATTTTACTTAACTAGGTAATTCTGAACGGCCAACCCCTTTCTATTATTTTTCTATATCCCTTCACCTCACGACCGGAAAAAAAATGTTGAAAAGGACTAGGTCACTTTTCCTTATTAATTGTAATTTTTATCATATTCCTAACTATTATATCTGAGCAAAACAAGAAGTGAACATGGACTGAACCCTCTTCCCTTACTATTGTATATAAATAGTGCTAGTACATTAAGTGGCAATAATGAAATGTTATAACCGCAGGCGTGATAAATCGGAAAACCAGATGGTGAAAAGACAAATGAGATATCAAATATGTAAAGAATGTGCGCTTAAAAAATAATTGAGTTGTGGAGTATCAATGTCCTACTCTTGTGCTAGAAGAAGAAAATGGTTTTAAATTATGGTGTCTGCGTCACAAAACTATAAGACAGAGATATTTAACACTTCAGTCGTTTCCACAATGAAAAGAAAGTAATGTCAATATGAGTGAACTGTAAAAAAAAATATATTGTAACTTACCTCGTTCAGAAGAAATAGATTGCAAAATTTAACTGATTCAATATGGTCTGAACTATATTTCAGCACGATACGATGTTTGCAATTTAATCTGGTGTATGGTTTGCACAATTGCAAAGGCGCACTGAGTTAAGTCACCATTAGACAGAAAAATCACGTTTTCTTTCTTTTTTTTGTTTGTTCTGACTTGCATCCTTTATAGTAGTTAAGGCGATAATTATCAAATCTTCACGAAGTCTTGTTATCATTGTATAGAAATGTAAATTTGAGTTTACTTGATGCACTATTTTATGAAGTTATTGCTATGACTTTGTTTCGGGAAATCAGTCCTAATGTGACGTTGAAATGAATTTGGTGGCAATTAAAATTAATAAAAATATTGTCAGTTTCATCTTATATTTTTGATTCTAGAATATTCATCAGCTTTGATGTTGTTCAACCTGAAAGAGAAGAGGTTATAAATGACCATCACAGCAAAGCTCTGAAAATCCCTGCCACGTTTCTCAAGAGAGTGACATTGTTTTGTTGGGAGGATGGGTACTGTTTTCCCCAAGAATCTCTCTTTTTATTTACATTGACTCACTGAGATCGAATGTACAACATTGAAAAGGAATTTATCGCGCCAAATTGAAGTATATCTGCCCTACAACCAATCTTATTTTATTGAGGCTTCATCACCACGTAGAGAAATGTTTCTAAAATCCCCAATATCCACTGATATTCTACCGTTAAAACCTCTCGAAGAACGACAAGTATTCTTTCTATTTTCACAAGTGAAAGGACTTTATTAGAAGTTACAGCGCATTCTAGATTGTCGCATTTAAATAAACTTTTTGACTTTCTTTACTAAACAAGGGAATGTATAATTTAAAATTTTGTTTCATAAGACACAAAGAAACTTGTTAACTTTGGTTCACATAATGCTGTATCCTCAAGACTTGTTTTAAAAAGTGTTTTTGATAAATGTATGTAAATTGAAAGTAATAATTTGAAAGTCAGCAACTGCCACTATACGTATTACAAGTAAGAATAAAGGGTTGAATATAAAGGCTATAAAACCAACTGAAAATTTTTTTAGGTATCTCCTTTATTACACATTAAACGGCATACCTAAAAAAATCAAAGAAGTAGCAAAGTCACAATTTATGGCTCCTATTTCTATTTGGCACGAATCTGGGTTACTTTTGATGTACATTTTCTTCCAAGTTATCATATTTTAGTAAAAATGTACAGACATACAAATCTTAAATTTCCACTACGAATATTTTTAGAATCTTTCCTGACGTATTGGAGACAGGATGCAGTTCCTTATCCTAGCAAGACTGTGGCAATATTTTCCTGCATTATTTATCAACTTTCTATACATGTCGAGAGAGTCCTTTCAGACATAATAAATTCGCAGCAAGAGGAAGCTAGGGCTGTCATTGTCCTGTTAGATTCAATTAACCCTTAATAAGTTGAAGTTATCTGAAATCAATAGCAGAATAAAAGGTTAGTGAGGGCAGGGAGATTTAAACAACATTTAGCACTGACCGGTTGAAACCAACATTTTTAATTACAAAAGCAAAGCGTTGTAGCGAATAATGTCTTAATAAATCGATAAGAGGAATATATACTTGCAAATTTATATTGCGCAGAACTTTGTAAAACATTCCATGCCTAATATTGAATTGTTTTGCTGTATAATTTGTGAGTAGAAAAGTGTCAATTCAAATTGTTGGAAAAAGCTAATGAGAGTCTGAACAGTTTAATTCCCAACGTTTTGTAAAAACATGATAGAACGTGGTTGTCCTCATTTAATTTGAAACAAAATGAATCCATCAAATAAATGGCATGTCCTAAACGAAGCTTCATCTAAATTCCGTCCATTATTTGAAAAAGGGTAGTCACCGCCTCCCCCCCCCAAAAAAAAAAAAAAAAAAATTAAAAAAAATTGAAAAATAATGCAATTGTAAATATAATGGGGATATAAGCTGACATTTTATCTTTAGTCAATCTCAGCGGTAATATGGGGATATTGAGACCCAAAATGGGCACTTGAGAAACATACGGAAAATTAACATGGAGAGGGCACTTGAGACCCATAGAGGAAATTAACATGGAGAGGGCACTTGAGAGTCATAGAGGAAATTAACATGGAGTTTAAAAAGAGTTTATGAGGCAGAAGTATTTTATACGGACAGAATAAACACATACACCAAACAAACGAACACAAAACATAGAAACACCTATGGCAATTTGAGTTTCTTTTCTGAGAGATGTGGGTGGCCCTGAAAAGAACCGTTGGAGTTTTGTTACCTAAAGTTAGTTAATACATATCACACCTCTTCACTGGTCTTCTTCTCCTCAAACTTATACGCACGTCAGGTCCATAAATCAATACTCTCTTCAAACACCCTTGTCTCTCCACATAAATTCTTCCCTTCCAAAAAGCCGTAGCCGTAATCTTGGTAATAGCCCATGATGCTTTGACATACATGGAGTAGTCCGGGTTGAAGAGCGTGCCCGATACGATACTTGATGCTTCTACTGTAGTATAAATCTTGTCTTGAGAAAAGGTGAAACTATGTAATAAAACGCTGGTATATATAGCCAAAGATCGGATCGAAACGGATCGAAATGATCCACCAATCCAAAGGCGCGTTACAAAATGTTGGGTCTCTCTTCCAATCAGAAGAGAGCGGGTGTGTGACGTCGCCTTCAGTACATAGGGGCCACAGCGTTCGTACGGTTTTACCATTGCGGCATAGTTTGAGTATGGCTGATACAACGAAGGCGATGTATTAGGGTGAGCCTGCTACGGAAACCTCGTATGTTCGGGATGATAGTACTACGACTGCAGTGGTCAACATTCATCTAGAAGATTTTAATTTGGATTTTGTGGATTTTCTGTCGTCGCAAGAATTTGTGCCTGAAACAACCGTGGTACAACCTTTTTCTCCATCCTTACCTTTGATAGATGATTTTAGAAAGAGACAAAAGGAAGAATTGGAAACAAATTTGCAGCGTCAGAGAGAAGCAGAAGAAGCATTTCTTCGGCAATAAGATGAAAGAAGAAAGCGAGAAGAAGAAGAAGAAGAAGAAGAAGAGAAGCAGAAATCTTTGAAGTGTGAAGGACAGAAGGAAGGGAGTGGTGACAATCAAACGGTGAGTCTGCTACAAGATATTTGAGCAGAGTTAAAGAATCAGAGAAACATGTATCAGACTTCTTTAACTCAACCCCAAAATTAGACAATCACGGGCTAAGCATTCTAAGACCATCACATCATCCACTCTCACTACTACTGAGATTCCACCACCATCAATGACTACCACCACTACTAATACCACTACTAAAGCAGCAGGAGGAGTAGGACTTGGCCGTGGAAAGGAATTGAGGCAGTTAAAGCTCATGGTGTCCAGTCAATGAGTTTGTTTAAAAAGCAAACACACCAACGGTCCTTAGAAAAGAAATCAAATTGCCAAATCAAGTGAAATTTAAATCCCAGTATTTGATTGTGTATGAGTGCCTGTGTGTTTTCTCTATAAAACAAATCAAGACAAAGAGACACTTACTTTTTTCCTTTTGGTATATTCTCTTTTTAAAATCACAATTAATATTTCATAACACGTCACTAAAGTCCATATTTTCTTTCACTGTCTGTCTCTTTTCTTGAATTTCTTGACAGGCATGGGTTCCTCTTCTTTCTCTTCACTGTCGTTATGTCGTCTTGACCTTCTACATTTCTTGACGACGCTGATGAGTTCTTCTTCTGTCTTTGAAGAGCCCTCTATCTCATCCATCTCTTGCTTGTTCTTTTTTTTCTTTTGACACTTTGAAGATCAATGTCCTTTTTCTTGACAATGATAACAGGTATCTTTCCCTTTGTCTCTCTTTTCCTTGGCTTTGACGTTGTGGACATTCTGGAGCCCACACTGTCTTTTCTCTTGGCAGATATAGCACGTATCTTGACTTTCATCTCAAATGGAGTAGTCCTAAGTCTTACTGGAAAAAGTGGTATTATTCCCAAAGACTCTCTCTAAATTTCTGATGGCAACAGCCGTCTGTTGTGCTAAATCTCTGACCAGAAGGGCAAGCTTTTCTGACTGCTCTTCCATCTTCACCGTTTGAAAGTTGAGTGACGAATAGGAAGAGAGCGTGTGTAAAACTGAATCAGATCAAAGTTTGCAATCAAGATGAAACGATCACGTAATTTCAGTGAGAAACAAGAAGAAGAGAAAAGTAAGAGGCCATGACGACGACTGTCCGTACCGCCTCATACACCGGTAGCTGAAGTGTTAGCCTAAGTGCATGCCAGTGATGTTGAAGAGGACATGAGTGACCCTGAAACAATACCCTCTACCTCCACAAGACCAAGAGAGTCCAGAACCCCTAAAAAAGAAAGTCGTTCAGTAGCTCCCGAAAATTACTATCACATTCGAGAGACGCAAAAAGTGATTTCCAGAAAATTTAGAACCACGGCTTACAACTACACGGTCAAATTGAAAGAGTTTAAGTCTGAAGTGCCCCCTGAGAAAGCTGCGGGTTTCATTACCGATTTGTGAGATTCCTTGTTAGAAACATTTAAACGACAATCCCAAGCGAAAGTGGACGATTGGTTGAGACTTTCCATTCATCACGATAATTTGAAGTCTCCTGTCTTGATCGAGTTTAGTACCCCAGCAGAATTAACACCGCCTGAAGTCATGGACAAAATAGAACACGTTCAACAATCCAATGATGAGTTTACCCTCACCGATGGAAAAGCCACACTTCACATGACTCACGTTTCACCTCCTAGAGGTAGTGGACGAAGCAAGAAAGTGTTACTGGTGGACGACATTCGCACTACCAAGCAAAGTATCGTCTAAATTAACAATTCCCAAGACCAGATATGCTTAGCCCGTGCCATCGTCGTGGGGCGAACGTTGCCGACAAAAATGAGACCGCAGAATGGAAAAGAGAATGGAAGAGCATTCGACGATCGGAGAGGCCCCAACAACGAAAAGAAGCAGAACTCCTGTTACAACAAGCAGGCATATATAAAAAGACCGTGTGTGGCATTCCTGAAATGCAAAAACTTCAAGAATTCTTGGCTCCTCGGTATACCTTGAAAGTATACCCTCAAGTGGTTTGCGGAGATCTGGTGTTTCGAGGACCCGATTTCCCACAGTGGGAAAATACATTCACGTGTATCATCATCAAGAACATTTCGATGCCATCGCCAGTATCACAGGATTTCGTGGATACTCTTACTACTGCGAGAAATGTGACCAAGGATTTAACAGTCGGGACCAACACATTCATTGCGGAGAGAAATGCCGGGGCTGTTTAGCTTCCAAGCCATGCATTCCTGAAGAACACATTCACTGCTCTTCTTGTCAACGAAACTTTGTTAGTCCCTCTTGTTTCGAACAACATCGCATGAAACACGTTCACCAACAGAAAAGTGCATGTGACGTATTGAGATTGTGCTCCACGTGTGGACAGCTGCTTTGAACCAATAACCTCAGGGCACATGTTTGTCCGGGAAAGAAAAGATGCCGTTTTTGTGACCAAATCGTGGACTTTGAACATCAATGTTACATTCAAACCTATGACAATGAACTGGAGAAAGAATTCAAGGGTGATCAGCACAAAATGAACAAGACAGAAGTGGATATATCTTTTTTTACTTTGAATGTAAGCATCCCTAATTTCTGCGTCGCTTATCGGGCTTGTGAGAAGTGCATACAAGAACCTTTATATTTTCACTGTCACCATTGTAGTAAGGTTCCAGGAGGACGTGAAAATATCTTTCGAGGCCCCGACACTCTTGCCGATTTTGCCCAGTGGATTTTAGATCCTACCGACGACACTTGGAGCGAAGACACTCAACGTTACGGGGACTGTCATCGATATGCTACCGTCATCGCTCACAATTTGTATGGATACGATGGACAATTTCTTCAGAAATATTATTGAGAACAAGTCACCGAATGCCCCACGGTCACCATGAATAGTGCCAAACTCATTTACATGAAAGTGGGACAAGTAGAATTCAAAGATTCCATTAGTTATTTGACCATGCCTTTGAATCAAATGCCCAAAACGTTTGGAATGAGAGATATGGGCAAAGGGTATTTTCCCCATTTTTCAATACCGAACCCAATCAACACCTAGTGCTCCCGCATTTGCCTGACCTTCACTATTGCGACCCGATGGGATGCACGCCGAACACGAAGAAGCCTTCTACGCTTGGTACCACGCCCACGCTTCAGACCCGTTTGACTTTCAAGAAGAAATGCTCACGTATTGTCGATCCGATGTGGACATTTTACGCCGTTGATGTGGAAAGTTTCGACAATTATATCTAGATCACGGAGAAGTCGATCCTTTGAAGGAAGCTTGTACCCTGGCCAAAGCGTGTGGATTAGTGGACCGAAAAAAGTTCATGCCAGAGAACCAACTAGGCATCATATCCCCTAACACTTATCACTCGGTCAGCCGTCAATACTCTGCCAAAGCTTTGCGTTGGTTGCATTACTTGTATGAAAGGGAAGACAAATGGATTCAACATGCGAGAAACGAGGCAGAAAAGAAAATTGGAAGTCTTTCTCTGGATGACTGGGATTTAGAAAAACCCCAAACGGTGTACGAATTTCAGGAATGCTTATTTCACGGATGCCTTACCTGTTTTCCTCAACGAGACCTAAAGAATCCGTTAACAGAGGTCACCATGGAAGAGTTGTACGAACACACATACCAACGGAGCCTGAAGTTAGAACGTCAAGGATACCAAGTGGTAGAAGTGTGGGAGCATGAGTACGATCCAGAATTTTGACGCATTGCCGATAGTTACGTCGGGGTAGACATCGAACCTTTGGACCCACGCCACAGCTTGTTTGGAGGACTAACCAATGCCACACGTTTTGTGTACGCCGTAGATGAATCTCGAGAAGAAATCAAATACATCGACGTGTGTTCGTTGTATCCTTGTGTGTGCAAATACAAGCGATTCCCTTCCGGACAACCTGAAATCTTGACAGAACACATTGACGTGGAACACATTCGTCAATACGAAGGACTGATCAAATGCAAAGTCTTACCCCCGAGAAACTTGTACCATCCTGTCTTGCCCATCATTCCAAAGAAAAGTGATGTTTCCTTTGTGCCGTACGTGTGCTGAAACATGCAATCAAGATTTCCCTTGCCATCACACGGGGGAAGAACGCGCTCTGACAGGAACGTGGGTGAGCATCGAATTGTTTCGGGCTCTGGATCGGGGATACCGCTTGTTGAAAGTATACGAAAGTTTGCACTTTCCTACCACAGCACAATACCAAAAAGCACGATGCCTCGAATCCAGGGATTTTCTCAAGCTACGTCAACGAATTTGTCAAATTAAACCAAGAAGCCAGTGGCTATCCCTCTTGGCGTCAGACACCAGAAGACCAATTCAAATTAAAAGAACAGTACCGTTCCGTAGAAGGCATTATTTTGGAATGAAGGAAGAAGATCGTTTGCAAAAGTCATGTTGAATTGTTTGTGGGGAAAATTGGCACAACGCCCCAGTCGCTACTTTCAACTGATGGACGACAAAGGAAAACTGATGAAACACGTCGAAATCATCCGTGAACATTTGATCTTGGTCAATTACGAAGAAGAGCCAAAGTTTGTACTCCCCGACGACTTTAGCAATGTCGTGATTGCAGCCTACTTGACAGGCAATGCTCGCTTGAAATTGTTCGATGAGGCTTTAGAAGTGTTGGGAGACTGAGTCCTGTACTTTGACACCGACAGTTGTATGTACATCCATCGCCCTGGTAGCCAACACCCCACCATCGAAGGGGATCGTTTAGGGGCATGGGCGATCATCAGTTTTGCCAGAGAACGACAAGACCAACTTCATACCAAATGCAAAGTCAAAGGATTTACACTAAATTATTGAGCGAGTCAACGAGTCAACTTTGATGTCTTGAAAGAAGCTTTACTGTCCGGACAAGATCAAGACTTTCGAGTGAAAACAGTTGAGCCCCACAAAATTGTACATTTTGCCAAACCACCAAATCCTCAGTCTCCCTTTAGAAAAAGTCTATCAAAATGTCTACCAGTGCGACTTCCAGACCACAACACTTTACGGTACGAGTGCGACTTCCATGACCAACAATTCATTGTGACTACAAACGTTGACCGAGCAAGAAGAAGATGAATAATAATTCAACACAGCAACCGAGTGAGGAACTCACTCTGAATTTCAAGTTCAATGTGGAGGCCAGTACACTTACACTGATACTAATGAACTAGACACAGCCACCGAGTGAGGGACCTACTATGGACTCCAAGTTCGATCGTGACCTCCAGTGCGATGCGGTGCCTTGCGATGCGACGGAGCCCATACACTTTGACATTCGCGATGCAGCACGACCTTGCCGCTCCTCTGAAACCATCCAAAGCAATGCCATTCGTGTGCCTTACCGCCCCACTATCGAAAGCGATGCAGCACGACGCCCTTTCTTCTCTACTGGTCAATGTGATGCTAAGCGTGTACCTATCTGCGGATACCATCCATACATTGGGAAATAATTCACGTTGCCTGTGGCTTTGCCTAGCTATTGTGAGTTTGAAGACATTCAAAGATAAATGGCCAACATATCTGGAAGAACCTACTCCCAAAGCTTTAGCCAGAGCTGGATTTGTCGACTTGGGAGAAGGAGATAAAGTACAGTTTCAGTTCTGATGTGACACTTTACGAATGGTAGTATCAATACAAAGCTTACTTGGAACATGCCAGATGGTCTCCGCGCTGACAGAACCTGCCTTTGGTTGGTCCAAAGAAGTAATATGTCGGATACTTTAGAAGGGCACATTCGTTGTTTGCGTCTTGAGCTGCGAGAATGCATTTACCAAGAGCTGGTCCAGATTCAAATGAAACGCAAAGAACAATTACATCCTTTACGGCATAGACGTTTTAACCATTGGTATCTGAATGCTATAAAAGTACTGATTGGTTTCAAAGTATTCAAACGGTCAGACATTTATGAAGGACTACATGACACCTTTAAGAGTTTGGATGGCACAACCTACAATGTGACACTGTTACACATAATGGAAGTTCATGACTTACAGGTATACAAAAAACTTTTAAAAGAAGTGTCACCTCAAGACGAAACTCCTTCACGACGTCTGATGTGTAGTGAGGTAATCACTGAATGTCTTGGATATTCTCTACCACCAGATTCCATTTGGCAGATGTGTGACCATTTCATCAAAAAGTCGTGCCTGTGAAGGACTAATATAAAAGTGGAAGGAAGTCAATGATAGTGTTCAGATCTTAGAGGATTACAGACTACTGATACACGAACTGTTTCCATTGAATTTTGGACGGTTTGTGGTATGTGTGTTATTGACTACTTTTCTTGGATTTCGTTTCCCAGGAAATTCGTTGTGGACTACATTTTATGAACAGTACATGCAACAAAGTCATGACCATTCACACTTTATCGGTGGACGAAAGACAAATTATGCTCAATGTGTTGAGAATCGTGATGAAAACAAGTTGTGTTCTTCCTTGTGAAGAAGACATTTGTCAAACTTTATCCATGCTTCATACTTATCAAGAAGTATGTATCGCTAGTTGGTTACGCCAAATTAACGATTGGAAAGATGTACGTGACTGGAAAAGTTTTGGTTTTGATGCTTGGCTACAACAAATGGCACACAATACCAAATATCTTGCGTGTCACTAATTATCCAAAATCAAAAGTCACATTAGAAACCATTTTAGAAACAGTGGAAGAATCTGACACAGAGGAAGACAATACCGTCGTACAAATTGAAACACCCGAGGAACAAAGGACCTTTCCGCCGAAGAAATTAGAGACACTCAATTCCACAGCAGAGACTATGAATCGTGTACGTCGATTTCGTGGGACACACATCTATCTAGAATGTTGTACAGGGACTTGTGTATACACAACTTTGTTTTTTTTACTGTTCGCCTTACTGATGTACCTAGCCATTTATCTCT
This sequence comes from Margaritifera margaritifera, assembly GCA_029931535.1. NCBI lineage: Eukaryota > Metazoa > Mollusca > Bivalvia > Unionida > Margaritiferidae > Margaritifera > Margaritifera margaritifera. The sequence continues at coordinate 147,015 of JAQPZY010001140.1, read as the reverse complement.
TATGTGTTTTTGTGTTTTAATTCTGGATATGTAAATATGTTCTTGTTTAAAACATTAAACGTGTATATAGTGTCTTGTGTCTTTCATGCTCCTCTCAATTCTCCAAACCATAGTCATGGCTGAATCCTCTTCCTCCTCCTCCCCTTCTTCTGTCCTCAAAGTGATTGACGAAAAGTTAGATCATCAAAGTTGGGAAGCTTTGAATCTTCGCCATCCTTTTAACATGTTGATTACTTACCTAGTTGTTCAGGCAAAACCGAATTTGTCAAACGTTTGATCGAACACAAATCCTATTTGATTGATCGTCCTCCTCAACGTATCATGTGGTTCAACAAAGAGTGGCAATCGTCTTACACCTTACTCCAAGAAAGTCAAGCAGAATCCATGTCGTTTATAGAAGGCATTCCTCGCAACGACGATGGGATCGTGTCTAACTTGAGTCAAACACATCTGGCATCATCGTAATGCCAGTATTATTTACATTACTCAAAATTTATTTCTATAAAGTAAAGCCGATCGTACCACCAGTCTGAATGCCCATTATGTGGTCTTGCTTAAAATCTACACAGACAAATCTCAAGTGCTAGTGTTAGCCAAACAGTTAGGCACTCCTTGGCTGAATTATGCGTACGACGATGCCACTCAAACACCTCATGCATATTTACTCATCGATTTAAAACCCACCACTCCCAATTATTTGAGATTTCGTACCAATTTGTTTCATAATTGGTGTCAATAAGGAGGTCCTGTCATTTACACGTCCCCTTTGGCAACTCTCTGAAGAAAAACTATAAAAACATCCACCACGTCTTTTCTTTCCAACAGTCTTCAAAATGACTTCCTTTAAATCTCTTCCTCCTGCTAAATTGATCTGTGCCCTGTATAGCATCAGTCGCGAAAAAAATGCACAAGTCTGTGCCCATTTGTTAGAAGCCAGTCTCAAAGAAGTTTTACGATGGTTTACTTTGACAGCACGTCAATTACTTCAAGGTATCATTCACATACCCCATCAAATCCAACGCTTTTTTGAAAAACACGAAAGTTCGTTGTCACAACTGGCAGATCCAAGAATCGATCCAGGCACTAAAATGCAAATCATTTTGACACCTGGTGGTAGTGGTTCTTTAGGAGGTGTCATTATTTGTTCTCTTTTGAAATGGGATCCTAATGCCCAAGCCAAAACCAAGGAGAAACAACCAAGTCCCCTAAAAGACGGCCACATACAACCACCACACCCAAGAAAAATGAAAAACTCTGAGAAGAAAATCCCCAAGAAGAAAAGCTCCTCGAAGAAAAAAAACAACAGCATCTCCTCCTGCCAGAAAGAGAGGTACTACTGCTAAGACGCGCACATACTCCCGAAAGCCACGCAGTGCGGTTACGGTGTCTCCACCTCTGGCCACTTCTTCTTCATCGTCTTTGCCCTTCGTGATGATGCCTGCCAAACCTGATTGAAGACCCATTGTTTCCTAATTTGATGCAGAAAAATGGAAACCTATTTCGAAAGTCACTTCTTCTCCGGTGGGATCTACTTTTGATGCTTTATCCACTGAGGCTGCCGCTATAACAGTGGCCTCACCTAAAACCAAAGTCCAAGACAGAACAGGCTTGTTACAAAGTTTACTGGATTTATCAAAACAAGAACTGACACGATTTATCCTTGTAAGCACCTCATCGCCGAGTGATGCCTGTCATAAAGTTGATACGCCATGCTGACTTTCAATGGAGACGAGTTAAAGTATAAAAAGAAGTGTGGGATCAGAAAGACCACACTTATATTTTGCTCATGACACAAAAGATGGCCCCAAAAAGTGCACACAACCACCGAGAAAATTCCATTTCGTCGCAAGAAAAGCAAAAAAATTAAAAAAAAACTTCCACCTTGTCTAGCTAAATATTGGCATGTGTTGTCCGCCCTGACTAAATCCAATCTTCCCATGCGAAAACAACTCATTCAAACAGCCCCCAAAGAAATCATCAATACCGTGTGTGAATGTTGTTTGAATGTATTGAAAGAAATGATATCTTTGTCCAAGATACAAAAATAGAAATTAGGAAAATACCCCTCAGTCAAAAGAAAAAAATGCTCGTGCAACGAGGAGGATTTCTACCCATGCTGATAGGACCGTTGTTAAAAATAGCTGCTCCTTTGTTAGCAGGAGTCATGAGATAAGGAGGGGAAGAAAAAAGAAGATTCAAAGGACACCCTTCTATGGAAAGACAGCACACTTGTACATTTCGATTTTATGGAATGACGAAAACTCACTTTAGTTCATTACAAACAATGGATAGAACTCCATCGTTGGTACGAACAAAGGATACCTCATTTACCTCCCAATCCTGATCTCAACGAGATGTCACAGTTACAACAAGAATTACAATTGTTAATGGATCGAAGTGATTTGTAAAAAGCAGAAAAATCGCAACGGTATGGCCAAGTATTGCAACGTCTTTAACACTTTCACCAGAAAGCTTTAGACGAAACGGCTAAACCAACTCTGAGGGATTTCAAGGTGATGATGAATAGCGAACCTAAAACCACTAAAACAGACACCGCCACGGGGATGATAGAAGAGGACGACATACGAGAAGTGTTTCAAACTACGTCTGCTCCCATACCTAGTAAGATTGCAGCCTCCTTGATGACATCTTCCAATACGCCTTAAGGAGAAGAAATGAAAGCTTGGGTTAGAAACACGATGTCCACACCTTCTTCATCAGAAAAAAAAAGAAAGAAGGGAAGACAGAAGTGAAAAAAAAACATCAAGAGAAAAGTCACCACTTCATAACAGACTCGTGTGGCTCGTCGGACACGTCAAGATTCGTCCAAACCTCCCATACCTCACGAATCCAAAAGTAGTATCGAACAGTGGGTGACTTATTGAGGAGTGACATTGTATCATGGAGACAATTTTAGCTAGCATTTACTACAATCCTGCACATGCTGCTGGTTACGGAGGAGTTCAAAGCCAAACTCAAAAGTGTACGTTTGCCAGAAGTAGGACAATGGTTACAAGAACAATCGACGTAATTTTCCAGAAGTCAAACCAAAATGGCTGGCATCGATCATCAATGGCAAGCAGATTTAGACGATGTCTCTCATTTGTCAGCGTAAAATCGTGGTTACAAATATTTGTTTGGTGTCATTGACGTGTTTTCAAAATCCGTTTGGGTCGTTCCTTTGACTTCTAAAAGCGCTGTAAAACTGGTGTTGAAACAAAGTTGTCGTCACCCTTTACGATGGCAAACAGACAAAGGCACCGAATTTCTGAACCAAGCTTTTGAAAAAGAATTGAAACAACGCCACATTCATTTTTACCACTGAAAGTCCTGAAACCAAAGCCAGTATCGTGGAACGTTTTCAAAGAACTTTGAAAGAACGCATGTGGAAATATTTTACACATGAACACACTCTCATGTACATCGACGTGTTACCACGTCTGGTCAAAGCTTACAGCCATTGTAGCATCAGATGTACCACCGAAGAAGTCACCCCTGAAAACGAAGTGAGGGTGTTTGATCGATTGTTTGGAACGCCTAAGATTGGACACAAGAAAGCAGTGATGCTCACGACGGGAGATTGGGTTCGCATTGGAAAAACCAAACGCACTTTTGACAAAGGTTATTTACCTAACTGGACTACCGAAATGTTTCGTGCCACTGGACAAGTTCGTGGACGTGATACTCCTGTCTATAAATTGGAAGACATGTACGGAGAAGTGTTAAAAGGAACCTTTAACTTGCCTGAAATACAACGAGTGACCAATAAAGAAGACGACGTGTACGATATCGAAAGCATTCTCAATCGAAGAACACGTAAAGTAGGCAAACGTCGAGTGGAAGAAGTCAAAGTGCGTTGGAAAGGATATCCTCCTAGTTTTGATTCTTGGATTGCCGCTTCCCAAGTCATCGACTATAAAAAGAAGAAGTAACCATCATGCCGTTCAACACATCAGCAACTTCTCCTTTACAGAGTTCCTCTCTTCAAGAATTACAAAATCAGCCTTGGTGGGTGTGGTGCTTAGAACGTGTGCCTAAAAATCAAATCGTCTTTTTCTGCCAAATCTTTGTGGTGTATTGTGTCATCGGAGCAGCGAGTGCCAATTTGAGTTTGCGACAAGGAGACAAACAATTGTGGATCATTTTACTCAGCAGTTGCATTGGTTATCTTCTGTCTATACCTTCCTTGAAACATACGACGGACAGTAACAGTAACAACGGTGCGGCCAACGCCAGTCATCCTTTTTCCAGTCACAACAACATCAGCCCTTTTTTGAAACATTTAGAACATCATTCTCATTTGACCTCGAGTGACTCTTCCGACACCAGAACCCTCGAACAATGATTAACCAATTTTATTTAACATTACCCAGTGAAAGCTCTATGGATGTGTTTCCCAACAACACTTTATGTTGTTTCACTGCCAAATTACTTCAGTCCATACGATTGTATCACGAAGCTCACTGGGAAGTGGCTTTGGTAGAAATCATTCATCCTACGCAAGTTTGGAATGTGTATGGAGATCAAACCACTTTTGTCGTCGAAATCCGGAACGAACAAGTGCAAGAACACTTGGACAAAAAATGATCCTAGCTTTTACGAATCCAAAAGACTAGCACAAATCAATCCTCAACTAAATATATATCTCATGAGAATGTCAACACGCTATTACTTTTTAATACTCGATATTGGGTAGAAACCACTGCGGCTATTTTCAATGATCAGTTTGGCAAAGCCCTGGACAAAACCAATAAAGTGTCTTGATCGAGTATCATGCCATTTCTCATCATCTAAAAAGGAATTTTTTAGACGCCAAAATATTGTCCATCACTTTTTCTCCAGAGTTGTTTGCTGTGTTGGGTGGTAATACAACCATAGTTCCTGCCATAGCTCCTACCAAAGACATCAACAACAACGATCGATTTTACAAGTATTTTCGCTACCCTGTCGAACTGGACGAAGGACTGAATTTATTGTTTGTGTACTCCGATGTGGTGGAGTACAACGTGGTGGGAAACACAGCCGCTCAGTTACTGAGAGTCATTCCTTTCAAAGTGGATTCTGCTGTCACTGCCTACGAGGAAGGTGGAAACACGTATCACGTTCGCCGTGAATTTGTACATCCTCATTATCTTCCAGTCAGTAAATTGTATTTTGACAGTGTCAACATTAGTATAAAAGGAGATCTGGGGCAAAATATTATATTCTCTAAAGGAAAAGTCACGGTGAAACTATATTGAGGACATGGTTTAGGAGATATGTTTAAATCCGCTTGAATTACTTCTTCCTCAACGCCACAGCAAGGACAAGTCAGAAAGAGACGTCGAAACCCCTTCAGATCTTATAAACATGGTGTTCGGAAAAAGAATAAGAAAATAAGAACTGTCAGAAAATTAGACGTTTTTTGATAACTAACTGAGAAAAAATGATGCACCGAGATTCTTGCGAATGGACCAAGTCAGAACTGGTCAACTGTACCAAGTCAGAACTGGATCTGTTTGCCATGCCACCTACCATGATGACGATGCAAGAATCCCAATGGGTAGAATTTCATCCCGTGTCGTCTTTGACGACCTCAGCCCCTATCAATTTTAAATCAAAGGACAAACCGAAGATTACATCGATCTGAATAGCAGTCTCTTATATCTGAAACTCAAAGCGCTCAAAACAGACAACACCAATCCTGGTGCCGATGACAGAGTAGCTCCCGACAATAATTTCATGCATTCGTTGCTCAGTGAAGTGGATTTGTACTTGAATAACAAACTTGTCAGCAGCTGCATGGATACTTACCCTTACCGTGCTTACTTGGAAAATCTCTTAACGTACGGAAAAGAAGCCAAGAATACCCATTTGGATGCTTCCGTTGTATGGAAACCTGACACCTTTGACAAGTTCAACGACACAGCGTTGACTGTAGATGACGATCCTCACAATGTGGGATTTAACAACCGTCGAAAGAAAATCAGACAAGGGCGCATTTTAGAACTGATGGATCGTTTGCATTTGGACACGTGATTGCAAGACAAGTATTTGTTAAACGGAGTGGATGTACGCTTGAGACTGAATTGCAGTAGTACCGTCTTCCATTCGATGGCTAATACGAACTAGTACAAAACCATCATCGAAGAAGTCAGACTTTACGTGCGCCGTGTTAAAGTGTTTCCTAAAGTAGCCAACGACATCAGCCAAACTTTGCGCAGAACCACTGCCAAGTATCCTGTGCGACAAGTAGAAGAGAAAACATTTACCACTGCCTCTGGACTCCGATCCAAGATCTAAGATATTGTGTTCCAAGGACAGCTGCCCAAACGTTTGCTCATTGGCATCGTCAGTAATATGGCCCTCAACGGAGCCATCGATCAAAATCCTTTCGACTTTCAACACTTCAATGTCTCCAAGATAGAAGTCACTCGAGATGGACAAACGTTGTGTACCAGACCTTTTGAGCCTAACTTTGCCCAGAAAATTACTTGAGATCTTACTTGACTCTGTTTGAAGCCACAGGACAGTTAGGAACCAACAGCAGCCACGGTATTTCGTACGAGGATTTTGCAGGAGGATATGCTTTGTGGGGATTTGATTTCACTCCCGACCAAGGCAGCGACGATGGACATTTCCACTTTATAAAATCAGGCCAACATCTTGTAGAACTTCAGTTTGCAGTAGCTCTAGTCAACACTGAACGTTATCTTGTATTCATAATTTGACAATACTCTTGAAATTGACAGTTTGGGAGAAGTGATTCTAGACAATTAGAAGAAAAGATGGAACACGAAGAACCTATGGAGATAGGCGCTGACGATGTTTTTGATCTAGAATCACCACAGCAGGCAAAAACCACAAGTGAAGAAGAGAAAATTAGTCGGAACAGTAGTATTACAAACTTTACTGGATTTATCCAATGTACACTGTCAAGATTGCCAGAACAAAAACAACATTTATTCTCCTGTTTTGCTACGGACTTGGCAGAAACAATTACAGGTCTGGCTAGCGAACATTGCTATGGATGTCAAATCAATCATCCTAGTCAGAAACAACACGACAAATGTGATGATGAGTGCAGAAGAAAAACTGGAAGATTATCTAGATGAGGCATGGTCTCTGATATCAGAAGAAAAAGTGTTGAGAAAGTGGTATAAAGACTTGCAGGATCATTCCGTACCTCCACTAACTTCTCTGGAGACTCAACGCATCGAAGCTCTCTTGCAACAGAGTACAGAGACTACCCGTGGTTCATCGACTTATAAAGACTTGCAGGATCGTTCCTTGCCTCCACTAACTTCTCTGGAGACTCAACGCATCGAAGCTCTTTTGCAACAGAGTACAGTGACTACCCATGATTTATCGATTTACTTGACAGACATATTCAAGGAAAAAGTCAGGTGTGAATTGATGACTTATCGTTACTTGTGAATAAAATAATGGATACCTGGGCATTTCGTACACCGCTTCTTTGAATCCTGTGGTGTGTGCTAAAGATGAAATTCCGCATTGCAAAACTAAAGACGTTTAAGCCTATGTCATCAATACCGACGACAGTCTTCGACCAGGAACCCATTGGGTGGCGGTGTACTTTCCCAATGCTCACAGTGTGGAGTATATTGATTCTTATGGATTGCCTCCTTTAGAAGAGGACATCATTGACTTTATGAGAAGAAATGCTGCCTCCACTCGATCAATAATGTGAGATTACAAGGATCAGATTCCATGGTGTTTGGACAATATTGTGTGTAATTTCTTCATCAGCGCAGTATTGGATTTCCCTTAGAACATTTAGTGACTTGTTTTGATAGGGAGTACACTAGAAACAATGCTAAGGTTGAAAGATGGTTTTGTGAACATTATGCTTATCTTTTGTCTTTAGCTCAGAAACGTAGTGTGTATCCATGGCAAAATGACTTAGAACAGTGGAAGTCTAGTTTGACTTTACAACGTTGTCAACCCTGTAAATACGTTCATAAAAATGTTTGTTTCTGTGTTTGTTTGTGTTAAAGAAGCTTCTTCTTAGTTTTAAAAATGTTGATGTTTAAAAAAAATGGTGTTCTGTTGTTTATTGATTGAAAAAATTGGTATGTATATGCTCTTTCATATTTCTCTCTCTGTCGATCTGAGGTACCTACTCTTTCACATTTCTCTCTATCAATATGGGTGAAATTTTATTTCACGTCCGCGCTTCCAGCATATAAAGCGGTGCGTTTGCCAGTCGGGTCACCCTCGTTGACTTGTCAAAAGCTCAACACGACTGCAAAGATTAGTAAACTGAATGAAGCTATGGTGAACATGCATCAGGTTAGGCATAACCCGATTCAGAAGAACCCAGAGAAGGAGCCGATGATCTTCCTGAAAATGGCACAGGACCTGGTGGAAGAAGTCCTGCGAGAGGAGATCATCAGGGAAAGAGAGGAATGGGAGAAGAGACAAAGACTGCAGCAGCAGCAGCAGCAGCAAAGGCTTCAACAACAACAGCTACAACAACAACAACTGTTGCAGACCATGGACCGGAGCCGCTGTGGGGGGGGGGGGGGGCGAACGCCTGTGTCTAAACAGCTCGTGTCGGTTATGCAGAGAGGATCACTCTACTACACAGGAAGTCAGGGGACCACTTGTAATGAAAACCAGCACAGTGCAGAATAAAAACTATGCAGCTGCAAGAGATGAGGAGGGTAGTGGGTTGTGCAGTCGCTACGAACAGATAGGATTACTCTACTACGCATCGACGGAAGTCAGGGGACCATCTAAATCGGCGTACTGCAGCATAGCAGCCAAACTATCCCCCCATCGAAGAACAAAAACAACAACAACAACAGCAACAAAGACAAAGGCAAAACCAACCAGAAGTCCAGGGCTGGAAGTGTAAGGCAAGGCATAGACGGAAAAGGGTGGGAGCTGTTGTACCGGGCTACAGTCTACCCGCCAGGTACCACCACCGGGGACCAACACAAATCCAGCAAGGCACAGCGGTTGGAGGTATACAGCAGACGGGAAGATGACCCCCGGGGCTGCTGTATAAAAAATGGTGACAAAATTTGCCTGAATCAATGGGGTTTTCAATTTGGTATTTTCCGAAAACCCCTTTTGATTACACTCTTTTAAAACACAAATTTGATCAAAAATTGCGAACCACCGTCTAAAAATTATTACTCAAAATTGAAGTGTGCGTGATACGAAAAGATATCAGTGAATTTTTCCTCAAAGATTGGTATTGTTTTTGGAAAATAATATGTACACTATGTACACAAAATTTTCTATACTGGAAGAATCGCGTTAATTAAGAAAAGTCTTTGAAACTTGAAGCATTGCCATAATTAAACAAGTGGCTAACACTTAATTGGTATTAGGGACAGCCCGACTTTGATAACTGGGCAGAATTTGACCTTGTGCAATCTATGCGTTTCAGTACTTCCGTTCCGTTTCGAGTCTCCCCTGCCGAGCCCAAGCTGCCTGCCTTGCTCCAGACACACTGATTACCAGCATGCTTTGCATGCATTGCTCTCAAACCTGTCAACATTGCGGCTCCAATCCTATGTACAGGTTGAAAGTAATTTTTACACACCCTCCTATATCGCGTCTTCAATGTACCCCATTTGGAGAAACCATGCAGCGATGAAGGTGTGTACATTAAATAGTGTGCTTTGCACACTTTAATGCCCCAATGGGTTACAATAACCCATTGGTGACTAATTAAATAGGGTGCTTTGCGCCCATTAAATCGACGTAAATGGCCGAATGGCCGCACGCGTCGTTAATCCAACTAACGAACGAAGTTGGACCATTCATCGTCGACTTGACTAAGAATGTCTACAGTGGAGAAGTTAAAAGAAGAAGCGGATTGGATGGTGGGAAAAGATAAAGATGTATTGGCGTTATCCCAAGAGTCTACACATTGTGAGAAGGGAAATGGCTGCCTTTGCAAAAGCAAAAAGCCTTCTACAACACGGCATGGAGGAGGAAGCCATGAAATTGAAGAGAGTCTCTGTAGTTCCACTATGTAAAGTAGGAACATTGAAAGAAGCCTTGGGTTTGATGGAACAGGTAGAGTACTTCCTAGAAATGGTACAGGAAGACTTTTGGTTATATCCACCGTTAAGTAGTGTGAGGAGGGAAAAGGCTGCATTGCTCACAGCCAAGGGTCTTGTGAGAAAAGTAATGGAAAGAGAAGTGGTCAAGATCATGAAGCTTTGGGCTGAGGAGAGAATGGTGAAGACGAGAAGAAGAAACAACAAGACTTCCACCGCCTGAATGCTCATTGGATGAAGATTCAGGACAAGTTTAGAAAGATGGGTCATCCCGACTGAATCCCTTATCCACCTAAGAAAAAGTTCAACCTCCTTGTCTCCCTGAAGAAATGGTGGTCAGTGAGGAGAAAGTAAAAGAAAATACAAACGGTCCTTTTCAGGGCCACCCACATCTCTCAGAAAAGAAAAGAAAATTGCCATAGGTGTTTCTAAGTTTTGTGTTTGTTTGTTGGGTGTATGTGTATATTCAGTCCGTATAAAAAACCTCTGTCCCATAAACACTTCTGCCCCAGACATCCTTTTTAAACTCCATGTTAATTTCCCGTATGCCTCTCAAGTGCCCTCTCCATGTTAATTTTCCGTATGGGTCTCAAGTGCCCAATTTAGATCTCAATATCCCCATGTTACTATTAATCTCCGTACTCGCTCAATTCTGGAATTACTAATAATTGCTTTAAACATATTTTATTATATAAATTATGCAAATGGGGTCGGGCTACAAGTTCTCACAACATTAGACAAGCCCTTCCCCATAACAATACAGTGGTACAAATTAATCAAACATGACAAGCGGCAGAATACCCCCATCCCCCCAACAAATAAGATGTGCTGGAAATTAAAAGATAATGGTCTGAAAAAGGAAAGAAGATATCCAAAGCAAGTAAATAATGATGTTACCAAAAGTTCGGAAAGAATAGAATTTGGTTTGAAATGCACCTTTATCAGCTTGTATTTGGTCATTGTAGTGTCTGAGAGAAAAAAAAATCCCTTTATATTTAGAAACTAAGGAAGAGCATTAGTTAAAACGCTTTGTTTCCTAACGTACTTTTGGAAACACTTAAAGATATTCAAATTTTGTTCAGTTTTTCAGTGCAGGTGAGCCAAATAGAAGAGCATTTGAGAAAAGGGAAGGAACATTTCGTTAAAATGAGTATTAGATTTTGCCTTTGAACTGTGTACCGAGTTCAAAAAAACAAAACAACATAAAGATATACACTTTCTGTTTCTACCCCACAATTGCATAAGGGATAATCTATCAGGTGATAGTCATACTGTTTTTGTTGTTGCTTTTTTAAAGGTCGCTACATGGATTTCTGATACAAGTATGAATAATAGAGTATTTGAGATCACTGGAACGACCATCAGATGGAACGCTCTTGTTTTATGGGGTAATATCTTTTTTAAATTTTAAGAAATCGCTTTCCGTTTGACATTTTCAGGTAAGTATTCCATATGAGAAAAGAAGAGTTAAGGAAAGATTTGTTTTTGTTATTTCAAGTCTGGGATTTAATCTAGAGATGCAGTTCGTTTAATAACTTGGTGAATCATTATAAATAATTCAATGATGAAAAGTATAGAGTTGATGGGACTTTCTTCTTTCTGAGAGAGTTGTCCATCCGCATTCCTCATAAATATTGTGTTTGTAGGCACTTCTGGTTGGCTCATTGCTAACCTACTATTCCAAAATGAACAAGTATTTGTCCGTGAAATATCTTCCGCTGAACGTGTAAGATAATGTAACGTACATCAAATCCTGTGACGGAATAGTTCTGTTCAGCACCATGTGAACTTACTGAATATTTCGAATGAAATAACATCGACACATATCATTCATAAATACTGCTCCACAATAGAAAGGATTATGATTTGTGATTTTTGGGGTTTAACGCCATTTTGAGCACATGATAGGACATACATGGCGACCAGTATATTTGGTGGAGAAGGAGCTCTGGAAGATATCGGAATAAACCGCAAACCTACTGGAATCTACTGGCAAGCTTTCTCACATAACCACATAATCGGATCACAATTGGCCTTTTCCGCCAAGTCGAGAAAGAAAAAAATTGCATGTAATTCGTGGCCATTGAGAACTATATTCTAAACAACATGGCGGCAGAAGGAGACAAAGTCACAATCGGAACAATCTATACCTTTGCTGTCGTAACATATGTGGTGCACTTCGCCAGAGGCGACTGAACAAATACATCAATTGATGTGTATTCCTACAACTACTTCCGAGGTTATTTCATGACCTGACGAAAATGGCCGAGCGATGTTCCAATCGATAACCACATTGGTCGAGCCAAGACTCAAACCCACACGGACGAATGTGAGACGTGAGTGATCTGAAAAGGAGAGACCACCAGGTCAACCGGGCCCCCTCCACAATAGATGGAAATCGGTCCATTAATGATACTGGTTTGTAACAGCTTCGAGTCGCGTCTAGATGATGACAAAGTCATCAATGTTATTGCACTGCGAACATTTTAGCACATTATCACAACTTTGTCTTCTCCTTTCCAGTTCAGACCAGATTATTCCATATTTATTGCAATTATGGTGTACATCTAATTGACGAGGCTAATATTTGGACACTATGCCAGTCCCTTTGTCCTTAAAATAAAATGAAATAACGTTAACTATACATTTCATTTCCATTACCTAAATTCATGATTTTACCATCTGATATATACTGTCTAATTTTTTATTTTTTCGTTGCTTCAGAGATAAGTCAGACTTTTATTTAGACTAGTCTTCTCAATACAACTATACAAGCTTTACATAACGATACAAGCTTTACACGACGATACAAGCCTTACACAACTATACAAGCTTTACACAACTATACAAGCTTTACACAACGATACAAGCTTTACACAACGATACAAGTATTACACAACGATACAAGCTTTACACAACGATACAAGCTTTACACAACGATACAAGCTTTACACAACTATACAAGCTTTACACAACTATACAAGCTTTACATAACGATACAAGCTTTACATAACGATACAAGCTTTACACAACTATACAAGCTTTACATAACGATACAAGCTTTACACAACTATGCAAGCTTTACACAACGATACAAGCTTTACACAACGATACAAGCTTTACACAACGATACAAGTTTTACACAACTAATCTTTACACAACGATACAAGCTTTACACAACTATACAAGCTTTACATAACGATACAAGCTTTACACAACGATACAAGCTTTACACAACTATACAAGCTTTACATAACGATACAAGCTTTACACAACTATACAAGCTTTACATAACGATACAAGCTTTACACAACGATACAAGCTTTACACAACGATACAAGCTTTACACAACGATACAAGCTTTACACAACTATACAAGCTTTACACAACGATACAAGCTTTACACAACGATACAAGCTTTACACAACTATACAAGCTTTACACAACGATACAAGCTTTACACAAGTATACAAGCTTTACACAACGATACAAGCTTTACGCAACTATACAAGCTTTACACAACGATACAAGCTTTACACAATGATACAAGCTTTACCCAACGATACAATTACTACAGAAAAACAACTGAAACAGGTCTAAAATTTCCTTTGTCTGTTTCAGTTACAGAGATTGTATCCGACAAAAAAAAGTTGTTTTAATCAAGAGTTATAGAGGAACTTGAGGAAGAAACAGTCCAAAACAAGATTTGGACTTTGGGGTTGTACTCAGCCACATGTCTGTGTTACGTTTGAGCGAGATTTGCTGCTCATGTTAAACTAAACTAATGTTTCATAGGATTACATGAAGAATCTTCCTTACAGTTCTTGAATTGAAAACTGATAAGAAAACAAGCTTGATTTAGTTGAGTAATTCAAATTTGTCACGACAAATAGTTTTGAACCAGATAGTAAACGTTAAAATCATACATTGTGAACTTATTATGTAAACAACTACTAAATACAAAATTGATATTTCTAATCCAAGGAATGGAAATCTAATGAAGACTAAAATGAAGCATCATTACATAATTAAATTTATGACTAATGGAAAGAATAGTTTATCAGAGGCCTATTTAACCAGGTGGCACCACTGATATCTTCAATGAATCGAGAAATAAAGATTTACCTAAATAAAATAATCACACCACCAATTGTTAATTACACCGTGACTTTTCAAAGCTAGGATTGATTAGGTGATCTGACATTGAGTACAATGTTATCAGATATAAAAAAAATACTGTGTCTACTATCTTTCAATAGAAAAGCAGCAAAGATCGATACAAGCGGCTGCAAGATAGGACGCAATATACGATATTTTACTATCACTCTCGTTTGTACGCATGAATTGAACTTATAAACGGTTTAAACGTCTTAACGTCTAACACTGATGATTTTTCTGTTGCGATTACATGACAATATTAATGTATATAAGAGTATATTCTTACTGGGCCTACAATACAGATACATTAAGACTGTCGTGTGCTACACATTAGAAGAGACATTATTGATGGAAATTTTTCACGATAACTTGATCTTATAAAAGTAAAGAAAAAGACATGAATATACGAATGTTCTTCCTAAAATGTTTATAATTCATGCTTTGCCCCCAATTAAATTCAGGATATTGTTGAAATAGCGCATTTTGCACCATAAAGGCCCCTCAAAAATATCATTTTCTTCTCTGTACAGAAAACGAGTGGATATACCCAGAATGGACGACAATATGAAATCAATAGCTATGTGCTCAAAATTAAAAAAAACACTAATATAATGGAATTTTTTCAGAGTTTTTCCTTATTTCAATTTCGCCTTTTCTTTATTTTTTATTTTATTACGCGTGCATCTGTATCCCGAATATCATCAGGTTTTCTACATATTTGTGAAGTATCACTCATTTCAGAAATATTGACGATTTACATCATATTCTTCACTTGGGCCGGAAAAAAAGCCTACATCGGTTTACAAATATTTAGTTGTACTTCTCGAGAGAGATGAGTTGTGGGCTCGAAGAGTGATCGCCCCCTCCTCAACAAATCATATTAAAAGCATATATCTGACTCCAATGTCAGTGCGGTATTCACCTTGATGCATAGTGCACAGAATGCTACAGACGGAAAGAAAAGTATGTCGATTGCATCTACTAGTTTCCAAAATTGTACGAAAATATCCAATATTTCACAGTGTGGACGGGTCAATATAGATGTCGCAGATTACCTTCGTTTGTTGATGCCATACGCTAACTAGCTCCGAAGCCTAACTAGCTCCTTAGCCTAACAAATGCAAGACATTACCAAGGTATTCGCGTTGGGAGCAATCACCTCGGGTATACGTGTTTTGCGCAAATGGAGGACAGAATAGGTATTGTTTTGAAAGTAGACTTCACAAATGACCACTACCAGAGGCGAGGGTGGGGTGCAAAAATTGCACAAATTCCAAACTTTGTAGAAAATCGTGACTAAAGGATATAATTGCTTTTGCACAGTTTGTGAGTGAAATGTTCTTGAATAAGTTTGATTATTGAAAATACGCATTGTTGCTATAGGATTCGGAACAATAATTATTAATTTAGCAGAGCATCAGTATTGAAGTGGGGCGACGCTGGATACTGTACCTAATATATTTACGTTGATATCGGTCCATTGGCTGTAATATTAGCGTGGAATTTCCCTTTTTTAAAAACAAATTCTGGGACTTTTATCAGCTCGTTTAAATTCTACATTGATTCTGTCTGTGCAAATGCACGACATCGATTTTTGTTTTCGGCAGGCCAAACATTATTGTGTCTACCCGGTGCGAGACTATTGATTAAGGTACCTTTTAACGGTACTCGGCTTGAGGGACATTTATCTAAAAAAGAATGCCGGAAAGCACCCCATTTTGATTGCTTAGAAAGTTGCACTAACGTGAGTCAAAATTTAGATGTGTTGTGTACTATGCCATCTATAGTATTCGCCTACCCTCGGCATTTTGTACCCTCCACCGAACCCTTGCCCCCCCTCCCCCCCCCCATGCGATTTTAAGAACATGAAGCATCAGGGATATACAAAAATGCTAAATATTTCTAATCATGTTCTCCAGGGGGTCCCTAAAAATGTAGTCTTTGCATTTCAAACCAAATGGAAGTTTTCAGTGCAAACAACCAACCCTGCTCACTGTCCTTTTCCGATTCGTGGACAAGTCCATTTTAAGTGAAGGGTGAGGTTCCTTCGACCACACATGCATAGAATGTAACAACTGTGTCATATTCATTCAATATTTGCAATGTCCAATTTTAATATTTCTCAAAAAAGTTTAACAAAATAAAAAGGGCAAGCGGAGTAGCTTTTATGTCATTGGATTCAAAGTGATATAACTCCAAAGTTACGGAATGATTTGGAACTTAATGAAGACAATGAACTGCATCACTCCTCTTGTCTAAAAATATATACTCGCCCACGTAAATATGGTAGTCGTGTTAGTAAAGAAACTCCCGTTTGGTTTGAAACGCGAGCAAGATGACAGTGTTAGAGACCCCCTGGTGATAATCAGGTTAGAAATTATAAATTCATGAATAAAATGACTGTTTGGTGTGCATTTTTTATATCTCTAATGCTTTTCGTGTTAAACATATGTAGGGGGTACAAACTGAGGGGGGGGGGGATGGTTGGTAGGAGAACACTATAGTCCACAAACTAGTTTTTTTTCCTCAAACGACAACATTGATGTAGACGAAAAATTAATTAGTGGTTTAAGTCCTTAATTTTGGGTTGTTTTCTAACAAATAAGCCTTTCGAGTGCAAAACGCAAGCACTAAAGTTGGACACAAACAATTCAGTCATTTTATTTCGAACAGTACAAAATCTGAGGAAGAATACGCAAGCCACTAACACTCACAACAGTACCAGAAACCAAACAAGTTTGAATTATCATCAAGGAATACAACACTAACAGAGTTAGCAGCTGGAACGTATTGTCAGGTATCAAATAATATGTCCATAAAAATGAGAGACCAGAGGACTCCACGTTTAATTTGGATTGATAGTTAAAGACAAAACAACGAAGAAACAGAAGAGTTTACAACACCAAGGACAGGAGAGCAGATTGTTCTTATTTAATTTAGAAGGATTTTTTTAATACATATTTTTTATTTAAAACAATCTAATCTTGAAGGGACCACTTATATACCTCAAAACAGTTTGGCTACCGAAATATGTTTACATAGGAATAGTCACACGCTTTCTGTCCATCTTTCAAAAGTAGCAGTACAAAAATGTTTGCAGAATTCAGTTTTAGTTTATTGGTTTCATTTTGCTTCGATCCACTACTTTATTTCCCTTTCTATACTTTTTCATATCTAAGGTAATATATTAGTCCTTCCTTTTATTTTTCTCTCGTTACGACTTCAAGTTTTACCGGGTGCAATCGGTCATCAGGCATATATACAAGATCTGTATTTTTTGTTGTTCTTAGGTTCAATAAAATGTAACATATATTTCAAAAGCAAATTACGTGAGGCAATTATCACAGCTAGCCATGTAATTAACTAGCTTGGTAACACAATCAATGCACTTCGCCATGTAGGTACCGCTCTTGTATAATAACTACCGCAGTTGTCCATGCTGGTACAGCATCTTACACAATCTCACTTAAGTCGAATGAGCATCGGGACCATATGATGACATGGATCGGCTAGCCATGTCGACTGTCCCAAGTGGGAATTATCATATCACTTGCTGATCCCTATCTGCTCCAGGTGCTTTACCTGCTGTCAAACGGTTTAGCACCTGGAGCAGATGCTATACCAGCAGAAGTCTACAAAGCCGCAGGCTCGCACATGGCACATAAACTGACTCAGTCAATGTGGACTCAGGGAACTATACCCCTCGAGTACAAGGAAGCATCCATGGTCAACTTGTACAAGCGGAAAGGCAACAGACAATCCTGCGGCAACCATCGGGGCATATCATTGCTGTCAATAGCTGACAAACGTCTTGCCAGAATACTGCTGAATACTCTTGTACATAACATTGATCAAGGGCTCCTGCCAGAGAGTAGTTGTGGCTTCAGGAAAGGTCGAGGGACCACAGACATAGTGTTTTCAGCTCGTCGACTCCAGTAGAAATGCCAGGAACCGAACTCCAACCTGTACACGACATTCATTGACCTGACAAAAGCTTTTGGCACAGTCAGCCGTGAAGGCCTTTGGAAGATCATGGCACAATTTGGTTGCCCAGAGAAATTCATGACGATGGTTTGGCAATTCAATGGTGGCATGCTTGTTCGTGTTGTGGATGACGGTGAGTCATCTGAACCATTCCCAGTAACTAATGGAGTCATGCAAGGCTATGTGTTGGCCCTAACCCTCTTCAGTATGATGTTCTCTGCCATGCTTACTGATGCCTTCCGTGACGATGACACTTGGATTAGCATCAGATACCGGATAAACGGCAAGCTGTTCAATCTGAGGAAACTACAGTTGAAGACGAAGTGACTATTCGTGATCTCCTATTTGCAGACGACGGTTCCCAAAATGCCAACTCTGAGTCTGACATGCAACACAATATGGACCATTTCTCTGCGGCTTGTCACAATTTCGGTTTCACAATCAATATCGAGAAGACAAAGGTGATGCACCAACCTGCACCAGGAAACCTTTACGTAGAGTCTACCACTACAGTAAATGGCGAAACCCTCGTGGCAGTGGACAAGTTCACTTATCTCGTGCAGTCCACATCGATGATGAAACCAACACCAGAATTGCTAAAGCAAGCATGGCTTTTGGCAGACTAGGTGCAAATATGTGGGAGCCCAGAGATATTAGTCTGCAAAAAACTTAAGGTCTACAAAGCCATTGTGTTGCCGACCGTGTTGTATGCTTGCGAAGCCTAGACGGTGTACAGACGCCATGCCAAGAAGCTGGACCATTTTCACACGGGCTGCTTGAGGAAACTGATGAGGATATGATGGCGGGACAGGGTCCTAGACAATGAGATTCTCACATCGGCAGTGATTCCAAGCATCCACATGCTGCTGACGAAATCACAGTTGAGATGGGAAGGCCATGTGATCAGGATGTCAGAAGAGCGACTACCAAAGAAGATTTTCTACCTCGATCTGATGGAGGGGAAGCGATCTCAGGGTGGTCATAAGAAACGGTTCAAAAATTCCCTCAAGTCATCCTTGAAACACTTCAACATAAACCCTGAGTCTTGAGACGATCTTGCACAGGATCGCTCCAAATGGCGGAGTCTCATCCATACTGGAGCTACAGACTTTGAACGGAGGAAAATTGCAGAGGCAGTGTAGAAGCGTGAGCAGCGAAAATCTCAGAACTGCAGCATGTCCTCTATTGATGAAGCAAATGCAAGCGGCATCTCCTGTCAAGTGCGCCACAGACAGTTCAGAGCACAAATTAGCCTGATCAGCCACTCACGCACTCACAAAAACCAAGCCAGTTAATGATGTCATGGTCATCTTTGAACTCGAAGGACAAACAAAAACAACAACAGCGGTTTAAGGTTTCTTCTGCATGACTGATTAATGTGCTCTTCCTCTGAAGTTGGAAAACGCAGTTGGAAGGACATTCGACTTCTCCAATTAGGAATAAAGTTGGCGTTTTCAATATATGTTTATCTGTCATCCAGATTAATGTCTCTCGATTCCGTTTTCGAAGAATTCCCTTGATGAATATGAACAGATTCTAGATCACATACATACGGCAGATAACAACTCAGATCACAATCCTAGTGTATAACTAATCTTACACCGTGATAATGCAGATCAAAGTCTAAATTGAACTGACAAAGCTCTTGTTCTACATGTGTAAAAATGACAACATATATATATTAAATGGACGTACATTTGGCGATGTATACTGGAACACAACTTGCCACAATTTACTCGAATCTAGCTCTGTTTGTTATGTATTAGTGCATAGGTCCCTTCAACCAAATATTCTATCTTGTTTCAGTCCTGCCTTTTACGTGCCTTTCTCACCAATACCAATTATCAATAGATATAAAAAAACAATCTGCAGCTCTCATTCACGTAAACAAGATATAACAAAACACGTGTAATTCGAAAAGTAGACGCGTAATATATATCTGGTTTGATGACTCAAAACTTTTGCCTTGCTTTTGCAAGCACTTTTGTACCATGAAAATGTGAAGTTAGCTTTTACTTTTATTATAACCCCAATGTCCCAAACTCAACACTGCATTCACAACATACATCCTCACTAACATTGTTAATGTGCCGCAAATAAATTCAATCAATTAGTTGCTTGTAAAATGAATAGACTCAAGCGTTTTGACTGGAAGAGTTAAAATCTGACAAAAGCTGTCCATAACGCCAAACACCACTGGAATAACGCAAACACCACTGAAATAATGCTAAACACCGTGAGATAAAAATTCTCCTAATCATGAATTAAAACTGCATTCTTTTCACATTAGGCAAATAGTAAAAGAAACATCTCAACTTAACAAAAGCAACGAAACAAAAAAATGGGGGAAGAAAAAAAAGAGACAAAAACCCAAAGGCTAGCAGGGAAACTATCTTGAGTAAATCCCTTTTCCATCACTTTTGAAGCCTTACCAATTCCAAATATGTTGTTCGTTGTCACGTTCGTAATTCTTTACTAAACTAGGACTTCATAATCAAAGAGATCCATCAAGCAAAATATAACATAAAAATATGCCAATGTACCTGATACCATCCCCAATGAAATGCTAAATTGTGCAGTCCCGTGTTTAATTGACCATTTAGCATATCTCGTTAAATATGTGTTGAATTCAATTCTGTTTCCTGATAGCTGGGGACTGTTATTACTAAACCCTGTCCATAGTAAAGGTGATTAGCGGGATCCAAATAATTGCCATGGAACTGCTGTTAGCAGAGGTCTTGACAAAGTATTAATGTCTGTTATAAACCATAGAATATATTATTATCTTGAAAACACAGATAATATTTATAAGGCTCGGTATGGTTTTTGAAACTATCACGAAATTCATAGAACATATTTTAAATGAAAAACACTTAAAATAAACGCGGGTATCTGCGAAAGCTTGCCAGTAGCTTCACGTTGGTTGGTGGTTCTTTCCAGGTTTTTGCCGGGTTCTTCCGCCACCAAATATACTGGCCGGCATGTATAGCCTATCATGTGCTGTTAAATGGCGTTAAAACCACAAAATAAAACAAACAAACAGACAATATTGTCTCTAATATTAGTGTTAAACAGGGTTGTAGTGTGCCGTCCCACTCTGTTTAGTATCTATCTAAAAGACTTACAAGACTTTTTAGATAATGTAAACACCCACCACCTATCTTAGATAGAACCCATATAAACCATTTTTTATTTGCAGATGCGTTCTAATGTGAGTCTACAGTGCAACATCAACCATCAGCATAGACTTTGCACTGAATGAGAACTAAATTTAAATGCACTTAAACTATGATAACAGTATAAATTTTTCCTCAAAGGAAGGCTAAACAGTTTGTTTTATCCTTAAAAACTTGAAAGTGCTTTATCATACAAATACTAGGACACAGCTGTTCATCACACTGTAAACATGACATGGCAGCATGAAAACAATCTTAAAAATAACAATAAAAAACAGCAACCTTTAAACAAGGCAATCAGGTACTGGTTCAAATTCATACAGGATATTTGTACACTGGATGACACACATACTTCCATATTACTGCATATAGTTACAATGTGTCACTGAACAGATTTGCCTCTATGGTTGTGGGGTAAGGGAGACTGACTTTAATAATTTGAAAGCTGATAACATTTTCAATCACTGGACCAAGAGTTCATGTAACCAAGACCTACTTAAAATAGTTAAATTTATTCTCGATCAATTGAAACATTGCATCATTATAGATGCATTGGTAGAACTAGGTCTGCATCCTTTTTAGGATATTTATATGCACTAGTAGAACTAGGTCTGCACCCTATGTTATATGTACTAGTAGAACAAGGTCTGCATCATTTTTCAGATGTTTAAATCTCCACACTAAAAATCCATCTGAGGTTTTCTAGGACGGATAACACAAGATTGGCATACATTGTTTTTGACGAACCCTTGACCTCTCTAGCACCAAGATTCCATTACTGATTACATATGTTCATCGTGTCCTAAAATTATTCCATATATAACACACTTTTCATCTTTATCTTCGCTGCTACATAACAATGTTGGGATGCTTTTTCCTGGGAAAGCCTGCTTTAAAACCCTTTACCCCTGTAACTAGGAAATGTAATAAATTATACATCTTTGGACAGATTAAAAAACTAAGCTTTCAAAAAAGAACTTGTTAGTTTCGACCCAGTAAGGTTGATGATGAAGCCCACATACCATCCCTTATCTTTGCAGTTTTTCTGAGCAGCTTAAAACAATGATTACTTCCCCTGCAGTTATCGCAATTCAAACTGGCAAATTTACGGCCTCATCCTTTATACAAGCTTTAAATATATAGTCGCTCCCCTCCACGTGACCCTCATAAGATCATCAGTTCTACACAATACTAATAAATTACATTCTGTAAAAATATTTTACTGCATACAGTCAGGAGACTTGTGGAATCTACACTGCAATTGCTAATGCATACAGTTAATCTCTCTCTCTCTCTCTCTTTATATATATATATATATATATATATATATATATATATATATATATATATATATATATATCTCTTTGTACACAGTCTTGTAAAAGATGTTTTGTACAATAAAGTAGTTCTTGGGTACGAGTGAATACAAAGCTAAACGTATTTACTCTTATGCATTTGTGGCGCTTGGTGTAAATTCAGTGATTCATTTTATTAATCAGATAAACTGAAGCGGATACTTTCTCTATACGTCATCAACCGATTTTTCGCCGTCTTCTATTCTGTTTAAATCAAACTTAATGAAGTTCAAGCCGCTCACGCTGTGCATAACAAACATGCTTGTAAGGCTGACACAACTTAATGAGAAATTGCCGAGGTCAAACCCCTTAATTAGTATTCATCTTGCTGAACATGTTGATTAATGTAAAATGAATATGCTGAGCATTCATCAGAATACTGACTATATATATATATATATATATATATATATATATATATATATATATATATATATACATATATGTAATTGCAAAATCACTAGTCAGGTTGTTCAAGAGATGTTGTTATGCCTATGGTTCTCGCAATTACTTGTCTTTGAGAAACATTGTCCTTGTTGTTGCTAGCTTTATTATTATGCACTAATATAAAACTAACAGGGCTAGATTCGCGTAAATTGTGGCAAGTTGTGTTCCAGTATACATCGCCTAATGTACGTTAATTTAATATATACATGCTGACATTTTTACACATGTTGAACAAGAGCTTTATCAGTTATATTTATACATCGATGTGTATTATGACGGCCAAAGATTAGTTATACACTTAATCGAAAACCAGGATTGAGATCTGAGTTGTTATCGGTATTATGTATGTGGTCTTGAATCTGTTCATATTCATCAAGGGAATTCTTCGACATCGAAAGTGAGACATTAATCTGAATGACAGTTAAACATCGACTAAAAATGCCACCTTTATTCCTAATTGGAGCAGTTGAATGTCCTTACAAACTGCGTTTTCCTACTTCATGGGAAGAGCACATTAATCAAGCATGCAGAAGAAGCGTTAAACCGATCTGTGTACATGGCTAGGCGACCCATGTCATCATTTGGTCCTGATGCTCATTCGATTTAAAAGAGCTTGTATAAGATGCGGTACAAACTTGGACAATTGCGATACATATTATAAAAGAGCGGTACCTACATGGCGAAGTGCAGTTAATTACATGGCTAGCTGTGATAATTGCCTCACGTAATTTCCTTTTCAAATACATGTTACATTTTATTGAACATAAAAAAAGAAATACTAATCTTGTATATATGCCTGATGACCGATTTAAGCCGGTAAAACTTGAATTCGTTTTGAGAGAAATAGGAAAGAAAGGACTAATATAACCAAAATTACCTTAGGTATTAAAAATTATAGAAAAGGTAAATAAAGTAGTGGATCAAACGATATAAAACCAACAGATTAAAACTGAATTCTGCAAACATGTTTGTACAGTTGCTTTTGAAAGATGGACAGAAAGCGTGTGACTATTCTTACGTTGTAATGTAAATATATTTCGGTAGGTGAACAGCTTTTGAGCCCTATAAATGGTCCTTTCAAGATTAGATTGTTTAAACTATAAAATGTGTACACAAAAAGTCCATCTAAAGTAAATAAGACCAGTCTGTTCTCCAGTCCTTGTTGTTGTAAACGCTTCGATTTCTTCATTGTTTTGTCTTTAACAATCAATCCTAGTTAAATGTGGAGCCCTCTGGTCTCTCCTCTTTATGGACATAGTCTTTTATACATGAGAATACGTTCCAGCTGCTAACTCTGTCAGTGTTGTATTCCTTGATGATAATTTGAACTTGTTTGGTTTCTGTAACGTTGTGATTGTTAGTCGCTTGCGTATTCTTCTTCTGTTTTTGTACTGGTCGAAATAAAATGACTGAATAGTTAGTGTCCAATTTTAGTGCTGGTGTTTTGCACTCGAAAGGCTTATTTGTTAGAAAACAACCTGAAATTAAGGGCTCAAACCACTAAATAATATTTTGCATACATCAATGTTGTCGTTTGAGGAACAAAAAACTTGTTTGTGGACTATATTATTCTCCTACTCCCCCAACCCCACCAGTTTGTACCACCAACATATTTTTAAAACGAAAAGCATTAGGGATATAAAAAATGCACAAAGCTTAGTCATTTTATTCATGAATTTATAATTTCTAACCTGAGTGTCGCCAGGGGATCTCTAACACTGTCATCTTGTTCGCGTTTCAAAACAAACGGGAGTTTCTTTACTAACATGACTACCATATTTACGTGGGCGAGTCTATGTTTTCAGACAAGAGGAGTGATGAAGTTCATTGTCTTCAGTAAGCTCCCTATAAATTTGTAACTTTGGAGTTATATCACTTTGAATCCTTGTACATTAAAGCTACTCCGCTTGCCCTTTTTACTTTGTTAAACTTTTCTGAGAAAAAAATATTAAAATTGGACATTGCAAATATTGGATGAAGACGGAACAAGTTTTATATTATATGTATGTGTAGTCCAAGGAACCTTTCCCTTCACTGAAAATCGACTTTTCCAGGAGCCGGTGAAAGGACAGTAAGCGGGCTGGTTGTTTCCACTGAAAACTTCCGTTTGGTTTGAAATGCAAAGACTACAGTTTTAGGGACCCCCTGGAGAACATGATTAGAAATATTTAGCATTTTTGTATATCCCTGATGCTTCATGTTCTTCAAATCGCACGGGGGGCGCGGGAGGGTACAAAATGCCAAGGGTAGGCGAATACAATAGATGGCATAGTACACAACACATCGATTTGTTGACTCAAGTTAGTGCAACTGTCTCAGCAATCAAAATGAGGTGCTTTCCGGCATTCTTTTTTTAGATAAATGTCCCTCAAGCCGAGTACCGTTAAAAGGTACCTTGATCAATAGTCTCGCACCGGGTAGACACAATAATGTTTGGCATGCCGAAAACAAAAATCGATGTCGTGCATTTGCACAGACAGAATCAATGTAGAATTTTAACGAGCTGATAAAAGTCCCAGAATGTGTTTTTAAAAAAGGGAAATTCCACGCTAATATTACAGCCAGTAGACCGATACCGAAGTACATATATTAGGTACGGTATCCAGCGTTGCCCCACTTTAAGACTGATGCACTGCTAACCTAATAATTATTGGTCCGAATCCTATAGCAACAATGCCTATTTTCAATAATCAAACTTATTCAAAAACAGTTCACTCACAAACTCTCTTAATTGCAATTATATCCTTTAGTCACGTTTTTTTTTATACATTTTGGAATTTGTGCAATTTTTGCTCCCCACCCTTCACCCTCGCCTCTGGTAGTGGTCATTTGTGAAATCTACTACCAAAACAATACCTATTCTGTCCTCCATTTGCGCAAAACACGTAAACCCGAGGAGATTACTCCCAACATGAATACCTTGGTAATGTCTTGCATTAGTTAGGCTAAGGAGATAGTAGAATTCTGTACTGACTCAACCACATTTTGAAATATTTGATATTTTGGTATAAATGTTGGCAACTAGTACATGCAATGGACATACTGTTCTTTCCAACTGAAACATTTTGTTCACCATGCATCAAGGTGTACACCACACTTACATCTGAGTCAGGTATATGCGTAAGACGTATAAAAGACGTTTAAAAGTTCAGTTCATGCGTACAAACTATAGTGATAGTAATATATCGTAAATTGCGTCCTATGTTGCAGCGCTTGTATCGATCTTTGGTGCCTTTCTATTGAAAGATAGTAGACTCAGTTTTTTTATATATCTGATAACATTGTAGTCTGTATCTGATCGCCTAATAAATCCTAAAAGTCACGGTGTAATTAACAATTGGTGGTGTGAATTTTTTTTTTTTTTTTTTAGGTAAATCTTTTTTTCTCGATTCATTGAAGGTACAAGTGGTGACACCTGGTTAAATAGGCCTCTAATAAACTATTCTTATTAGTCATAAATTCAGTTATGTAATAATGCTTCGTTTTAGTCTTCATTAGATTTACATTCCTTGGATTAGAAATATCAATTTTGTATTTAGTTTTTGTTTACATAATAAGTACCCAATGTATGACTTTAACGTGTACTTCTTGTTCAAAACTATTTGTCGTGACAAATTTGAATTACTCAACTAAATCAGGCTTGCTTTCGTATCAGTTTACGATTCAAGAACTGTAAGGAAGATGCTTCAAATATGTCTATTTAACTAACCGTTAGTGGAGTTTAACATGAGCAGTAAATCTCACTCAAAAGCCACACAGACATGTGGCTGGGTACAACTCCAAGGTCCAAATCTTGTTGTGGGCTGTTTCTTCCTCAAGGTCGTCTATAACTCTCGATAAAAATAAGTTTTTTTGGTTTGGTGGATGCAAAATAATTTTAATGCCTAGAGAAGAATCTCTGTAACTAAAAGGGACAAAGGAAATTTTAGACCGGGTCCAGTTGTTTTTCTGTAGTAATTGTATCGTTGTGTAAAGCTTGTGTAGCTGAATTTAGAAGACCAGTCTAAAGAAAAGTCTGACGTATCTTTGAAGCAACGAAAGAACGAAAAATTAGACAGTAAAATCATGATATAATCTGAATTTAGTTAATGGAAATAAATTGTATGAATAACTTTATTTTATTTCATTTCAAGGACAAGGGGATTGGAATAGTGTCAAAATATTAGCCTCGTCAATCAGATGTACACCATAATTGTTCGAAATACGGAAAAATAGGGTCTGAACGGGAAAAGAGAAAATAAAGATGTGATAATGTGCTGAAATGCTCGCTGTGCAATAACATCGATGACTTTGTCATCATCTACACGCAACTCGAAGCTGTTACAAACCAGTATCATTAATGAACCGAGTTCCATCTATTGTGGAGGGGGCCCGATTTAACCTGGTGGTTTCTCCTTCTCAGATCACTCATGTCTCACGTCTGTCCGCATGGGTTTGAGTCTTGGTTCGACCAATGTGGTTATCGATTGGAATATCGCTCGGCCATTTTCGTCAGGTCGTGAAATAACCTCGGAAGTAGTTGTAGGAATACACATCAATTTGATGTGTTTGGTGATTCGTCTCTGAGGGAATACACCACATATGTTACGACAGCAAAGGTAGAGATTGTTCCGATTGAGACTTTGTCTCCTTTCGCCGCCATATCGTTCCATGTGAGCGAAAGTAGTTTAGAATATAGTTCTCAATGGCAGCGAATTACATCCAATTTTTCTTTCTCGACTTGGTCGAAAAGACCAATGATGTTCCGATTATATGGTTATGTGACAAAGCTTGCCAGTAGCTTCCTGTAGGTCGGTGGTTTTTTTCCCGATATCTTCCAGGGCTCTTTCTCCACCAAATACACGGGCCGCCATGTATGTCCTATCATGTGCTAAAAATGGCGTTAAACCCCAAAAATCACAAATCATAATCCTTTCTATTGGGGAGCAGTATTTATGAATGCTAGTGTGGATGTTATTTCATTCGAAATATTCAGTAAGTTCAACAATTCCGTCACAGGATTTGATGTACTTTACATTATCTTACACGTTCAGCCGATGATATTTCACGGAAAAATACTTGTTCATTTGGGAATAGTAGGTCAGCAATGAGCCAACGGGCCGCTATTAGCGCTTATATTGCTTAGTGCTGTGTTATATATTTGTAAAGTGTACACCTAATGAAGAGAAGTCAACTCAGTTATCAAATTTTTACAACTTAAAGTTTTGTTGAGCAATATGAATATATATTTCCAGACAAAATCTAAAATGAAAAAAAAACAACTTAACTTTAGAAAATGATTTTTGTTACTGACTGTTCAAATCATTTGCCCAGTATGCTTTATCCAAGCAAAAACACAAGTCACGTTTATAGCAAAATGAATCACTCACTTTTTCCCAAATTGAAGTTCCAAAACGAATCACTCGCTTTTGTTAACAATCATAAGCATTTGGGCATTACGCTTAGTAATACATGCACTTGAAGGTATTTAAGGTATACTTTACAAAGCATCTAAATTGCTAAATGTTTCAAAATTCCTCAAAAAAGAAGCTGAGTAGCAAATCCTCAAATATAATTTTCCTATCGCATAATAGGCCTATATTAGAATATGCAGATGCCGTTTGGAAGGGTGTTCAAGTATAGACTCAGATTAGAGGACTAGAGTTAGAGGCGGCTAGGACAGTTACAGGTCTAACCAGAAGTGCCTACACAGGCAATATTTATGAGGAATGCGGCTGGTCAGCTCTCTCAGAAAGTAGAAAGTCCCATCAACTCTATTCTTCTCATAGAATTTTGTATAATGATTCACCAAGTTATTAAACGAACTGCTTCCTCCTTTGGTGGGAGAAACGTCAACATACTATTTACGTAATCGACAAAACTTCTCTAGATTAAATGCCAGACTTGCAATAACAAAATCAAATCTTTCCTTAACTCTTCTTTTCTCATATGGAATACCTACCTGAAAATGTCAAACAGAAAGCGATTTCTTAAAATTTAAAAGGATATTACCCCACAAAACAAGAGCGTTCCATCTTATTATCTTTACTTTGATCGCAAATACTCTATTATTCATGCTTCGATCAGAAATCCATGCAGCAACCTTTAAAAAAGCAACAAAAAAAAAGTTTAAAAAAAAAAATAAAAAAAAAAAGATAAGACAAAACAGTATGACAGTCACCTGATAGATTATCCCTTATGCAACTGTGGGGTAGAAGCAGAAAGTGCATATCATTATATTTTCATTTGCACTCGCTGCACAGTTCAAAGGCAAAATCTAATACTTACTTTTAACGAAATGTTCCTTCCCTTTGCAAATGCTCTTCTATTTGGCTCACCTGCACTGAAAAACTGAACAAAATTTGAATATCTTTAAGTGTTTCCAAAAGTACATTAAAGATACAAATCGTTTTAACTAATGCTCTTCCTTAGTTTCTAAATATAAAGAGATTTTTTTCTCAGACAGTACAGTGACCAAGTAATAGTTGATGAAGGTGCATTGCAGACCAAATTCTATTCTTTCCGAACTTTTGGTAACATCATTATTTACTTGCCTTGGATATCTTCTTTCCTTTTCAGATCATTATCTTTTAATTTCCAGCACATCTTATTTGTTGGGGAGATTGTATTCTGCCACTTGTAATGTTGGATTAATTTGTACCACTATATTTGTATGAGGAAGGGCTTGTATAATGTTCTGAGAACTTGAAGCCGGACCCCTTTTTCATAATTTAGCAAATAAAATTTGTTTAAACCAATTATTAGTAACTCCAGATATGAGCGAGTATGGAGATTGACTGAATATAAAATGTCATGTTCATTTATCCCAAACCGTGAAAATTGATATGTCCATTATATTTAGAATTGCATTATTTCTCAAGTTTTTTCTGCTTTTTTGTGGGGTTTTTTTTTTGGGGGGGGGGAACTGACATTTTCAAATAATTTAGATTAAGCTTCGTTTAGGACTTGTCATTCATTTTAAAGGATTAGTTTTTTTCAAATTAATTGAGGACAACCACGTTCTAACATGTTTATAAAAACGTTGGGATTTAACTGTTCAGACTCTCATTAGCATCCCTGGCTTTTTCCATGGAATGTTTTCACAAAATAGTGCGGAATATAGTATTCACTTCATGTATTGATTTATTAAGACATTATTTGCTACAAAGCTTTGCTTTTGTAATTAAATATTTTGGTTTCAACCGGTCAATGCTAAATGTTGTTTAAATATCCATGCCCTCACTAACCTTTTCTTCTGCTATTGATTTTATATATCTTCAACTTATTAACGGTTAATCGATTCTAACAGGACAATGACAGCCCTAGCTTCCTCTTGCTGTGAATTTATTATGTCTGAAACGAGTCTCTCGACATGTATAGAAAGTTGATAGATAATGCTGGAAAACGTTGCGACAGTCTTGATATGGTAAAGAACTGCATCCTGTCTCCAATACCTCAGGAAAGATTGTAAAAATATTCTTAGTGGAAATTTTTGATTATTTTATGTCTGTACATTTTTACTAATGAATGATAACTTGGAAGAAAATGTACATCAACAGTAACCCAGATTCGTGCCAAATTGAAATAGGAGCCATAAATTGTGACTATTGTTATATCTTTGATTTTTTTAGGTATGCCGATTAATGTGTAATAAAGGAGATACTTACGAATTTTCAGTTGGTTTTATAGCCATTATATTCAACCCTTCATTCTTATTTAAAAAAACGTATAGTGGCATATACTGACTTTCAAATTATTATTAAGGCTTACACAATTTAATACTACTACTACTAATAATAATAATAATAATAATAATTACTATTATTATTATTATTATTATTATTATCCTGGCTGTCCATAAAAGAGTAGCGCCTCGAGTATCCTAAATATATTTATTATTTTTTCATCTAAAACTGCTGCGATCTATGGTCGTGCGGAAGTTTAATGCCTTCTGTAACCACTAGCTGACAGCGATAAATGGTGTACGACAAACCATAAACGATGAAGTAAATACTATTTTGTATAAATCCTTTGTTGTTGGCTATGTAATTAGTTGTTCAACGTTTTTAAATAAAACAATGCAAGAAGCAAAATACATATATGAAAATTCACTCTTGATATCTATTAGCCTATTTGAAAATGTATTGCCCGTCTCCATAAAACGTTTAAGAAATGTTACCATTGTGCTTGTGCTCGAGTACCTTTTGAATATCTCAACTGTAGACAGCCCCCTTGAACTTCAGTCTAAAATCAAATTCTTTATGTTCTGTAAAAGTTGTTCCTCTGTCTGACATTTTTGCTCATGACGAAAACGGTTGTTTCTTGAAGTATGATGTGTATATTAAAACGACCTACAAAAATATCGATAGAAATGTTAAAATGAATTACTTGTCCTTCAATAAAAATATTGACAAAATTTACTTGAAATTTTTTTAAACTCTTTTTTACAGGTGAATCTTGCATCCGATAAGTGCAAAAATCAGCATTAATTTAAGTAAACGAAAAAGTATGATTATATTAGAGTTACTTCCATTGTGTTGACTCTCAGAAACATCTTTAAGGCACATAAACAAAAAACGCTTGAGCTGTTGAACGGTAAACGATATGATAGTTTACTTAAACGCTAATGCAAAATACATGTTCGGGTACTTAAATGCTTCAGGGTCTCTACACCCCTTGCACTCGAAGTATGCAATATTTTACTGATTTCAGATTAAGAGGAATTCCCATGAATAACTCCTGTATAATGTAATTATATTGTATATGTGTCTTGTTTACATGGCTTCTGAACTTATTGATAGCAGTGATATTCACCCATGTCCTAAAAAAAAAAAAGATCCCTCCATAGTGTCGCACCAAAGAACAATACCTCTTCTCAGTATAATCAGACTCTTGTCAGAAGAAGAGCTTGTTTGGCATAGAGGTCTTATACTTAAACTGAAAGCTACTGGCATAACAGTCAGTCAATAAAGATGGTTTTCCAATTATATCAGTAGTTGCAGGATGCATATATATATATATATATATATATATATATATATATATATATATATATATATATATATATATATATATATATATATTCCTTTCATGTGCACTGGATCCAGCAAGGGATCGCGTTTGTCAGGAATTGACTAAGATAATTGTAAAAAACACAACAAATAAAACTGACAACGAACAGTGCAAAACAACTTTCTTAACTAGCCTAAGAGCTTTCGGCTCTCACTGAGTCTTTATCAAAGGTAAAATTACAAAACATAGACAAACAAGAAACACATACGAAAACGTTGAATTTACAAACCTTTACATGATTATGGATCTAATAGGAGTATTATTTCAAAATTGTGTATATCGCGCCTTATTGATTTGAAAACGGATGATAAAATACACAGTGTATGTATGTATGTGCATATATATATATATATATATATATATATATATATATATATATATATATATATATATATATATATATATATACAAGTTTATTCGCTGATGATACAAGTCTTTGTCTTGTCGTGGAAAAATTCGACAGTAAACTCTGTCGTGACCAATGTCTAAATGTCTCTCAATTGACAAGACAACTGGTTTGCATCATTTAAATCCTTCAGAAACTGTATCTCTGACAAAGTCTAGAA
This sequence comes from Margaritifera margaritifera, assembly GCA_029931535.1. Lineage (NCBI taxonomy): Eukaryota > Metazoa > Mollusca > Bivalvia > Unionida > Margaritiferidae > Margaritifera > Margaritifera margaritifera. The sequence goes on along the minus strand of JAQPZY010001140.1, from coordinate 114,259 downwards.
AAGTTAACAAGCCAATTCTTAACAGTCAAGTTGAAGAGATAGATTTACATAAACTTCTTGTAGTTATCCTTTGAAATGACGGTATATGTCATAAACATATAGACTACAAAAGAAATAAGAAAAGAAGGCTTGAACACGAATAAATGTAATGAACAAGCTCAGATGTCAGGTAAATAGCAAATGTCTGGAAATTATATACATTTGTTCGGCCTTTTTTGGAGCTAGTTTGAGAAATACAATGGGAAACTTTCTGAATCCAAGCCAACTAAACAGAAACTTTTCCTCTTTTACAATATGACCAGCGGATTAAGTCCTTCGTATCTTACCTCTGGTTCCTCTAGCCGTCAATGACGTTGCACCTCATAAATTAAGCAACGTAAATAACAACAATGCCTGCTAGAACTGGTCTTTATTCCAATTCAGTTATCCTCTCTTTTATTCGAGAATGGAACACTCTACCTGTTGAAACTCGGGGACTCCATGAATGATATTTAAAAAGATTGAATAATAATAATGTATACGGTTCCAGACACTATTACTGGAACACAAGATGCTTAAGATTTTTTACTCTCCACACCGTATATACTGCAGTTTATGCAAGTAGTACTTATTCCTAAAACAATGTAATTGATTCACCTTGATGTAGATGCGATCTTGTACACGACACGCAACACGTTTTCTTCTCTTGCGAGTACTACCGAGAAAAAATGTCTTGAATCTATTACCCCCTGTGTAACTTAACTCTAGATACCCGCTTATGTGGAGATGTGTTGTTATCAATGGAAGATAATATTCGTTTGTGTGACGCCGTACATACATATTTTGAAAACAATAGTAAGTTTTACTCAGTATCTCTTCTCAAACACTATATCTGCATCATGTACGTGACTGATTTTAAAAACACTGTTATGCTTATACAAAAAAGGTGGCCATCGTGCCCGCACAACAGTACTAAGAAGTATTATTTCATGAACTCTCCCATTGTTTCCCTTTTTTCTCTCTCTTCTCTATCATTTCCACTTTACTTTTGATTTTCGTTCTTCGGGTTCTATACTTTTTATGCCATAATGTTTGACTTAATAAACTGACTGGAAACCTTTGATATCTGCTGCATTCAACAATTGCACTATGACATAAATTAATCCGATACCATGGATACAATAGTTTGTATTCTGAAAGGACCAGAACTGTCTAAACTGTTAGCTTCCGTTCTAACCGCTCATGTCTCATTTTGTACTGATTGTAAATGTTATTAATCCAAATAAAGAAATACATATGTTTGCACCAAAAAATGCTTCCATGGTGAAATCATTCTTTCTTTGCATTGTCTTCTCTACAGTTAAATCGGCGTGCAGGAAATCGTCCGTTTATTCAATGTTTGCGTATCGTTTTATGTGCGTACCCTTCACTTCAACCATTGGCAATTGGCACTTTCTCTTCCAAGAATATTGATTTTCTTTTTCTTTTTTCTTTCTTTATTTTGCTAGTAGATTATGATGTTCTGTCTACTCTCAGTTATCCAAGGCTCTGTTTCTGTTTTTTTTTTTTTTTGTTAACGTTGTAGTTGTTTATTATTATTACTAGTACTTCTACTACTACTATTACTACTACTACTGTTGCAAATTAAGACAGAAAACTGTGAAGTTTCTTTTAGAACAAGAGTAAACATTAGCCAATATAATTCGGTCACAACAAAATTGGTTCTTTGGTCCAACGGATGCAATTGAACCTTATTTTACATCATTTCTTTGTAGCAAATCAAAACAGAATTATGATCAGATGATCCGACTGATCAACATTTACGTTATTTCTTTACATGTATCGTGGTGATATTTCCTCTATCCACGATTGCTCCCACCTAGTCTCAAACACTTCCATTAGAAACACCGAGAGAGAGAGAGAGAAATATCTTTGTCAGAAAGTGAATCAAATCATGTAAACTTACAAACCTTTTAGGTTTGTACTGTATATGTCCTGTGACTACAGTTACCCAGGAACTGCGTATGGAATCAGTTCGTATACTTCTATGCTATTAATGGCGATTGATGTGGACAAGAACGTACTTTACAATACATGACGATACATGACGTGAACAATATAGGAACCTGTTCTGTGATATTACCCTCAGCAGAAGCTGAAATGGGCATTGGTCACAGAATATACTCTACATTATGAATTTTATCCATACAGTAAGGCATTATATATGTCTTTGTGTATTTGTTATTTAATATGACATATAGCTTACAAATTTGTTGCTTCTCAGAATAAAAATCTCGCATATAATTCATAAGAATGAATCACATGGGCTCTCACAAAATTTAGGGACAAAATAGTCACAAAAATCCCTTTTAAAATGCGTTCATGGAGAGCTTCATTTTTGACATCACACTACCAAATAAGTCACACTACCAAATAAGTCACATCATGCGCTTTTTCTGTTAGTGAGAGATAAAATCTTCAACACCACGAACGGAGAATGCTTGAACTGAATACATCTATGTTACGTTATTGTGATGTAACTTTCTCAGCATAACATGACTTCACATTAAACTTTGTTTTTAATTCAAGGTTATTCTCACATAGTGAGATCTCAACTCCCATATCTGTTTTTTGGTTTGTTGAGGAAAGGATTCTTGAATGTGCAAAATATCAAAGGAAAGTCGTGAAACCAGTCTATTACAAATGTTGTATGATATAAATAGAAGCAATTATCAAACTTACCTTATACTGACAGAAACAAATACATTTGTTTTCTTGGTATCTCTACTGATGCGAGAAAGTTTTTATTTATTTATATGTTGCCTCTATTTCGTTCTTTTAAACAACATGGTTTAACAATTCTTTTGTTAAATTCAAAGTTTTTCGCACTTACAGCAATTTAAAAACCTATGATGTAACGTCATCCCTATTTTAAATAATCTGATTCTATGCACCACAAATAATGGACAAAATGAAGAATAAAAGGGTATTGATTCTTGGCAACAATGCAGGAATATCAAACAATTGCACTAACTTTCAAACAGACCATATGATAATTAACAGAAACAAAGATAGCAAAACAACTCTTACCGGGCAAATTTTTTTACAATAAACATTTTTTTTGTAATTTTTCCCGCATGAAAAGGTAAAATAAAATAGCAAAACATAAAAGACACGTTTATTACTCCGAAATTCATCAAAAGTAATAATGTATGGATCACTTAATATGATAATATTTGTTTGAAAAAAGTTGTTTCCTTTATTTTTCCTATCAATTGTCAATGTTTAAAAAAATAAAAGACTTTTAGAAGATGAAAAATGTATTTAATCTGAAGTATTGTAATGTAATGAATGTGCTGAGACCTTTTTCAGTTAAGCCTTTCTAGATAAGTAATATACCAAATATTGCATTTCCCAGAAAAAAAAAGTAAGTGTTAAGGCTCTTTGTGGTGACACTAGACTTTCCGTATTCAATGGCTGTTTGCCACTACTGACACGCATTTTATTGTTTACATTGGATACATAGACCGTATGAGCTTTTCTACACAAAGAGTTATTATGTTAGATAACCCTTACGGGACTACATATCAGAGCGACGTAATTAATGAAGGTCGTTTGCGTTATCATCCTACGAAAACATAAAATTGTATCTATTCCCATTAATTAAAACAACGTGATTTGGTATCATTTTAGTAACGGGAACGAACTCATTGGATAAGATCTTTTCTTCTAATCTATGTGGCTTCTTTCGACTTCTTTCGATTTCTCCAGCAAAGCTTTTTCACAAATACGATTTCACAATTAGGCAGACTGGATTTATATCGTCTACTGTTTTAATGAAGTGTCATCCAAACTTAGAAATTATTAGCAATCGGAATGTGTTAGAGAGTTCGAATTTGTAACTCAATCAAAGAATTCCAAGGCGTTCAATTCACATTTTAATGCTCTTTCAACGCTAGAATTAGAGAAAATCAACTTCATCTCTTAGCCTATGGAGAGATAATCCGTTTTTGTTTGCGTGCGTTTCATCTACCAAGTGAAATTAGCCTGACTTATGCTCAGGCATTCACAATCGCTTATTTAGGAACAGATCAATGAGGATTTAAGCGTCTAGGAGTAGCCGAAGAAGAGCAGACTCTTTTTGTGAAAAATATTAATCAAGGACCAGTCTTATTAACCACGAAACAGATTTGACTTATCTGAGAAATCAAGTGTACCTGAGTAATTTACACAATCACGTTGAGCAGACGCATAACAATATTACAAAGTTACGGCTGAAATTGAAAGGCTGGTTAATGCTTGGGAGACGTGGTGAAATAATAATACAGACTAAACAATACAACAAAAAGTTTAGCTAATAATACCACTAAAACAATAAAATGGTCTTTAGGTTAAGATCAATAACTCTTGTCTTATCACCACTCCTTCTTCGTTCACTTTAATTATTTTTTAATCCTATTGAATTTCGTTCTCAGGTTATTTGAATGTAGGATTTATATTTTCGGTGTAAATTACTTTCAGATACTTTTACGAAAATATTTAGGCCATAAAACACAGTTTAATTACAAAAATGACATAACTCCGTTGCCCAGATAATTCGCGTGAATTTGGTCTTCCCCGATCACTTTAGCCAGATATGGACACTGCTGGCCCTTAGCGTGTGACATAGAAATCATGGCGGTGGTTAGAAAAAGGGTGGAATTATTTTGTTTTTGTCCCAAGAGAAAGATCAGCTAAGTAGGAAGGGCCATTGTGAAAACGTAAAATGAATCATTCAAGGATTTTTTGGCACCACGCTAAATAGATTTTTTCAGTAATAGAATTTTTAAAGTGGTATGCGTAATTAAATTTTAAATATTGCCGCTTGTGTTTATTTTTATTCTTGTATGCGGCAATTATCATAGTTGGAACTGCAGCCGGACAAAATGTATGTATGTATGCATGCATCTGTTTGTCGATCTGTCTGTCTGGCTATCTATCTATCTATCTATCAGTACATACTTACCTAATTACAATCTTGAAATTTATTATAGACTTTTAATTTTGTTCTTCGCTTAACTTAAGAGTCGTTTTAATCCAACGTTATCTTCCTAAATATCATGTTTGTGAGAGAGTTGAACATTTTGTGTCTTTTTGTCGTTATAGTGGATCATATCGGGAGAAACAAATAGTGCAAATGCACTGCCTGACAGTCACAGACAACTAATTCAATTTACATAGACCGTAACGTTAATATTTAGTGCAAATCAATATACTTTTGTGGCAAGATCGGTAAATCATGGTTAAATTTTATCAATAACCTATCTAATGTTCAAAGTGTTCAAATCTCTCACCTGTCAGGTCAGGCTACGCCTGCTACCGCCAGTAACAGTGGACGGTACTACCCGTGACTGTTGACCGGGAGTGGACAGCTACACCTTACCCTCTGGAAAGTCCTTTCTGGTGGATCAGGCGGCCAAGCAGATATGTTCATCTCCCGACAGTGAAGGCAGATGACAAGAGCTGTGTGGACACCACAGGGCATCAGCTCAAGGTAATAGGAACTGATGGTCATCCACTGCATCCGGATTCGTCTCCAGACGTCTCGACATTGTCGTTACACTGGATTCAGACAGGCCTGGACAAGAGAGCGAGGGTGACCCTGCGCAACTTTTCCTCACTTAAATCCAACTCACGTGCAAGTCATGACATTACCCCCCCCCCCCCCAAGATACCTTCAAGTCATGTAGCGATGGACGAGTGGCAAAGCAGCAGGTGTGAATACACTGGGAGCTGTAGCTGCAGACCTGCACACAGGCGACTCAGGGCATCAGGTCGCTTTTCACTGGACCGAGACAGCATTGGAACTCTGCAGTCATCTGGGGGACTGAGCAACTCTTGTGGGGATCACACTCCTCACCCCGTAGCACGAGAAAGGGGCTAGAAAAGGTGCCCTAAACATTGCCTGCTTCACCTTAACCTTGGTCAGCATCCTGCGGCTGACGGGGATCCATCCAGAGCAGTCGAAAAGCTAGCAAGAAGACAAAGGTGACGCAACTCGCCATCGGTGCCTGGAATGTGCGCACACTAATGGACAATACATCAGCAAATAGGCAAGAACGAAGAACAGTTCTAGTTGGTAGAGAACTAGCCATATAGCAGTCCTGAGTGGTCTTTTAGTGTGTGAATCCAGATAGCAGCCCTAGCAGAGGAAGAACAACTCATCGAATTAGAAGCCGGCTACACCTTCTTCTTGAGTGGCCGAAGTAAAGAAGAGCGACGCGAAGCTGGTGTTGGGTTTGCCATCAAATCACAGCTAGTCAGCAAACTCACAAATCTCCTAAAGGACGTGAATGACAGTCTAATGCAACTGAGACTCCCACTGTCTGGAAAAAGACATGCAACTGTCAACAGCGCCTATGCACCTACCATGTCCAACCCAGATGAGATCAAGGACAAGTTTTATGAAGACCTGGCGTCTCTTATCGTAGAAGTACCAAAGGCAGATATCTCGTTATCCTTGATGACTTCAATGATAGAGTTGGCATTCTTCAGAGACTCTGTGCACTCAACTGCATCCAAAACCCTCGATCCCACTACACGTAAATATCAAGATTGGTTTGATGAGAACGATGCTGCCATACAGAGACTTCTGAATGAGAAACATCGGCTACAGAAGGCCTGTTTAGAAGACAGCCTTTCAGCATCTACGAAGGCAGCCTTCAACAGCATATAGAGGACTGTCCAATGCAAGGAGAGTTGCAAGACTCATAGTTGAGCAATAAGGCAGATGAGATTCAGTCCTACGCAGACAGGAATGACATGAAGAACTTCTGTGATGCTTTGAAGACAATCTACGGGCCACAGTCATCAGGAACATGTCCAATACTGAGTGCTGACAGCACCACACTGCTCACTTACAAAGAAAAGATACTTCAAAGATGGACAGAACACTTAAACAACATATTCAATCAACATTCACTTACCATTGAGGAGGTAATTGATCAACTGCCGCATGTGGAAATCAACATATCACTTGCCGATCCCCAATGCTCCCTGAAACTGATAAAGAAATTCACCAGCTGTCAAACGGCAAAGCACCTGGAGTAGACTCAGTACCAGCAGAAGTCTACAAGGCCGGAATCTCGCACATGACGCAGAAACTGACTGAACTCTTCCAGTCAATGAGGACTCAAAGTACTATACGCCAAGAGTAAAATGATGCATCCATCGTCCATTTGTACAAGCGGAAAGGCAACAGATAATCATGTGACAACCATCAGAGCATCACCTTGCTGTAAATATCTGGCACAATTCTGCTGAATCGACTTGTGCATCACATCGATCAAGGCCTCCTACCTGGGAGTCATAGTGGCTTCAGGAAAGGACGAGGGACCACAGACATTGTGTTTCGCAGCTCGTCAACTCCAGGAGAAATGCCAGAACAGAACTCCAACCTGTACACGACATTCATCGACTTAACAAAAGCCCTTGACACAGTCAGCCGAGGGGGCCTTTTGGAAGCTAGTGGCAAAATTTGGTTGCCCAGAGTAATTCATTGTGATGTTTCGAAAGTTCAATGATGGCATGCTCGCTCGTGTCGTGAACGACGATGAGTCATCTGAACCATTCCCAGACACCAATAGAGTCAAGCAAGGCGGTGTAATGGCTCCAATCCTCTTCAGTGTGATGTTCTCTGCCATTCTTACTGATGCCTTCCGCAACTATGACACTGGGATCGACATCAGATACCGCACTGACGGCAATATCTTCAATCTGAGGAGACTACAGGCAAGGACCATGTTACAGGAAGTGACTGTTCGTGATCTCCTGTTTACTGACGACTGTTCCCTGAATGCCAAATATGAGTCTGACATGCAACAAAATATGGACCATTTTTCTTCAACTTGTGACCATTTCGGACTCACAATCAGTCTAAAGAAGACAGAGATGATGCACCAACCTGCACAATGAAATCCTTACATAGAACGTACCATCACAGTAAATGGCCAAACCCTCCTGGCAGTGGACAAGTCAGCGATCGCAGCAGCACACTGTCACGTTCAGTCCACATGGATGATGAAACCAACGTCAAAGTTACTAAAGCAAGTGTGGCCTTTGGCAGACTACGCGAAAATGTGTGAGAGCGCAGATGCATCGGTCTATAAACAAATCTGAAGGTATACAACGCCACTGTCTTGCCAATCTTGCTGTATGTATGCGAAACCTGAACGCTGAACAGACGCCATGTCAAGAAGCTGAACCATTTTCACTTGGGCTGCCTGAAGAAACTGATGAGAATAAAATGACATGACACTGAGGTTCTCACATAGGCAGTCATTCCAAGTACCCACACTCTGCTGATGTAATCGCAGATGAGATGAGCAGGCGACGTCACTAGGATGTCAGAAGAGCGACTACTAAATAAGATCTTCTATGGCGAGCTGAAGGAGGGAAAGCGATCTCAGGGTGGTCAGAAGAAACGCTTCAAAGATTCTCTCAAGTCATCCTTGAAACACTTCAACATTGACTCTGAGTCTTGGGAAAATTTTGCCCAGGATCACTTCACCTGGAACTGTCTCATCCATACAGGAGCTACAAACTGTTAACTGAGGAAAATTGCAGAGGCAGTGTAGAAGCGTGGGCATCGTAAATCTGCAGCACGTCCTCTATTGATCAAGCAAAAACCCAAGCGGCATCTCCTGTCAAGCGTGTCACAGACTGTTCAGAGCACAAATTGGCCTTATCAGCGACTCACGTACTCACATAAACTTAACCAGTTAGTGATGTCATGGCCATCTTCGAACTCGAAGGACGAACAACAACAACCTGTCTAAGTAGATACGTTTAAAACTCTGAAAATGATAAAAATGGCCTTGTATGTGCCCACGTTAAAAGTCCATCCCGGTGAGATCTTACCGTTTACATCCAGTAGTACCTGTGCGGCGACAGCGACAAAATAAAATTGGTGCTATGTTCATGCCTACTAATGCGCACAATTTACCCATACGCAGGTTTCTTCGCAAAAAATTACGTTATTTATTTTTCCTGTAATTATTTTCAGCCAATCAGCGACCTTCCTTATTTTTAAATAAGGTATTGAATATACACCCACACACAGGCTGGTTTCGTAGCTCATAAAATAATTAGTTGTCTGTGACCTAAAATAAAATTTTTCTTTTATAATATTTATTCATAGTCGACAGCACTTTTCCATGAGCCGCCTGCAAAAGCGTAAATGTCTCGCAATTAACGTTTTGATGATTATCGAGGAATTTATTTCAATTAGGGAGCCTTTGAAAATAATAAATTGATAATATTTTCCACAACAAAATTTCCCTCTGAAACTTCTTAATATATCTAAAATAAGTAGTTCGGTTCCTTTGTGGATAAATAGTGCATATCTGAAGCTAAATGAATTTTGACACACATTGCAACGCGACTCTGACAGATGGAGGTAGGCCTGTATTTCTCCATAGGCTCCAAGTTGATATAAAATATTTCAAATTTTAGTGTTTTTCAAAACACCGTCGTTGAATGTGCTTACATAACATTGGTATCATTTGCCTTTCTTCCATTAGAGGGCAATGTCTGGCAAATATTTATATGAAAGGTGTGCGTGTACAATGATTGTCGTAGAAAAGGAAGTAAAAATTGGAACCCACTCCACTTTTATTTGAAGACTTAAGTTTTCATCACGTTTAAGAAACCAAGAGGACCTTTTTGGTGTAAATCAAACCTCAAATTAAATATTTTATCAATTATCAAAGGAAAATGTTTTCTCCACCATTTGCGCAATTGTATCTGAGACAGAAACGAAATCAGTCCAACACTTGAGACAAAGGATACCAATGATAAAAAAACAAGAAAAAATTATCATATACACATTGGCAAGTTACAGAAGCAAGATAGGACACCAAACAGATAGTGATCACACGACCTCATTTTGTGGTCCGGTTTTGTCCGGGTATATGTACCCGGCTTGACAAAATAGGGAAAAAATGCAATATTTTATACAAACATTAATATAATCATATTATTTCACTTTTGAAAGCAGAGCATTGATAATCAAACATTTATGTGCTCGAATTTACTAAAGACAGATTTCTGGGGACATGTATTATTAATAGCGCTGCTGAAAAATGCAATACACCGCATTTTATTAAGCAGTCCCTGGATTCATATTATTAAAAATCGGGTGTGACAAAAAATTGGTGCTGTAAGTAAAAACGTCTAAAACTTACACAACAGTCAACTTATTCTTAAAATTATAAAACAAATTCTGCCAAACTGGCTAATAAAACGCGTGAGAAAGGGCTTGTGCATATTTTTTCCTGTTCCTTTTCCACTGGATACATCTGCTGCTATAGGACACAGACAACTAATTAATTTCCCATAGACCGTAATATTTGGCCAAATTACTGTATTTGTTTGGTAAGATCGGCAAATCAAGCTTACATCTTGTGAATGATCTATCCAAGAGGAAACTTTTAAAACGATGAAAATGATATTCTGCGACTGTCATTCTTTTAAATACGATATTTAATATACCACCACACAAAGGCTGGTTCCTTAGCTCATAAAACAAATTAGTTGCCTGTGACCTAGTGCTAAAAGTGTTAATAGTATTTTCTCTCCAAATTCATGCCATATATTAAGCCAGTAATGTACTACTCTTTATTTTCCAAAAAATAAAAAATAAACATTTAAGTGTCATTGTAATATAGAGAGGATATTTGCTTGAAACAGGGAATAACGGATATATTTCATCGAGTGGGTGAAAAACTCAGTATTTTCACGAGTGGCGAGATGAAATATATCCGTTATTCACTCGGAGCAAGCAAATATTCTTTTTATTTTATGCTCAAGCGTATTGTCTAGCAATTTGTATTTTAAAATAATGAAAAGCTGGATTTGAACCCGGTTGGCCTGAATGCAAAGCGGCCATCGTAACCTTTACACCACGCAAGATTCTTTCAGAAAATTTGAAAGTTCTTAGCTATAATGTTACAATGTCTATTGACGGCCAGTGCAGTGAAATATCACAATTATTTCACTCCGAAAATCCAGTAATTCCCTGCTTAGCATAAAATAATTAGTTTTGTTTTTACATTGGCAAAGAGACTTACATAAAACTGTGAGGTATATTTTAAAATAATCTTTAATTTAAATATGCTACATAGACACCTCTGTATTAAGACTTTAAATGCAATGTTAACAAATATTAATATAACCGACTCTCATGTACAACAGAATACGACAACAATTATGACATATCCGATAGATACTTACTGAAAAAATGTAACTATGAAAAACAAATGCCACTACTTTGGACTTAAATGGGTGTTTGATTTTGGAAATGCGTATCTTTAAACCAAAAATTATTCAAATATTAAACGAGAGTTATCTTCGCGAAAATTTCCTTCCGCCACCTCTCACTAATTAAAGATGATCAATAACTTGATGGCATAAAATTAAAACTTTGATAACAATTATAAAAACTGACTTTTCCTGTAGTTGACTGATATTATGAAAGCACTTCAAAAGTAAAGGTAAAGGTCGAAAGGTAAACTTATGGCCATTCCAGTAATTCGTCTTAGTTATTGGAAGCAAGAAAAACCTTGTGACTAATTTGATTTTATACTTTCAAAAGAAATAGCATCCATCAAGTCTCAGTCAACTTGATTTTGCTCAATAGCTAATATATGCTATGATTTTTTTTCCTTCTCGGTATTAAGTCAACTAATCAAATGAGACTCTCGTTCTCCTCTTACTCGTGGCTTGGAATGCATGCATATACCGAAGTCAACTAATCAACCAAGACTCTCTTGCTCCTTTTACTTGAAGATTGCTATTCATGCGGATACTTAAAGACCATCCACAGTTTTATCTGAGCAAGGACGAAATATTTTCATATAATTATATAATTCAAATCATTCTGTGAGGAATTGGGGCAGATATATCCCCCCCCCCCCAATTCCACAACCCCCGTATGATACACTTAAAACAAATCGGTTTCATCCTGAATTATTTAATTTAACTAACATTAAAGTGTGAAATAATTTATTTAATTAGGCTTAGGTTTCAAAACTGAAGATATCGTAATAAAAGAACTTGGAAATTCTAGTTACCACCGCACGTAGGATACATTGTATGTAGTGTATGTAGTAATAACTTATGTAGTATTCAGTTCATTGTGGATTTTTTTTTCAAATAAAAGTCCATTAGTTTGTAAACCACCTATTGTTTCTTTTTTTAAAGAAGTAAAATAGAGACATATATTATGATCCAAATAGCATCTAAGCTGTTAAAAACTTTAACATCATACGATAACTGAGAAATAGAAGATTCTCATCTTTTGAGTTATCAGAAAATAAATATATACCACTGAATTACCCTGAAATAATATTTGTTCTCCTCTGTTAAGAACGATGGGAAACAATGAGTAATAACATTTGCCCATTGCCACAAACATAATTTATCTGCAAGATATTTTGTGTCTTAAAAATGTTGGCTGGTGTCAAGTACACATTAATTGTGCTGCTCGAAATGATGCATTTATTACATTATTGCAACAGCATTCTGATATCAATTGTAACATCAAGCAAGCATAGCCTAATAGTTTAATTGAAACTTGGAGAACCTGCACGTGCGACGATGCCATGCCGACTTCCTTCTTCTATCAAACGATAAAAATGCAATTCAAAATATAATACTGAAACTAGAGTAAATGGCAATGGCCAAGTTAAAGAAAGATATATGGCAGCTTAGGAAATTATTCGCAAAACACGGCCTACTGTACATAGGTTTGATGGACTTCATGTTGAATATATCCAAAGCACTCTAAATAAATATGTCATATAGCAAACTTTGTTTTGCCAACATGCGTTTTTCTCAAAATCATTTTGATATAAAAAATCTCTTAGCTGTAACGCATACCAATTTGATGAATTTTTAAATACTTTTTCAGCTCCATATATAGTTTAGTGACAATTTACCCTTTCCTGTGCTTTTATATGTATTAAAATATTTTAAGACAGATATTTTACTGAGTTACCGCATTACAATGAACCAAACTTACTGTATCAAAATTGATGTTAAATCAAAAAGTTGCAACTGCGGGTGAACCTACCCACTTTTTAATGTATAAATCGATGAAGAATTCGAGGTAAATTAAAGTCGCATATTTCATGAACCATCTCACCAACCATCTCAATAGCAGATACAGTTAGTATATTAGGGGACTTTTAATTTCTGACTATTCTGATTTAGTATCGGTATTACTATGTTAAAACTATTTGCTTTGGTGGCGCTGTACATATATATGTATATATATATATATATATATATATATATATATATATATATATATATATATATATATATATATATATATATATATCTTACTTTCTCTTGTGCGTATTTTTCAAACACTTAATCTGCCAAAAGAGGGGAGTGGATTGATTTTTTTTATTTGTCCTTTGATGTGTATATACCTGTACAGGTAAACACCAACAGGTACATTCTTCCCATGCTCACTAAAACGTGCAATTGCACACCGCTCATGCTTGCATTTACATCTGTTTGGACGCAATCCTCAAGCTACAGACCACATATTGCATCAAAATTCGGAGAGTTAATGTGCAAACATTAATTAACGTGTTGATCGGGGAAAAGATTCAATATTTGATGCAGCTGTACAGCAAATGTACAAGTGCAGAACAGAATCGAAGTTTATTTGTGAAGTCACTAGGATACAACTTTTCAGAAGGAACAGAAATGTGATTCGCATACTAACAAAAGTGAACCGTGTTTCAAGATAGACAAATATGCTGTTTTGCTTTTCGTATCATTTCATTTTAAAGATCAAATAAAGCAATTTGTATGGGTTTTTGTTTTTTATTGTTGACAATTATATGAGTATGTGATTCACTTGGAAAAGTATGTACGTTGTTGATCTGATCAACACAATATCTTCAGTAATCAAAGATCTGTTCCAGCAAAAGACTAAAATGCCCGCACATCTGCAAGAAACAATTATCGCAAAATATAAAAAATATATTCGGTGAGAAGCGTATGTCAATCCTCGCAAATGAGAACTGATTATGTTCCTTTTAGCTTGCAGATAAAATTTGACATCTCCCTATCTGTACTAGGCTGAACAAATAAAAAATCTATATTCGGTGATTTAATTCAGGACATCAATCTGCTGTTGAACAGAAACGTTTACGTGAGTTAATGTTGCAAGTTCTCTCTGAGTATAGATTAAGATTTTGGTTGACAAGTTATCTGTTCTTATTAGAATACATAACATGAAAATGTCTAAACATTTTCGATTGAGAAACATTTGATTTAAGCATCTCGAACATATGATTTATTAATCATAGATAGATGAGAGGAAATGACTTCCTCAGTATATTAAAGAACGTTCATGGTTCTGCGTCCATATTCAATGGAAACACTCCTTAAGGCTACTTTTTCTATAAAGAGTTGAAAGTGGTCCACTCTAAATCGCTGAATTATCGTAGGATTTTCACTGGTGTTAATCTACGAAGAGAATCAAAAGAAAATTCGTTTATCTCATTATAAAATGAACGCACGCAAAAGTGTATCGGCCTCAGTTCAGAGCAAGAATATCATCTTAATAAGACTCCGTATATATTACATGAGAGACTCGAGTAATTTTCTATTAAGGTTTAACTTAAATTGAAGAAACCAGGCTAATTATAGTAATTGTGTGCTCTTCGAATACAAAATCATTCATTTGTGTTTAATCAGAGAGAAAAGGTTAGCTGACAATGATACTGTGCAGTGAAAAGTATTATCAGTCGCTATTATAATTTACTTCTTCCTGTAGTAAAATGTGAAAGATACGAAACAGCGGTGTCTGAATTACCGAGGATGCAATGGTAAAATGTAGCGTCTGAATCACCGAATATACAATAGTAAAATGTAGTGTCTAAATCACCGAATATACAATGGTAAAATGTAGCGTCTGAATCACCGAATATACAATGGTAAAAAATAGTGTCTGAATCACCGAATATACAATGGTAAAATGTAGCGTCTGAATCACCGAATATACAATGGTAAAAAATAGTGTCTGAATCACCGAATATACAATGGTAAAAAATAGTGTCTGAATCACCGAATATACAATAGTAAAATGTAGTGTCTAAATCACCGAATATACAATGGTGAAATGTAGTGTCTAAATCACCGAATATACAATGGTAAAATGTAGTGTCTGAATCACCGAATATACAATGGTAAAAAGTAGTGTCTAAATCACCGAATATACAATGGTAAAAAATAGTGTCTGAATCACCGAATATACAATGGTAAAATGTAGTGTCTGAATCACCGAATATACAATGGTGAAATGTAGTGTCTAAATCACCGAATATACAATGGTAAAATGTAGTGTCTGAATCACCGAATATACAATGGTAAAAAGTAGTGTCCGAATCACCGAATATACAATAGTAAAATGTAGTGCCTGAATCACCGAATATACAATGGTAAAATGTAGTGTCTGAATCACCGAATATACAATGGTAAAAAGTAGTGTCTAAATAACCGAATATACAATGGTAAAATGTAGTGTCTGAATCACCGAATATACAATGGTAAAATGTAGTGTCTGAATCACCGAATATACAATGGTAAAATGTAGTGTCTGAATCACCGAATATACAATTCTAAGTTCTGCTGTTTCTGTTTTTAAGTCATATCGTCTCCATCAATGTACAGAAAATTGTGTATATTTCTCATGCAAACTATCTTCGGATAAGATATTTGATGCATTTCTTTATGTCATTTTATAATCCAGTGAAATAATACAAAAAAGCATAATCTATTTGATTTATCAATGTGTATTTGTGCTTTTTACAACAAATTACATTCGGACGAGTTCGAAGAATGCCATCTAGGATCAGTACTTTACCTATGCATTTGCACTGATTAGCGTCCCTTACATGTACCAAGAAGTTCTGTGTATTAATTAGTTGAAAAGGTAAAGTAAGCTATATTAATTTTTTGGCATGATATGGTTCTTGTAAGCTTACATATGTATACAAAGGCACCTCAGTTGACCAAGTTACTTTTTACAAGTAGACTTTCTATTCATCAGAAAGACTTCGAAGGTAAGCTTTCTTTATATTTTATTGCTTGTAACCTCGATGCCCTTATCGACCAATATAAAAATGGTTGACGTATATTTATGTTTTGTTTGTACCAAAATGAAAAGAGGAAAGCTGTTCAAGACATTACTAGGAATTAACAGATTTAATGATTACATTTATTTAATTTTTGTTTAGCTTTATAACTTATTTTGTTACAAGGTTGTACATCTTCCAAAATGGTGCACTGTTCCCTAAGGCTAGGTTGGTTTAAATTACATATATTATACTTTTTATTCTGAATTATATAACCATTGTAAGAAATCTGTAGCAAATAGGACGACGAGAAGAAAATGTGCTATACTTCTCTCATATACGTATTTGTTACTTTGGAAAGAAAAGATAAATACACTTATGTTCAAACAGTCTTCTAATGTGAATGAATTTTCTGATCTACAAATAGACTTTCGTTCTTACTATTTTTTTCATTGCGGCTTGATTTGCGAAGAAAGAAACAAACAAATGACCAGCCTCATCGCACTTTGCAATGGGCTTGATCTGATAACCGCGTCGCACTTTGCAATGGACTGCATCTAATAACCTCGTTGAGTATCATCAGGTGCCATTGAACGCTAGAAGCATTTGATATCAAACAGATTTCACTGTTTAAGGCTCTCTCGAACTACTTCTATCAATCTTCATTTGATTCCCAAAGAAAAGCTATGAATACTTAAACGAAAATAAACAAACTTCTTTGACCTGTATCACGAAAAAGAAAAGGCACCGGGCAGCACTTGAGGGGAATGTATTTTTCTTTGTGTTAGTGTAGGCAGAGAAGTATTGCTATGAACTGGAAAAAAAACATCTATGTAAGACCACTGAAATGACAAGAAAATCGATTAGAACAGACTTCTTAATATATATATATTGGTTTCAACAGTTGACCATTTCTTCTATACTCTCTACACCAGTGATGAATTTCCAGTTCTTTGTCATCAATAAAATAGGAAAATAACGACATATATATTCTTGTAACCGTCTAATCTACATTTTCTGAATGAATAAAACACGTTACACAATTTCATCGAATTCTCTCTCTATCTCTCTCAATCTCTTTCTCTCTCTCAGCAAAAGATACGCGATAGTCTATGGAGGGAGAGAGAAAAGAGAATTTGAATTGGATGAAAATCTTCAACTTAAACTTATACCAAGTAACCTATAAAAACCTGGGTTGTTATAATGGTATATGTACATTTTTCATGGGACTTTTCTGCAGTGTTACACAATATCAATGATACAAAGTTGAAAAAGTCTGGTGAAACAAGGGACATACTGTAAATTCCTTGGCTAGGTGGCACACACATACCGTAATCTATTTGACGCTTTGTTTTGTTCTTTAACCTTTAACAAAGTTTTAAAAAACGGACCATTTTTGCAAATATTTAAATGTCTGAAGGCCTCCTCTCTCTCTCTCTCTCTCTCTCTCTCTCTCTCTCTCTCTCTCTGTTGGTTGGCCACTCAGCCTGGCGGTTTTACCTCAGTCGGTCCAGATCTTTCTGTCTCTCTCTGGACCTATGATGAAAAAAATGACCGACAAACCGACCAACAGAGAGAGAGAGAGAGAGAGAATCAAAGACACGAATATTATGGTCAGTAAAAATGGTAAGTCAAGCATACTAATGACTTTAACCAACTGTAAATAACTTTAAATGTTGGAATTACCTCCTGTTTGTTCGTCATTTCGTCATATTCCCTCCTCGTTTCGACGTACTCTCCGGTGATTGAATGCTCGTACTTTCACTGTTCGGCACGCTAGTCATGCACTGTTTGTACTTTCTTTTAATTGAAACAAGCTTTCACGTTTATATAATCAATATGGATAAAAATAGAAGATCATAAAAAGAAGCAAAATGACAACTTTGAACAAGATTGTAAATAGTCGCAGAACTAGATTTTGTAGCGGACACACTCTGCAGGGATGTGAATAGTTAACTCCTCCCCACCCCCACCCCCATTGATACATAGGTTCTTGTAGTCAATATTGGATATGTATACATGTGTATTTCTATGTGGTATAAATAAAATATATGTAAAATATGTTCGATGTATCAATGATATACCGTTTTGTTTTATGATTTTGAATCAATGAAACATTTATACATCTCGTGGTATATCATTGATACATCATGCATGTATATATATATATATATATATATATATATATATATATATATATATATATATATTGCCGCCACAGGAGTAGCTGAAATTTACAGCCAGACATGTTGCAACAGATGAATTCATAACAATCATGCGAATAAGAAATAAGGAGTGATTCAGTATTTTCGTTGTATATTGCTTTCTTAACAATCATATATACGAAATTCTTAGCACAAATAGAGCATAAAGCGAGCTGTAAAAAATTAGTTCAACCTAAAGAGCAAAAGGAGTACCCACCTTTTATAGCCATTACTTCAAAGCAACGTAAGATGTATGTTTATAAGAATGCAAATTATTTCTTCCCCGATTAAATATTGCCCAGCTTTCACTTTTTTGTCCCCCCCCCCAAAAAAAAATAAAAAAATAAAAAAATATAAATAAGTTCAGCTCCATTATTATTATTTCTTCATTTCCATCTTGAGCTGAATAGATGGAGTACGAAGTCTAATATTTCTAGTTCAAGAATGGTTATGACTTTTGTTTTTGCTGAGTGATATCCTAACCAGATTTCCGATTTCCTATGCTTGAAACATAATTAGCCTGTGATCTTAAAATTTTCTGCTGTACTTGCAAAGTACCAACAACACCCAATGGACAAGGTCTCCCACTTCATAAGTTTCATCTACCATTCCGCTTTTGAAAAACACGAATGCATCTATGACTTTGGCATTAAGGCTTTGATTTCAGAGTTTATATTAAGTGGATTTCTCTTACTTTTCCCTAACTGAGGCAAAACACGATAGATTGGCAAAGGAGTTACTTGCATTCATAATAACCCGCGAATACGAACCAGCTGCTGGTATTACAATCTAAGAATGTCTTCGATAGCGCAACTTTGATACATGGAAAAACATTAGGGCAAAAGGATCATTAACTCAGTCCTGTGAACTAACAGAAAATTTATTTTTAATTATTTTGGAAAGCTACGATTGGTATTTTACATTTTGAATAATAATAACAGTAATAATCCCGTAATATTCAAAAGAGATCACATGCAATTTTATTTCAAATTATGCTTAGAATATGAATGTTCGATGAAGACAATAACTAACATGCAGATAACTATTATAGAGATGTTTAGACCTCTGTGAATATTATTTATTTCCTCAAGGTAAGATGGAATTTTACCGATAGTAATTATTTATGAACAAACTGAATGCAGTTTTATTAAATACGTCATTTACTGACAAATCTGTATTTTTTGTACCAGCATTAGTGGTCGTATTAGATGAAAAAAAGTAACCGTATTTGAATAAATAAACAAAATTGAAAAAGTATAATAATTGCATATTGTTTTTCGATGGATAAAAAAAGATGTTGAGTCAGCTTCAGCTTCCTTGATCAAAGGCTCTGTAAAATAGATTGGAAATTGGACGAAATTACAACAGACTTCTTTTGAAGCATACATGGCATAATTAAAACAGAATGTAATAATATTGATATTTATTGCAAACAAATGCATGAGAACTATATTTATATTTTTTTTCAGTTATTTATTTTCCTGTATTTTCTTATTTGGTTTCTAGCTCTATTTTCTTCAATTAGACTTTTTTTTTTGTCTTTTACTTTTGTACCATTTGTTTATAGTTTTTGTATATTATCGATACTATGTGATTTGGTAGGTGTTTCACACCGTCAGCATACAATTCAGTCGGAAGGTTGCTTGACAATATCAAGTAACCTTAAATCATTTACAATTCATAATTTTAAAGTATCATAGAAAATATATTGATTTCCAAATTCCGTAATGCTAAGATAGCAATGTCAACAATAAGTGGTTTCGTGACCATGCTTAATTGAAGTGAAACAAGAGACGATTGTGCTTACATATCTTGGGCAAGGTATAAAAACTTTCCGGACGTTAATTATTGATTATATTTAGTCAGGAGTTATCCTCCTTTACGTGAAAGGGTCTTTTAGCAATGCACTTCAGAACATGGATCAAGATTATGGTTACTGCATCTTTTAGATATCCAGAAATCCTTTGTCACTGTGAATTATGACGGACTTTTCCTAAAACTCAGAAAATTAGGCATTCAAGTAAAGAGTTTATATGTAATAAAGCAAAAATACTCAAATATCCAAAGCATTGTCGTGATGAACATTGTTATATCTTGTTTATATCGATGGCCTTTTACAGGAATTACATGGGTCAAAATTAGGGTTACTTGTTGGGTCCATTCCTTCTGGAAATCCAGCGTTAGTTGACAATATAAAACTGCTTACAAACACACCCTTCCCTTTGCAAAATATGCTTGAAATATGTAACAGATACTTCATGACATGAAACTTCACCTTCAGTGTTAGTAAAAGCTATGTATTAGTCTTAAATCATAATAGACAAACAACATGCCAGAAGTTTAACTGGAAAATAGGCAATACCTAGGCAATACCTATTGCAAATGTAACTGAGCAAGTTATCTGTACCTGTTTGTTACAGTATGAACTATTTGTCAAAAGTAGACAAGGCTGGTATTAAAGGTAAAAAATCATTTTAGTCTCTTGTAGGGGTTGGCACAAATGAAGCTAGATCTAATCCCTTTACCTATGTCAGTTTGTACAAAATAATTGTGATACAATCATCCCTCTATGGCTGTGAAGTTAATTACATCCCTTGCAAACCTTTTCATACCGCTTCTCCAAAATGCGATAAAACTTTGTAAACACTGCATTTGTTCTTACTCAGATGTAATAATCCACAGAGAATATTTTCTTTTCCTGCGTAACTACCGGGTATATTTCATCGTATGCTAGTAAAAAAAACTGTGATATTGTGACGAGTGGCGAAGCCACGAGTTAAAATATATCTTTTTTTTTGTACCACAAGATGAAATATGCAGGAAAAGAAAAATTTCTTTTTATTATATACCAAACTTTCTTCTGAATCGAAACTTAGAATATTAAACTCGTTGTTTAGTCCACCCTTTTCGTAAATTCACCTAACTTTCATTGGCTGATCATATAAATATCTGCGACTTAAGAGAGCGGTGGGATTGGGATGATCTAATCGTTTGCAGTAAATTACATTTTGGACATTTGGTACTTTATTTTACTTTATCTGACCACGCAGCCAGTCCGATTCAGCAATGCATCACAGCTGTTTCAACAATGTTGTCAAGGTAGTAAGGGGAAATAACTTTATAGAGACGCGAACGGCGTCGAGCCAAATTTCTTCAGCAGAAAATAATTTCTATGATGAAATATAATATAATTTCCATTTTTTAGTTCTAGCTCATAACGTGCTCGTTTATCTTGCCGCAGGTATAACTTCTGTAGGCACACACAACCAAGCGTCGCATTGCATGATGGGAAATCTTGTATTTTCACTTGTGAAAATATAAGGATATATTTTTCACATGTGAAAATATAGGATTAAAAAATATTAAAATTATTTCACCGGTAATTTTCTATATTCACACTTAAGTATATATAAATCCATGCATTTGCTGCAAAGCTCTGTGCGACAAATAGGAATAGTTTGGGCACATATTATAAATAATGTTGACGTTCGTCTTGGTGTGTTCCGTCACAATATATCAGATGAAGAATTTATTCAACATCTTCTGGGTAGGGAATTTCCAAATGGTTTCGGCTTAGATTGTATAATGTCTGCTTAGTGTTCTCTGCAGCTGTTGTGCATAGATTCTTATTTGATTAATAATATTGGTTTTCAAATTATCAAAGTTTGGAAGACATGTGATGGTATGAATCTTCATAATCTTGTGCTCTTTCTTGCTCTTTTTGACATTACATATAAAAAATATATATTTTTTTAAAAATAGTAATAATGTTTAAAATAATTAAGTCATGGCGGAATTCGCAGGAGTGCGCCTTACTTTTTAATAAGTATGGTATTCTCATATGAGAATCCTCACAGGGAAACTGCGCTTCTAAGAAATTCATCTCATGTACACCTCAGTTAATTGTATATAGCTAATGCATTATTCTTTTTCTCCCTTCATTTCTTGCACTCTTTATCTCTGAAAAGATTAAATAAAGATTGATGATGATGAGTCAAAATATGTGATAAAAATGTCTTCATCTAGCACGATAATTAATGTTGGGTTAGTGCGAATATCCGTCTGTCTTTGGAATCCGTGTTTAGTGTCCCAGCATAACACAAATATAATTCTTAGGTAAAATAAATCTTGAATGAAATGTGCCACTAAATCTTATTTACAATGCGTTCTGAATTTTCTTGGTTATGATAATTTCTTTGCGGCTACTGCGCTGATAAGGTCACGCCTGCCTTATTCATGAAAATTAAACACGAAAAACACCAAGAGGCCACCCAAGCATAATTTTTTTTATCGTAATACTGGCTCTCACGCCCCGCCAGCAGGCCCTCTCTCCTTCTTCCCTTACCCCAACCAATCACCGCTCACACTCAAACACACACGTTCTTGATCACAATTTACAGATGATTCGCTTTAAGATATGGACAGCAACACTCAACTCAAAGTTCCTACTTTTGAATTTTCTGCATATAAGTAGTTCCCTTTATCTGTATCGTTCGCGCGACAATGTTCTGAAAGAATATTTATTTTTTATTTTTAACATTGGCTTCTAACTACAACATTAGTCATTTTTAAAAATGTTGAATGATAAAGTATAACTGCCAAAATCTCGTATACTTCAGTTTGCATCCAGTGTAATTTAACTTTAGAGACCTGATTTTGGCATCAGATTTTCATTGCAGACGATATAGAGTGGCGAATATTCTATTGTCTTCTTCAACGAAACCTTTTTATTTATGTCTTATCGCAAATCTGGGCCTGCTATTTATTATTGGATGAAACTATTGGAGATTTGGATTAGATTAGATTAGCTCATATATAGGTATCAAATTGTGAAACGATACAGTAATTAAGGTTTAAAATATAAAGTAGTGTCGTGTAATTGGTGCTAAAGGACGAAACAGAAATGTACAAGAAAAGTCCATACACTTTTTGTCGCATTGCAATAGGCAATGGTATGCAATCTAATTTTAGACATAGTCTAACACGCCAGGGGTGTAAAAGCAGCTAGTATAGGTTCACCTTACGACCGAGAGAAAACAAATGTCGAAAACAATGTTTGAGTATGGCTTGACGTCATTGTTTCCCCTTTTTCCGAGGACCCCTAAACAACAGTCGTGGACATTGGACGGGTTTTTAAGGCCCACACATTCAAGAGACTCTCATTTCCCATTTGTATGGTTTTTCTTACTTCACATTGGTATGATTTATCTGAATGCAATCACAATTCGTATATCGGTATTTGATGCCACGTACCATAAAACAGGAAGCAAACATCAAAAACAGAGAATTATTCCTATATCTAATTATTAAACACTTACACACATGAGGATATCCCAAGACTTCATTATATTAACACATCTATGTACAGAGACGTCAACAAAAATAGCAGATGCACTACTATTGGTACAATAGAAATATATAATACGTTTATCTTTCTTTTTCCCAGTTTAAAAAGGAGCATAAAAGTGTCATTTTACAACATTAAATGTAAAAATAGATCTGAATAAAAACTTTTACAATAAAGAGTGATGTTGATACTTTTAGTCATAAACAAAAATCACATATTATGACATATAAGACAGCCCTGGCACCTCAGTGGAGAGAGCCGAATTTGTCATTCAAAGGTTGCGGGTTCGATACCAGTCCAGACACAAAGTTCCAATTCCTCGGCATGATATAGCCACTACTGTGCTTAAAGTTCCGTTAAAAAACAACCAATCTACATATAACATATAAAATAAGAAATGATTTTCCTTATTTAGCAATATTTTGTCAAAAAGATGGAGTGTTTTTTCTCCATTTGTCGTTGAGTGCCACTGACATTTCCCAGCAATAAATACAACTGTACATAGACGGGTGCTAAACTCCGAGAGAATTCCTGATTTTATTAATTCATACATTTATAAGTAACATAAACGTAACCTTAATTTTTAGACTAAGAAAACTATTATTTGTGATTGAAAATATAATATCCTTACATAGTTCATATGAAGAGTCCAAAATGTGTCTCGTTTAGTCCTGTTCAATAAGGGTTGTTATCTTCCCTGATTTATTACCTCCCCTTGCGTGCTCTTCATCAATAAAGATAAAATTAAGGTATTCACAAACTTTTGGGGAGCAAAAATGGCAGACGCAAAACTTGATGTATCTGAGAGAAAAATCGCTCTCAATATTAGAAATATTATTACAGTTTCGCCTAAATTTATTAGTCTAA
This sequence comes from Margaritifera margaritifera, assembly GCA_029931535.1. Classification (NCBI taxonomy): domain Eukaryota; kingdom Metazoa; phylum Mollusca; class Bivalvia; order Unionida; family Margaritiferidae; genus Margaritifera; species Margaritifera margaritifera. The sequence goes on along the minus strand of JAQPZY010001140.1, from coordinate 89,726 downwards.
AATTAAATTTGTCTTTTAATTCATTTATCTTTTTCAAGAGAATGCCCCGGAAATAAATCAAATCAACTGAATGCTATGAAAGGCTCTGCATTTTGGCCAAGTTAAGCTTATTGTTAGTGTATCTCTCAAGACAATTCATACAAATTGAACAGTAAAATGCATTTAAACGAGAAATTACATTGTGTGTCACGAGAAATATACCATGCCAAAAGTAATATTACAGTTTGGTAAAGCGCTTTACTGACTTCTTTTAGGGTCGTATCGTACAATCATGTCAAACTAAATTATGCAAATGAAGCTGCAAAGAATTTACTGCCGATTCACTTCCATAAATGTGAATTAGAGAGCAACGATGGAGATAAAGAATAGCAATGAGGGATTAATAGAGTTCAGAACGAACAAACTTTACTAGGCCTAACATTGATTTAATTGGATAAGTTTTTCAGTACTAGGCTTCAGTAATTTGCTCAAGGAGGGATTATTATGAGTAAGCTGAATACAATGGAATCCCATTTTTTTTAATCAGCAAACTATTCCAAGATATTTTGTAATTAATAACATCAGGTTGATCCATATATATATATATATATATATATATATATATATATATATATATATATATATATAGAGAGAGAGAGAGAGAGAGAGAGAGAGAGAGAGAGAGAGAGATCTGCGTCATTTCTACATTAAGATTACACGTCTGCTAAGTAATAATCACACGGCTGCTTGGTAAGAATTACAATACGCTACACGGTTTACCATCATGTCCAGCTTTGTAATATTTCTTTTGTAGATAAAAGTCACTTAGTCCAAGTTTTGCTCCAAGAAAAGACACCGCAGTAGCAAAGCCTTTGCATTTTTAGACTCTTGTACCGTGATGAAACTCCTGGTACAAGTTTGCACCTGTTATGTGCCTCATTATTATTCATCTAATCAATCAATGTCCATGATGAATACCGAGTATTTGTGTGTCTCTTGCTTTGGCTGTGAAATATGCTCTTTAACGTTTGTTCGACTTTAACACTGGAAAAGATACAAACTACAACTATGAACGATTAACAAATTCATCCCACTTTGATCAAAAGGCTCTTATTGATGCAAGCAATATATTATATATCGTGTGAAAGTCTGATTTCATTTTTTTTTACTATGAGCCAGCACTACATAGCCGAGGGACATTTAAGACACCAATGAGTGTCAAACCTGTAGCACAGACACACTTCTGCGTTACTTGGTTTTAACACAAATTACTCGGACTCTCATATTTTCTGTTGTTGTTGATCGCTAATCTAACTATCGTGATTCTTGCATTGGTTAGTTGATCCTAAGACACTTCAACATACAAGTTGGTATCTTTTTATTCCATAAGAGGATTTTTCTCCAAAATCTCTGATTGTCAGTGATAAAAACCATTAATCAGAAGTTTATATAGATATTTGGAATGAGTATGACCATTTGTAATGTAATGTAAGTTTAAGCTGCCGTCACATGTAGATGTCAAACTCTAGACTTTTTAAAATAGGGCAACAATGCAAATATAAAACTTAGAAGTAACTGTAACAATAGATTTGACTAGAATCTTTATATCTTTGCACTGGATTGTTTATTATAATCTATATTTGTCCCTTAAATAATTTACCAATATTTTACATGACTTTGATAATTGAATTTGATGTCTAACGTTTGTGTTGTTATGATATGTAACAATCTCATTTGCAGTCAATGTCTCATGTTGCAACGTTAGTTGCCATTTTTATACCAAACCCTCTCCAATTAAAAACAAATCTTCCCAGCCGTATCTCAACAGCCCACTTCCTAACTGTTTTTCATATTTTGTTTTCCTCCTCTTGTATAAGTGACAACGGTATCTTCTATAATCGTCAAAATTCAAATATAACTTTTAATTTCATCATGTGTATCTCAGTATTGCAATTCTTCCTTTACAATCTCATTTGCAGTCCTTGTATTTGATATAACAAACCTCTCCAGATATCTGCACCGTGCTTACGTGTGTAATCTGATCTCTTCTGGTACTGATTACTTTATGACGCATGCTTCTTCTGTGTCACTGAAGATAACGTGATTTCTGTATGACATGTTAATAATATTTTGTAAGCTTATGTTTATTAACATGTACTTTGGGGAATTTTCCCGTAACTTATTGGTATTTTCTATCTTTTCGTCCTTATTCCGTCGTATCATGACATACATTTCAGTCACTCATTACTACTGATTATGTTTTGATATGCTCTGAAGTTTGTATCTTGTCTTTATAGCAGGAGAAGGAACGCATTTATTAACTCAAATTATACAAAATACATGTTTGAGTATTAAGCCCATGTGACCGTTGTTTTAAACCGATTCGAATATGTCAGCACTATTGACTGATATCTCATATTTACCATATTTGTATTTCTGTCGCTTCGTGTTCAAACATAGCTTTTAATTTTCATTACCCAGAGTGGCTTAGTATGTGTATCTAGTAGTCTTGCAAGCCCACCGTGACAATGTAAAATGTATTGGAATCCTCATATTCAACACAACCATTCTCTTCATATGTCTCCAACTTACGTTTGTAATATGAGATCCTCTATAACGGATTGGTGTATGACAAATTAGATTTTCTATGACTATGGAAAAACAAAGTGTTTTGTAACTGATATGCTGATAATATCTAATAAGTATATGTTTATAGATACGTTATTTGGAAAATTTTCCTATATTTCACTCCAAGTTCTCTTAACATTTCTCCAAACCAGCTGTCTTATGTTGCTTATCTATAAACACACTTATCAGTACTGTTTGTGTTTGATGTGTTTTGTGATTTTTTTCTTGTCTCTGTGTTATGTTGTGTTTCTTCATATGGCGAAGAAGTGAGATATCTGTTAGCGGCGAGAACACGTTCAGATCGAACAGAAACCTCGATTACAAAAGATGAATGCTGGAACATAAACGCTGTATATTGCGCTTCAACTTTTGCTCTTTACTTGAAAAAGTTGTGGTAAATTATGCTGATTTGAAGCTTATATGCGTTTGTGATCATTATTTGTCTTAGGCTATTAGATCATTATTTGTTCAAGTCGATATATATATATATATATATATATATATATATATATATATATATATATATATATATATATATATATATATAAAGTCAGAGGTATTCTGACAGTGCCATACTAATATTAGAACTATAAATAAATGCACTTTTTGCTTCTTTGATTTTAACCAATTGTGACATTAATGATAAACCAAGCGAAACCAATTGAAGACAAACACTTTATTTCAATCATTTTTGTTATCTATATGATTAGGGAGCTTTTACCCAATTCTAGTGTTTTCTCAGTTATGTGATCGTATACCGTAACAATTAATTTGTACCATTAACAAAGTTATAACTTCAAAAGGAAAAACGAAAGGCATTTCTGACTGACTGAATGTCCTTTGGCTAAACATAATTAAGAATAGAAAATAGGGGTAATATATAAGCTGCTCGAAGTATTGTTCATAACATAGTTACTCACACGGGCCCATTAATATCAAACTCACTGTTTACGTCAACAATCCCCTAACGAAGAAGTCATGACTATAGAAAGTTGAAAGTGTTTGTACTGAATACTGATAAGTCTTCAAATGAAGGTTACATTTTGACCAGACAAGTGTATAACAGGCCTGCTAATCTGTTATTTTATTTTTTATTGTATAACCCCAGACACAATGTTGGCGCAACGGGGGGTGGGTGTGGGGCAATAGCCACCGGGAACGGGCGATGGGGGGGGGGGGGGTCGCCGGGGCGTAGATGGGGAGGGGGGTTTGGAGGTTGGCAACCGACATAAAAACTGTTCTCTGTGGCAAAGTAGGGGCGCCACTAAAGAACATTGCTACCATGCGCCTCGGTAGGGGCGCCTCTAGAGAACATTGCACCCGGGTGGCTCAAACCCTAACGCCGCCACTGCCCAGACATATTACGATGCCAAATATGGGGACTTTGGACTCACCGTTAACAATTTATAATTTAATATAAATGTAAAGTGTTCTTTATAGCACATCAGAAATAATTAAAGATTAACAGATCGAAAAAAACAATTAGCTTCTCTTCTCTTATTACCTATGACGACGTAATATTCATGGTATCATTTGTACACTAAGTTTGTTTTGTATTTATTATAAAAAGTCTAAAACGACAATATTTTAACTGACTGGTCAATCTATAAGTGTCAACGTAGCTGTTATGTCATAATTCTTGAACTGGAACTGGTCGGAGAAAATAGTAGTGAAGTTATTTTTCATAATCTGCTTGAACCAAACAAAAGAACAAACACATACACCATGCCTTGAAATGAAACACAATGACAGTGTAAATATTATTTATATGGAAATAGTTTGAAATTGTCTCTTGCCTATGTTATGTATGATGTTTATTATAGATATTTTAGGAAATTATAAATGTTTCTTGACTTTAATATTTGCTTAAATCTTAATGTTGTTTATCAGAAAAAAACATGTTTAACTAGTGTCCTTGAGTTAGGTTGTTTACTTCAGATTTGAGCTAAAGGATAGTTTTGATAAACAAAATGTTTACCAAATTTGAGGTCAAGGTTGATTTTGTTTACAGATAAAACTGGAAAATCCTTAGAGTTATGTGTAAAAAGTCATGTCCATACAAGTAAAATTCCATTAAGATGACACATATTCTAGAACTTTCTCTCATGTGACCAATCTATATATATACCATGTTTAGTGACAGTTTTTCAGTTTCGACATTACTATCAGTCTTGTAAAGAGCTATTACAGTTGTGGAAAGTCATTCCAAATTCTAAGAGAGGAATTATTTAAACATTCATTGGATTGTAACAGTGCTCATAAACTTTTGGATATTGGATTTTTAATTGATGATTTTGGAATTTATGTAAACTTATTCAGAGATATTTTGGAGTACTTCATTTTGACATCAGCACATTAAAGACTACTAGTACATCAGCACTTTGAAGACCATTGGCATATCATAACATTCAAAAATACAGCCGCGAATTTGGAATATTCTATATTTAGGACTTGTGATTAGAACACTAATTCTTATTGGATTATTTGGATTTGAATACACATGACTGTAATTTTTTTTATTATTTTTCATCTTAATTATCTAGAAATAAATTGCTTGTTGACTTTTTACTTGATTTGTTGGTTTCACTTTCTTTCTGTTACATTTTTCTAGACCATAGAGTCGTAACACCTACCTGAGCTGATGCCAATCTTATGCCATCAAAAGCACAATAATAATTTCAACATGTTCATTCTTGTGGAGATCAGAAGAAAAAAAAATGCTATGACACATTGAATATTGAATATACATACTGCATATCGACACAGGAGGACATTTTTTAGTCAACACACCGTATTGTCTAGTGAGTTCCATGATCTTATAGACTTGTGAATTATCAAACATAATAGCTATGCAAACATGCATTATCCTCAATGTAGTTGATGGTCTAATAAATCTTTGTATCTCCACATGTTCTGAGTTGATGGTTTCCTTGGGTTAATTGCCTTTGTTGTATCTGAACATACATTCAAATGGATTTGGTTCTCTGATTAGTGACGTAACATAGGTATTGTTGAATCCAGACAAGAAGTCGAGAGACATCATATAGAACGGTTAGCTGGCTGCTGCGCATATCACGGACCGGTTTGTTGGTTTGTTATTACGGCATTTTAAACACATTATTGGCTATATAATGCCGAGAAAATTAGATCTAAGTGCCTTTCCCAAGGACACACAGAAGCAACCCTTTCTCAAGGAGACAAAGAGGCAGCCGACCCAAGCTAGTCAGCGCGGGTACGAGTCCGATGTTTTACCAAGTGAGCTATAGCGGTTCAGGGCATATGAAGAATTGTTAGTGGTTACTTAAAGAAAACATAACTCTGATCTTCAGTGAAAATGACACAGCTCAGTGATACAGAGAGGAAATGTTAGTATATCTGATTTCTAGACTGATTCAACGTCATTTTTCAAGGGATAATTTTATGAAGATCATACGTAATTTTGAGAAGTACAATCTGTCACAAATATAGCATTAATCTCCAACAAAGATATTGCTTATTATATACGCTACTAAACAAGAAATCTACAATCGTTAGAAGTGAGTCATAAATATATATCTTCCCTTATAATTTTATAGATAGCATCTTGAATTTTACTTATGTCAGATGTTTCTAGGAAGAAGACGGTGATGGAATGTTAAAAAAATTTAATTCTAGCCAGGTAATCGTTTTTTCACAGAAGGAAAATTAAAATATCAACCACCCATCCGCGTCTACGGCGGACAAGTTCCTTGCCTTTAAAAGTATTCCACAACCATAATAGATCGTAATTAATGGTAAATAATCCAATACCTGTGCTGTTCAGCGATAATTACGTTCATCTGAGCTACTTTTTAGTAATAAGCATGATATATCTTAATAAAATCAGCTATACAGTCTATTTATAAAACAAAGTAGTAGTTAGTTAAAACTAGCCTTGGTAAGATCACACTATGTTCCACTATTCTACAAGATAAATCGTGAAGGTGGATCGCATCCATGTTGGACGAATCGACAAGGAAAATGACGCGTGTTCAGGATGCAACGCGCGCTATCACGTGCTCTTGATCTCGCCCATACCTGACAACCCCTGTAGTCGCAGGCCTAAGACCACAATTAATTTTCCTATATAGTCTCTACATTTGTTTGTCAGTACTGAACTTTCCACTGTGTCCAAATCCTAATAAATCATATGTTGCTGTAAAGTATCTTCAAAGATGAACTCACGCTGAAGTTCTTGTCATAGGTTAACCGGCATTCTTATGAATGGCTGGACTGTAAACAAAGCAACGTGCAATGAGTCACAGATTTCACTTCCGGATCAGCACCAATGCCTCATTACTCACTGTGCACTGTCGCCAAAATACACACAGACAACCACACTATAATACTCATATTCTAAACAATAACCAATTTCCTTTAAATCAATACTAAGAATGACTACATCTAATGCATACATCACCACCAAAATGAGAGAGGAAGAAATGATCTAAAAATAGACTCGGACTACATTCGTGGGTACTGAACCGGAAGTATTTATTGTGTCCTGATTCCACCTGACAACCCCTGTAGTCGGAAGTTACTCTCCGACTAGCTGCCATTTCTTTGCCGGATTCCATGTAAACTATTCGTACAACCCAATCATTTTCCGGAATGTAATTATTTTTAATATATATATACGATCTCATGCAGCTGCCATTATATTTAAACATACTAAATTTGAAGGTTTGTAGAATTAGTTTCCAATAAGAATAATGCTTTCCAATCAAAGTAGAAAAAAAACCCGGTATAAGCCCTATATGAGTGTACTATAGAAAAAAGAAGGCATGTGGTGACTAAAACAATTAACCTGGTGCTTAGTGATGAGGAAAATAATCTAATTTGTCCATTAAAATTCATCGATAATTAGAATTTGGTAAATATCTTTGAAAATTGCAATATGATGCATTTTGGAATATAATGATAGATTGATCAATATCATGATCCAAAGAATGCTAGGGCAAACACTATTTTATCTTTCTAGATTCGTTTCAAATTATCCCTAAAAGCACTCGATGCCTCAATTGAATTCAAATCCTTTTTTCACATAGATGTATAGCGTTATTATGGTAGGCTCTTAGAATTCCTTCTTGGGTGTAATAAGATTAAATTATCATCCCCAAAAATTGCAATATATTTTATTTTGATTGATGAACAGAACGCATTGGTTGGATCATGATAAAAAGAAGGGAAATTATTAGACCCAGCGACATTAGAGGATTTGTGAAATGTTTGACGCAAGGCGAAATTAAAGCAATCATTTCTTCACAATAAGTTTAAATTATCTTATTTTGATTCATCTACCTGACATGGTTCCCTTGAACTTCAGTAACTGTGCATATTCTGTGTACATTAGTGTATAGGTCTTATCTGAAACTAGTTAAGATTAAAATAACTGTGAAAAATGCAACGTGTTTTAGGACAAATACTAAGGTGGAGTTTCTCATAGAAAGTTCCATATTGAATCATTTATAAAATTAAAAACAAAGGAATCTTTCACGGAAATCACATAAAACATTCTTCTACGGTACATGTAGTATGATCCTTTAGCTGAAGACGCATCGGTGCTATTAGAAATTACGGAAAAATCAGATCGAGGCAAAAGTTGTATTATGTTTGTACTAGGATTGTCACTTGTAATGCCAGTGCATACTGAGTTTATCGTTTTTTTTAGTGATAAATTAATCTAAAAAAATATTATTGTTATTAATTTTGCAAAAAGTATATCGTCCTCTTTCTCATTTTTATGTAATATGGTTCAGTTACTTTGTTTCTTTTTTATATAAAATACTTTGATACTGAAACTTATGGCAGGTGTGTTATCCCGATTATTCGTCGTAAAATCAGACTCAATGTTTTGGCACCAACATGTTGGCAAAATCTGAGATATAAGGAATAATTTTAACTCTACATTTTTGTTACAAACGAATAACTTATAACTTCTGCAAAACTAGAAAAACCAATGTTTTTCATTGAGTCTTTGTTTCCAGTAATTTCTAGGGGTAGCGATGCTAATAGAAAATTTTACCATAATATTGCATAACTTAAATTACCATGATACTATAAAAGTTTTACAAAATAAGTATTTTGCTCAAATATTTTGGATTTAATATGGGCAGAACAACTAATAATTTTGGTCAGGGCAGTTTTTTTATGCTTGCGTAATAATTCCAATGATTTTTCATTTTATACGTCGATGGATAAGTTTCATCAAACACAGAAATTAGTGCTGTGTATTGAACAAGGTTTAACGAGCAAGTATGAGACACCTGAATGGTTGTGTTGCGCTCGATATTATAAATAGCACTGCAGAAGAGACTGCATTAAATGTGGTGGTAAATCCTCCTGTTCACGTCGAGTATGGATAGATCATAAATATTTTATATATTGACTCATGAAAGACACATGTGATCCTTTCCTTGTTTTTGATTTGATGGGAGAAGCAATGACTACCTTTTACCTTACAGCCCTAAAAGGTGAAACGACACCCATAGTCCTTGCTTGTACTTTCAAAATATTATTCTGACATCAATCACGATTTACTGACTGCATTCCAAAATATACGCAGTAGCAAATGACACTAATCAATTTCGAATGGTTTCCGTTATCTTACGTTTGATTTTTTGGTTGCTGTGGAATCGTCATACTTATCTTTAATATAGCATGTGAACTTTAAAGGGCAAATCTAGATTCAATAATGTTGAACGGAATGACAATATCAGAAAAGGACAATAATAATAATTTCATTTCTATTTCGATGTAAGTTACGTTTATAAACAAAAGTATGAACAAGACAGTTTCAGGGAGCTCGACGGACGTTTCTGAACATACTATTCATTTAAGTTACTCAGTCCTTGTTATACCAGTTTTTTATATAAAAAATCAGGTATATTAGTTTCATCTCGGTGTCCGTAAGCATGTACGTAGGTTAAACTCCTTGTCAACCCAACCGTTTGATCGTTCACAATACAGCTGTCAAACTTGGCAGGCGATTTCCTAATGATCTAGATTTGCAATATGGTTTCCAAGTTTACCTGCGATCGTATGGGCTTCCAGGGGTCCAGAGGTAGCGTTAAAGTTATATAACACATACAAAATTCTTATTCTTTGTTGATGATGCTTTTCATATAAATTTTGGAACAGTTCTTAAATTACTGAAAATATATAATGCAGGTAATAAGTTGCTTATGATTGGCCCCTGTGCGTCAAAGTTGTCAATGGGGTCAACAAAATAGGACATCGTTAAGACATGACATCATGGGTGTCAGATCAAAGGCTTTTCATTTAGCTATGATTTTATTCCTCTCAGTAACCCATGGAACCCAAGGGAAGGATCAAAATCTCAAAAATTTGTACGTCACTAAAAAGTATTATCATGTTTATTAAATTGAAGGCTTTTGCGATATATGTAAGACAAAACTCTTTTCTGACTGTTCATGATGCAGCTTTCAAACTCAGTTAATGACTTTCCTATGAAATGTAGTGTGGTTGTAAGTTGTCTAAATTCCAGTGAAACTCCACTTTCTCCCCATCCTCCTCGGATCATCTGGTTAGGATTACAATGTCAAATATACATATCCACAATTTCTTCTCCGTTTATTAAGCTTTTCCTTTTCCTTTTGATATAGTTCTTAAATAACTCAAGACATATCATCTATATCATGTCTATTACACCTTTTCTTTATTTGGGGTGTGGGGGTGGGGGGTGGGGGTCGTAAAGGGCCAGGAAATGGGGAGTCAAACGTGGTAAAATAATAGGTCATCACCAAACCATGTCAAACCAGATCAATCGTCTTTTGTTGGTACCACATCGTGGAATGAATTTTAATCTTTTTGAAAACTTACAAATGGTGAAAGGTTGGGGATGTAGAAGATCTAAAATAAAAATGTAAGATGTTTTGAAGAGTGACATTTTTGGTTATATGTAATAGCTATTGGATTCTGGTCTTATCGTCATTGTCGAGGAGGTGGCAAAGAGGGGAATGTGTTTCGGTAGTGGGGACAGTATATGCAGAGAATTATCATTTTTTCATTTGCTTCCAATCTGAAATAGACACCAATTTTGAAAAGATTGTATTTTGCAGTACTATCTCTTGGAATAGAAAATCTGCAATAAAGTTGAAAAATCACTTCTTCTCAACAGAATATGCATTGTAAAGACCTCCAAATTAGCACTCTGATTACATGTTATAATCAGTTGCAATCTAGAAATGAAATGAGTATTTAAATTCTAATCTCTTTATCCATATTATCTCATGCAACGTAGAGCAAATACATTTAACAATAACACAAGGCTCAACAGATTTACGAATCAAGCTTATCTAATTTTATTCCTAGCAGAGGAATTGACGAAAATAAGAATAACATAATGTATTAAACTGGCATATTGGAAAGCCTCTTGAAATACCCTATGCCTCAGTTAAGTGCAAGATCACGGCTTTGTGAAGTATCATACTGATTTTTCTTGGGTCGTAGCACAAACTCCTGTCAAGTCGTTTCCCGTAGGTTTTTTGCTTGTTTGTTTGAGTTTATTTGAGGGGGGGGGGGAGGGACTTAGCAGCAAAGATTCGAACTCAACTAAAGAAGAAATTGTCAATTAACGTGCATGAAACGGATAGATGAAGAAATGGTCAATATGGTGAAACTTTTATGAACAATTTAAAAGAGATCGCAGAGATCAAAACATCTTTCTTCATTGTTTTCATCATGCAGTGTCTACTTAATTGTGTCTTAATAGCTTCTTTTATTCATCCACATATTGAATATACAAATCCGTTCAGATATATCCCACTGCTATAGCCTCTGAAGTAATTGTCTAAGATGGCATTATCAGTATTAGCCTGCTAAGCAACGGATGATTGTCCAACACGTTCTCAAAATTTCAGGTGGTCTATCCGATCTTTCATTCATGCAATGTAAACAGTTTTGATCTGTTTGTGATTGTTGGATTTGCCCTCTCTAAGTTTAACTTTACTTTGTTTCTTTATTCACCCTCTTTTGAATATTCACTGAGAGAAACTCAACTGGCACCAATCGTTTTTGATGTACTCTATCCTTTTCTAGTTGTCTCTATCTAATGGAATAAGGTTTGTTTGTTAACGCAGGTAGCAAACTATGAGACATGCGTGGTAAGTACACTTTAAAATTGGCCTGATGACTCTGTTACGGAAAAGAAATATGTAAACAACTAACATGAAGATGATTCTTAACATTGTTTATACTGGGAGTATTTCATATTTTTGGTATGAATTAGACGTGCATGTAATAATTCTTACCTGTATATTAGACATAGCTTGTGAAAATGCAATAGTATGTCCTATTCAAATGGCTTTAACTTAATCGATAAGAATATCAATAACTACTTTTGTTTATTCTTTCAACACTACTTTCATTTTTTCCTGCTGAAAATGTACATATAAATTCTTTATGCAGAACACGAAGTTTCTTCTTGTAAAGTTTGAAAGATAATTGTATTATTTGTTAATATTATAACGCTGTTATAAACAATATCACACCTACAGTGATTTAAACCATGTGTAATGGATAATAATAAAGATCACGGCTTTGATTTGTTTAGATGTATAATAAGAAAACGTAACCGAAAGGTAGAAAATAACAAAATAAAAATGTTATTTCAGATAAGGTTCTCAATAAAATCCGATATTTATTGATATCAGCATATTTGTTGTTACATAGCTTATTTATATTGGAAATAATATATCAATATTGTTTATCGAAGCTTATGTGACAAGGTAGGTCATGTTCGCAATAGAACAATTTTGGCTAATGAAAAAGCACTAAACATAAAAAATACCAAGCTTGACCAATCCGAAAAGGGCTAATGCAATGCTACTACATGGGCTCTTACAGTTTGGAGGGTGTATTTGTTGTCCCTGGAGTTTTAATGTGGTGTTCTTAAACTTGATGTCCTATAATTCAGCTGTTCAAAAACATTCACTGTGAAGGAATTACTGCACAGGTGTTACTCGATGGACTAAACAACACAAGGAGAATATGTGATTGCCTGCCACACGACTTGATGTGCATATAATACTAGTGCATATCATTATCCTACACTTATTAAACATATCTATATCCTATACTCATTAAACATATCAAGATCCTATACTCATTAAACATATCAATATCCTATACTCATTAAACATATCAATATCCTATACTCATTAAACATATCAATATCCTATACTCGTTAAATATATAAATATCTTTTACTCATTAAACATATCAATATCCTATACTCATTCAACATATCAATATCATATTTTCATTCAATATATTAATATCATATACTCATTAAATATATCAATATCCTATGCTCATTAAACATATCAATATCCTATTTTCATTAAACATATCAATATCCTCTACTCATTAAACATATCAAGATCCTATAGTCAATTAATATATTAATATCCTATTCTCATTAAACATATCAATATCCTATTTTCATTAAACATATCAATATCCTATTTTCATTAAACATATCAATATCCTATACTCATTAAACATATCAATATCCTATTTTATTAAATATATTAATATCCTATACTCATTAAATATATCAATATCCTATTTTATTAAATATATTAATATCCTATACTCATTAAACATATCAATATCCTATTTTATTAAATATATTAATATCCTATACTCATTAAATATATCAATATCCTATTTTCATTAAACATATCAATATCCTATTTTCATTAAACATATCAATATCCTATACTCATTAAACATATAAATATCCTATTCTCATTAAATATATCAATATCCTATTTTCATTAAACATATCAATATCCTATTTTCATTAAACATATCAATATCCTATACTCATTAAACATATCAATATCCTATACTCATTCAGCATATCAATATCCTATACTCAATAAACATATCAATATCCTATACTCATTAAACATATCAATATCCTATTCTCATTAAACATATAAATATCCTATACTCATTAAACATATCAATATCCTATACTCATTCAACATATCAATATCCTATACTCAATAAACATATCAATATCCTATACTCATTAAACATTTCAATATCCTATTGTCATTAAACATATCATATCATATTCTTATTAAACATATCAATATCCTATACTCATTAAATATGTCAATATATTATACTGAATAAGCATATCAATATCCTATATGCAGTGAACATATCAATATCCCATACGCAGTAAACAGAGCATAGCATATATGCAGTAAACATATCAATACCCTATATCCATTCAACATATATACATCCTGTACTCATTAAACATATCCATGTCCCATACCCAGGAACTATATCAATATCCTATACTCTGCGAACATATCAATATCTTATACACATTAAACATATACGTGTCTTATACCCAATAAACATATCAATATATTATACTCAGTAAACATATCAATATATTATACCCAGGAAACGTATCAATATCCTATGCACATTAAACATATCAATATCTTATACCCATTGATCATATCAATATCCGATACACATTAAACATATCAATATCTTATACACATCAACATTCTTTCAAATGGCAAGATATCACATGGATGGAGGAAACTATATAAATCGGAAAGGAGCATATTTACGGAACCAACAATTAAAACTGAACATTCTATTGGATGTTTATCTTGTTTCTATATTTAAAAAAAGTATCTTATCACGAATAGCATTGTGTTTTTTCCTTTACCTAACAGCTTAGAAAACATGTACTTTCTCTACATTAGTTTATATTCCACTATTGCTACATCGTTATTGCATAAAGGGTATGAGAGGCAAATGCTAATTTGCTACATGTTTTCTGTCTAAACATACATGTGAATACAAATCGAATCAGAGGTATTACTTGTATTTAATCTTATTCAATACATATTTTTTCATGCAATCTTGATAAACAGCCCTGACTATAGTCAAAGTCAACATCATCAATTATACCTATATTCCTTTATTTTATAGCTTTTTTATTTTTGTAAAGTTCGTTCGATTGTTTTCAGAAAGAAAGAAAAAAGAATTAAATTCTGTGAGCAAGAATGAACGAAATTGTAAATAACCGCATTCTGATAGATGAGAAAGAAATCCCGAGGCTAATAATGTCAACTGATGTCGATACTGATCACAGAGTGACCGTTACATGTCTTATTATATTACTGCTACGTCAAGATTTTGTGGCTGATTGACAATATATAATTTTCTGACACAATTGGCCATCATTACCAGTTTTTCAAGCATCTGTTTCCATATTGAATTACGTCATTTTGTAGACATTTTGCTACAAGCTCCGACACATTTAACAGACAGAGGTCTTTTGCAAGCCTGGTGTGATTTTAGCGTAACGAAATATTTTTGACTCTAATTACTACTTGCTTTTGATACCTTGTCCTCGCTGAGACTATGCAGCTTGTTACAATGTTATTTTTAAGTCTATTTTGTTATTGTAAGGCATTTTTGGAGTGCAATTTACTCTAATGGTCTAGAAGGAATGAAATATTTGGACTGAACATTTTCACTACAAGTAAGAACCAGACCCACTATATCAATCGTTCGTCAGCTTGTTTAAAAATATAATTTGGTTCGAAATGTTCACATTGCTCAAAATTAATGTACAAATCATATATAGTTTATTGGTATATAATGGCTGGTTATCTACGGGCCTTGAGAGTTCTATCGATTTTCTCACATAGGCCATTTTTTCATTGTCAACTTTATTCTGATCAAGGCATCCTTGTCAAAGCTTCTTTTATACTTTCATCGAAATCTTTACTATTCTATTATCTTACATTAGACTAGCACCGGGGATAAATACAAACGTATTGGTTACTTTTAGCAAATTCTTTTCCTGTGCTTTCACTTTAGTTGATCTGGCTTTGAGACCACGCGTGCATGCATGTGTGGTATGTCGCGCGTCGGCGTCTTCCATCCGGTAATTTGTGATATTTCAGACTAACGACAAAACGCTTAATGAATCATGCTCAGACTGGACAAGAAACGTCCGGAAATTAAAAATTTTCACCTTGGTACACATTCTGGACATATTATGTTAATCCGCTATGACTAAGAATAAATATAATATTCATTTTGGAAACTTCTTGATAAGTTCGTTACGATATATTCTCGTTATTGCGGGTGTATATTCCAGGTTTTAGAATCGCTGCTGATTGTCTAAAAATATGGCGGCTGTCGCTAAGATTTCAAACTTTTGATTACTCCTTCCAAAAACAAACTGCTTGGTAACTTTGCTCTAATTTGACGGGAGCCATGCAAAAATATGATCTATAGGGCTGTTACAAACGATGCCGATCAGATTTATTGATGACAGGAAATGTCCCGAACAATTGCAGTTGTCAATACCCAGACTACGTACAGGATTTGCTCCCATAACTAACTGTTGTTCAGACAAACTATGCTATGAGAAACCAATTTAATTTTGAATTTCCAAATGCTAGATTAGAAGTTATATGAAGGTGTTTCATTTTTTTTAGTATATCTCAGTGGAACAACCTTTCTGAAAAGAAAAGATTTGTCCAACTCTTTTGGAATTTAGGCGACTACTAGCATACACAGAAATGACCTACCACTAAACGACAGATATGCCACCAGAAAAAATCACAGTCCTGAATACAAGAATTAGAAACAATTATAGTACACTGAATAATAATGTATTTGTCAACCACAAAACTGAATCACCTTTGTGTATCTGACCTTACGCGATATAATAGATCTCTCCGCCTACTGAATCACGTGACATGATGATCTGTTAACCTCTGACAAACATTCAGTATTTGGCAAAGAATTATGTTTCAATTTCGGTGATAGGTTTATTACAAATGATTCTTATTATTCGTAAAAATGTAAAATTACCAAGTTGTATAAATTATACTGCAGTAGATGATATTTATATTTATATTTCAAGTTCGTATAACCTATGTGTATTATTTCAGTAAATCATTAAAATCAATTTTAAAGCGGTTTGGGTACATATTCATGTTAAAGGAAATTCACTTCAAAAGATTTTATTGTATTTAGTATACAGTCATATCTATATTAAATTTGACCGATTTTTGTTTAAGCTGCCTTAGAGGTAAATGAATGAAAAATATATAGTAAAATCGTAAATAGTTACTATTTTAGAAGTAGACTTTTGAAATAACAATTTTAAAGTTCTACTCTCTTTATTACATCGAATTTTGATCAGTGATGTATGTTGATGTAAACGTGTAAAAACATGCTTAATTTATTGGAATATAAATATATGAAACCATTGTTTTTGTATTTCTTTATGATTAATTAAAATGTTTTAACTCCCCCCCCCCCGCCCTCTTCTACCAAAGTTAGAAAGAAAAGAGTCACTCAGGTGACTGAAAAGATCGAGATGATGATGCATCATCTGGGGGGCAAACCAACATTAAAATCTAAATTGTCAAACTTTAAAAATGATGCAATTTTGAGTCAAGTGCTTCCAATAGAAGTAAAAACATACACAAGAAAGCATGAGTTTAGGAGTTCCCTACTCATATTCTAGACACGTTCATTTGCAAACATTTTTTCATTTTCTATTTTCTTATTATATTTTTGTTTTCTTAAAATTATCGGCAGGACATGCTTTTGTACATACTTTTGTGCAAACAAACACATGGTAATTGCCATCAATTGTGTCCACGTTCAGCCGATCGTGCGGGAGACCACAAGCCTTTATTCATCCAAGTTTCGTCCTGGTTTCTGGAAACGAACAACTCTAACTCCTCCATTTAGACGATCTCGATATAGACTGTCAGAATTGCAAGGCCCCCAGTTAACACCTTTTCATCATTATCAATCGAAAAATTGACAAACCTTTGCAAAATTTGTAAATATTTACGATAACCAATTCATTATGGCGACAATAAGCTTGTCCGAGGAAAATGGCGGACGTAAGCAATGCCTGGAGTTGTGTCTAATTTACACTCGCTGATTGGATAATCGATTATTGTGACTGACAAGTGGCGATAGGTCAATTGTGGTGAAGCTCCTGAAATATCATGACACTATTTCGTACAGTATAACCGGTATGTGGTCTGTCGCATGAAATTATTTCAAAGTATCGATTAGTTATCACTTTCCAGGATCAGCTGATTTATTTCTGTATGATTCTCTTTTATGGTTCTTCATTTATTTCAGAAGCCGCGGTAACTAAGTGGTTTCGGCATTGGACTCGTGACCATACTGGTGCTGGTACCATTACTAACATCATATCAGCTGGAATCGGCTACCGTGGTGTGTCCTTGGGCAAGGGCAGTATACTCTACTTGTCTGACCACGACATAACCTTTAAAGGGTTGTTGCGCCGTAAAACACCAAAAAGAAACTAAAACCAAACCAAATCATTCAATGCAATATTATTGTACCTAAATCTATACAAGATTTCGTCAAAGATTCTGGAACATTTTTTTAATACGGATGCTAAGATATTTTTTTAATGTATTATGCTAAACTGTTCCTTCGCTCATTGTCCTCTCTCTCTCTCTCTCTCTCTCTCTCTCTCTCTCTGGTACATGTTTTAATTATTTTTGTTGGAGAGGGCTTTATCTAAGTTGTTGAACACGTGACCAGCCCCAAGAGATTCCTAAAAATGTAATAAAATATGTTTAAACCAAAGTTTCGATATAAAGCTCTTCAAAATAATGACATAAACAACTTTCGGACAGTGGAACCCTACATCAAAACTTTTCAGATCTGTAAAAATTACATCGATCTATTTCAATATTATCTCCATCATTACAAACAGAGACACTGTATACTAAATGTTTAAAGCCAATTGCCAGACCTGATCGCATTTGACAGAGGCTACTCTGGCATGTGCTTATGAACATGTACGAGATGTTAGCACGCCTTCTTGCACCACCTACTCTCTTTTGTAACCGAAACTCTTTCTCGGTTAAGACACAAAATGTACGAAGCTGCGGCTTAATGAATATGTCAGTCAAATAATTATATTTTTGTTGAGTACATAAACATTGAAGACTGTTTAATTTTGCATCACCATTTTGTGAGTGAAGTAATGCCGCAATTTCTAACATGTGGACCAGATTTTAGCATCCATCCAGTACCTTGGTCAATGAATTATCATGTAAATAGAGAATGCGAAATGGGTTCCTCGTATTATATTGAAAACGGCTTTCTTATCTTAGGAAAAGCTTTACTTCAAAATCAAATCAGTGTTTGCTGCCAGTTAAAACGGAAAATAAAAAGGGGACAAGTCTGTTGAGGCGTGAATTGTACCTGTATAAAATGAGTAAACCATCACTCATTTCATATTTGTCCACATGTAAAAAGAAAACAAATATAAGCAAGCTCATACGGTGACACAAAATAAAATTAATGGAAAGCAATATGCATTATTATTTTGACCTTTCAGAAGACGTTTCAAAGTAGAGGAAATTTATTCTGATTGGTAGAATGTTATTTACGTGCTGAATAGGATGAATTTGGGAACCTGTTGATTATTTCAATTGCTAGCACAGACGTTTTCCTCATCCAGGAAGTGTTTGTACTGACGTGAGAAGGACTTCCAATGAAGGCAACCCTTTGACAAGTAATCATTGTCCCGATATAATTTTGAATTGGTAAAATGGCTATAAAAAAAAACTCGTTGCACAACTATTGAGCTCTCATAATCAGCAAATAATTAAGGAAAAGAATTTAACGCATGCTGTGAATCCAGGCACATTATTGCAAGGAAGCGACGGTCTTGGGAACCATTAACAGGCTTAGAAGAATCCTAACCTAAGCTCTTGAGTTACAAACTAGAAATATATTGTACTGTTAGAAGTGAAGGACACAATCATTCATTTCATTTGTATTAATTTATTAATTTCATATTGTATCCTCTTTTACCGGGGAGGCGTAAAATTATTGCAAGATGAAACAAGAAGGTCGAATTATATATATATATATATATATATATATATATATATATATATATATATATATATATATATATTGTTTCCTTTAATCATTTATGCAGGCAGAGGTTAAAACATTTATTTGGAATAGCTGGGCGAGCTAAGTTCGCGTAAGAAGGATTCGATGTTAACGTATATCTTTCCTCAATGAATCTTATCAATAATCAACGGCCAAATGTTTTCAGTGAAACAAATTTATTATTTAATAGTTGCAAGAAAAGTATTTAAACAGAAATTTGTCATGCACAATGACTACTGTAAAGGATGATTAAAATTCCTCACTATTTGAACGCAAAGACTTAAGGCGTTAGATGTATGAATATGGTTTAATCAGAAATCTGGATTTATTTTTTTACGATTTGTAAAGAATTGTACACTCTATCGATATTTCTTCCAGATATCAATGCTATTCAACCGCTGGTGTTATTGCGTTGCGTTGGAAGGCTGGTGTGTGCTTACACTCAGGCGATAAAATAAGGTCACACACACACACACACACACACACACACACACACACAAACTATATATATAGTCAAACCTGTCAATAGCGGCCACTTATGGGAAAGGCACAACATGCCGTTGCACACAGGAGACCGCTTTACACTTGTTTACCTTACATTATAGATCGTTTTGAATATGGAACGACCCCTGACCCTAATGAAAACGGATGTAACTAGTATATCTTATCAAAGACGAACATTGCTCATCAAACAAAAGAAGTCTTAATTTGCATACTTGGAGCGGTCACTCCTGATAAACTCCAATGACCGCAGGCAGAAACCATTGTTTGGTTAGGAAACACCGGACCGCTGACCGCGGAAGGCAGGTGACCGTTTAATAATAATAAGAAGAGTCTTTATTCATTCCAATAGCCCAAACGGACTGTGAGGATACATTTTTCAATGAATTGAATTGAATGGCAGATAGTACAATAAACAACAATGTATCATCATCTATAGTGTACAATATACAAAGAAATCATAGTAAGAAACGAAATTACATATGCATGCAGATGCAAATCCATGCAAATGAAATAAGCAGATTAATTCATCGTCGCACATATTTATTTTCAGGTTTTAAAACTGTAGACTGTTATTCAATAAGTTATTGAATAAGTCGGCTGCTAGTAAATGTTAAAAACGTTTGATTGATGCTTGGAAACGAAAAACTGCTTCTCGAATTATAACAAATTTGACGGGGAAAATCCAGACATACTTTCTCTGGGGTTTGTACAAATGATGCCGATCAGCCCTTTTGATGACGAACAATTTTCCCACCAAGTTCTTCCAATCAATGACGGCACTGAATTTAATATCTTTATACAAATTATTCCTATATGTTACCCAATACTGCCGCCATCATGGCAAATAGAGAATCGAAACGACTTGCTTTCATAAATGGTTTGACAAATTCGATTGCAGGGGACAGCATGTGCCTACAGAGACAATCGTAAAATTGATTTGCGATGTAAATCATGCTCTGTCCTCTCACTGTTTTTTTTTTTTTTTTTTTTTTTTACAGCCAATACACATTCTCGGCATTTGTGAAAACAGTTACGAAGCTGTAACAGAAAAAGGAAAGCAAACTTGGTCCTACTTGGATAAGAACATAAACAAATAATGCTATTTAATTTGTTATCACATTTCTGTAAATGAGAATGGTGCGATTTCAAACTTTCAGCGACATAAGTATCGGATTTTAGAATCGTTTGAATATTTTGTCCATAATTATCATTTAAAAAGGTTCCTTCTCTAACAATAAAGAGCATTTTTTTATTATTGTTGTTGTTGTTGTTATTATTAGTATTATATAGGAAATCGTGTATTTAGATTCCAAGCAATCTTTGCAACATATACATGCTTGAAGGAAAATGAAACGTGACGTTCAAGCAGAAATCAAGGAAACCATCAATAATATTTTTTTTAGTTCATTTCATATTTTTCCGTTTTTAACAATAGAAAGCTCATTCATCACCAAGAACTAACTCAAATCAGTTGAAAGCAAACGTACTAAATACAATAAGTAAAGCGCGGCAGTCTTATTAGTTGCTGATTAATGTTTTACAAGTAGTTAAAATTATTCTGATTGGTAGAATAGTATTTGCGTGCTGACTAGGTCAAACTCACAATGCTATGAATTACTCGTTACAAAAAATTCGTTTGTAGTGCAGAACGTACAAAGTGTTTAAAGACTTGCAATGAAGGCAATCCTTTAGACATGACAGCTTATAAAACATCAATGTCACACCGTTATTTACTGGGGAAAAAAGACGACAAAAATTTGCGTCTATGCTCTTCAGATGCTTTCGATGCAAAGCACTGGATTATTAAGCCAATGACAAGAGTGTAAAGATTTTAACCTTAAGTAAATATATCGGACAAAGAGTAATCAAAAATACCATTACTAGTGCCATTATTCTTTTAATATTTACCCCCTTTCACCAAGGAAAATATATTTGTAAGATCGTTTAAAAGCAACGACAATATATATATATATATATATATATATATATATATATATATATATATATATATATATATATATATATATATATATATATAACGTGCACAAATCCATGTGTTGTCAGTCTATATAGTTAACAATGTGTTCATTCAACAGGAAATCACTAAAATATCCATACTTTATTTAATCTAGAACTTTTGCATCATCGTCATGGATGCTCACCAGGTAGGTACATTGTACTTTCAAAGTATTCTTGAAAAAGTATTTTGAAAATATAATGTATCTTCCATAAGAGAATCCATGATGGTGATGTGAGAGCGCTAGGACTAAAGTATGGATATATTACTGATTCTATGTTGAATATATATATATATATATATATATATATATATATATATATATATATATATATATATATATATATATATATATATATAATTTGCAGGCAGAGGTCATTATATGTTTCGGATTGATTGGGGAAGCTACGTTCCCGAAGGACGCTCTCGAATAGTTTCTAAAACGAATGATCTCTTTAGTTAAGCAGTCTCATTAATAATTTTTGCATTGGATGTTGTCGACACTATTTTATAATTATTTCAATCGATTTAAGGAACACACTTCAACAAGAAGTTGCCACACACGACAATCACTTTCAAAGATGATTAAAACTTATGTTATATTTCAAGTTATATCAGGAATGCATGGCCCGTGGGCAATAAAGAAAATTGCGTGGAGTTTCGAAAAATCATCTCATGGAATTGTTTTACATTTTATAGCTCAGGTGTCTAAAACATCGCATGTCAAAACCTTAACGATACTATGAAACTCCTAAATGAAAGATGGCCTTCGGGTATGAAAGAGATTATAATCCAAAAATCGATATCCATTTCCATCAGAGTTCTAGAAAAATCTACCGACCGCCCATGTTATAAGACTGCCTGTAAGATTCCCCCCCCCCCTCCGTTTATTTTTTTCTTTTTTTCGAAAGATGACACAAGAACATCTTATGCTATTTCAACTATTAAATATCGACAAATAAAATAGAAAAAATTCCAATGAAACACGTTTTCCTTAAAGTAATAATTACTTTAAAGTCATTTTGTTAATGAAGTCAGATAATTAAAGTTTAACCTCCACCAGCGCTTACCGTCGACTGTCTTGAGATTGACAGTGTTTATTTATACAAACCTACAGAAAAATCGGTGCTTAAGAACGGATCATTGCATTCATCTTTTAGCATATTTTCACTCATATAAAACGTCTCCAACCATTAAAAACAATGTGAATGAACGTTCTAAGACCCGTGATATCATGAACCAATTTTTATAAAGTCTCGCAAATAACTGTTCACTATACAGACGCACACACTTTCCCGGCGTTTTAAATTTCTCAGTGGTTGGTCGAGTACGAATGTCATGCTCGAATTCCATCTCGAAAGTTTGCTAATTGGTAAAAATGTCTGTATGATTCCATAACACATAAACTTATTGAAACTTTATTTCACTCAGTACATCAAAAGATAACTACTAGTTATGTATAGAAATGCAAAGACTATTTTTTATTTCTTTGTATGCATTAGTCGGTAAGATTATATGATAGGATCCATTTCAACGAATAATGTTCCAACTTCACACACGAGGTGAGGATCTGATCTTCTATGGGGTTCAGAGGAAGTAAGTGAGTCGTGAGTCGGTCACACTGGTAACCTTTTTTTTTTTTTTTTTTTTTTGTTATTATATTACCGTCAAAGCTAAGCCATCAGTCGGGTAAGCCGTCCTCAACTGTCAGCCGTTCTAATACAAAAAAGCAACATAAAAGTAATACACGTGACACGACAAAGAACCATATAAAAGAAATGGTAGGAGTGAACATAAAATATAAATATATATTTCGGCAATTGTACAGGTATTATGATCGAAAGATTTGATTTGGTGTTTTACGGCACATCAACACGAGAAGGTTTTTTTGGTCTCGAGGCAAGTGGAGTAAAGTTCCTTGGCCTGAGAACCAATATGGCCGGGATGATCCGATTGTAGAATTCGAATCCGCACTCTTCTATTCGCGAGTTTGGCAAGTTAACGACTTGGTCACCACGGCACCCTTGATGGAGGGAGACATATATATATATATATATATATATATATATATATATATATATATATATATATATATATATATATATATATATATATATATATATATATATATACTAATTTTCAATGAAATTAATAACTGTTGAGAGTAATGAAATATGTAGGAGTAATTTTTATCCAGTCAATGAAAATCATGTAGAATAATTCTATGATATAGCTAAAAAAGTACTAAACTCACTATAATCAATAGTATTAAATGCAAATGGAATGAACCCGATATTCTCTCTCTCTCTCTCTCTCTCTCTCTCTCTCTCTCTCTCTCTCTCTCGCGCGAATTTATATGTATACAAATTTTCTATCGCTATTATTTATTCATTTATTCATTCATGTATGCAACAATGTATGCATTATGTATTGTACTGACTATAAGCTTTTTTGCTTACGTCAAATCAATAAGGTTCTGTTCTGTGAATGTCTAGGAAAGAATTGCATTGCCCTCTGCTTTGTATGGCTCTGAACTGGTTCAATATGACACACAGGGCATAGAAACCTGCAGAAAGTAGCCCGATATTTAGCCCAGAGAGATCAAGGTTTTCCTCTAAGATCGTCGATAGGATCTGTTACAGTATGCTTTGGAATGATTTAAATGGAAGCTCGCATAAATAACCCAAAACTTGTATTTTAGGACGTATGTGTAGAAGATCAGTAAATTCACTGCTTAAAGGATTTTCCTCTGGATTGTTGGCAATTTGATTTTTGACTCCAAACATAGTTATAATTCTTTTATATATGATGTCTATACTGTACTCAAAAAGTATGATTTAGAAAAATGTCTCAATGACTTTATTTTCACTGGAAGGTTTCCAGACAAATTAACATTGAAAAAATATAATTGGGACAAGAATACAGGTATTCGAGGATAGAAAACACGGAATGAGCATCAGAAATCAATCGGAGGGATTATGTCGATTTTTAAAAATTAATCCAGAATTTAAAATGCATCTTTATATAAACTCACTCACATTGAATCAAGCAGAAAGGAGGAATGAAAGAATGACCTGGACTGTGTCTCCTGTGTGGGAAAATATTACCTGGACTGTGTCCCCTGTGTGGGAAAGTATGACCTGAACCGTGTCCCCTGTGTGGGAAAGCATGACCTGGACTGTGGCCGCTGTGTGGGAAAACAAGTGATGACCGTATTTTTCAAAAATTCCAATGAATTGTCCCTCAACATTGGACGACATAAACCATATGATGGAAAATCTATTTTTATATATGCCTCCAGAGATTTACTGTGATTTCTGTGATCAATTATATGATAATATACTGATTATGCTACTTGGTGGTTTAAATGATATTTCAGAATAATTAGAACTTGAGTCTTGGATAATTGTGATAAGACTATCTACCAAGTATTTCATTAACATATTAAGATAAAGGATAATATATATTCGATTGATTTTGAGATGATTCACCAAATATAATGCATGAAATCATTTTATTGAACTGCAAAGAAAGAAATATGTTAACTAATTTGGTTGTGTAGTCCTTTAAAAAGTTATAGCGTCAGAAGTAAAACAATTTTATAAATTAGTGAGTTTAGTACTAAATGTAGATATACATATATCTTATAGATATTTCATGATTCAACGGCAAACATTATCTCAGTTGATAAAGACTCAAAGCAAGTAACTGTAATACATACTTGCAAAATACATATACTTTAAGTGTAATATTTAAAAGCATCTATAAATGCTAATGTATTTATAATTTGCACAAGTTAGATTTATAATTAATTCATAGGGCTTCATAAGTTTGGAATGATCTATTTTTGTGCCTTGTGGAATTACATTGTATTTCTTTAAATAATCTTAAGATCGTCAGAAAAGGGAGAAATAAAAGAATATTAATCAATCACTACGGACTGACATTAGGTTTGTGATGTCATTTTTTGGGCTAAGTGGATTAGAGCGCTGGTGGGTGCGTGCAAAGCTCTCTCTCTCTCTCTCTGCTGAATTAGGTTTTATTATGGTATTGTTTTGGTCAAGTGGATTATAGCGCTGACACACGAGTGCTTATCTCTCTTTATCTCTCTTTGGGGAAGAGCGTGTTCATAAATATGAACACTGCCAGACTCATTAAAATCTATGGTCAAGTCCCACAGAGATTGTTCACGAGTGTCAAAAACTGCGATGAACAAAAAGATAAAATACACTATCACCCCTTTCACTCACTATCTCCTGCTTATTTCTACATTTAAATGGACCTTGCAAACCTCTCAAGTTAAAAGTCTCAGACACCCACCAGCTCCATGTTAGCAAAAAAAGTCTATCTCTCTCTGATTTATATGTATACACATTTTCTATCGCCAGTATTCATTCATTTATTCATTCATTTATGCAGCAATGTATGCATTATGTAGTGTACTGACTATAAGCTTTTTTGGATACGTCAAATGAATAAAGTTCTGTTCTCTTCTGTGAATGTCTGGGAAAGAATTGTATTGCCCTCTGCTTCGTATGGCTCTGAACTGGTTCAATATG
The DNA here is from genome assembly GCA_029931535.1 of Margaritifera margaritifera. Lineage (NCBI taxonomy): Eukaryota > Metazoa > Mollusca > Bivalvia > Unionida > Margaritiferidae > Margaritifera > Margaritifera margaritifera. The sequence goes on along the minus strand of JAQPZY010001140.1, from coordinate 63,026 downwards.
ACATACAGGACATGGAAAGATGCAGATAGTAGCCCGATATTTAGCCCGGAGAGATCAAGGTTTTCCTCTAAGATCGTCGATAGGATATATTACAGTATGCTTGGGAATTATTTCAATGGAAGCTCGCATAAATAACCTAAAACGTGTATTTTAGGACGTATGTGTAGAAGATCAGTAAATTCACTGCTTAAAGGATTTTCCTCTGGATTGTTGGCAATTTGATTTTTGACTCCAAACATAGTTATAATTCTTTTATATATGATGTCTATACTGTACTCAAAAAGTATGATTTAGAAAAATGTCTCAATGACTTTATTTTCACTGGAAGTTTTCCAGACAAATTAAAATTGAAAAAAGTAATTGGGACAAGAATACAGGTATTCGTGGAGAGAAAACACGAAATGAGCATTAGAAATCAATCGGAGGGATTATGTCGATATTTTACAAATTAACCCAGAATTTAAAATGCACCATTTATATAATCTCACTCACACTGAATCAAGCAGAAAGGAGGAATGAAAGCATGACCTGGACTGTGTCCCCTGTGTGGGAAAACATGACCTGACTGTGTCCCCTGTGTGAGAAAGCATGACCTGGCCTGTGTCCCCTATGTGGGAAAACATTACTTGGACTGTGTCCCAAGTGTAGGAAAGCATGACCTGGACTGTGTCCTCTGTGTAGGAAAGCATGACCTGGCCTGTGTCCCCTGTTTAGGAAAGCATGACCTGGACTGTGTCCCTTGTGTGGGAAAGCATGATCTGGACTGTGTCCCCTGTGTGGGAAAGCATGACCTGGCCTGTGTCCCCTGTGTGGGAAAGCATGACCTGACCTGTGTCCCCTGTGTGGGAAAACAAGTGATGACCGTATTCATTTTCAATGAATTGTCCCTCAACCTTGGACGACATAAACCATATGATGGAAACTATATTTTCATTAATGCCTCCGGAGATTTATTGTGATCAGTTAGATGATAATATACTGATTATGCTACTTGGTGGTTTAAACGATAATTTAGAACAATTAGAACTCGAGTCATGGATATTGAGTTCACGGGTGTCAAAAACTGCGATGAACAAAAAGAGAAAATACACTATCACAGCATTCGCTCAAGATCTCCCACTTGTTTCTAGATTTCAATGGACCTTGGATACCTCTCTAATTAAAAGTCTCAGACACCCAGCCGCTCCATGTTAGAAACCTCTCTCTCTCTCTCTCTCTCTCTCTCTCTCTCTCTCTCTCTCTCTCTCTCTCTCTCTCGCACACACACACAAAACATCATGAAATAATAATAATAATAATAATAATAATAATAGTAATAATTGTTATAGTATGTAGCCTGTTGAGTAAGGCTGACGTTATTATTATTGCCAACAGGAATTGTTTCAGAAAACCTACATAAAAACCATGTTGCAGCATGATTTAGATTCAAATCATAATTGTAACTGTTCAAGATACCCAGGTACCTAATTCCGTATTTACTTAACATGGAAAACATATGTTGCAGCATAGCGTGGACATTTTTCATGTTTCCATCTACATCTCAATGTTTATTTTCAACTTGTTTGTATTACCTCTTTGTAATTGCTTCCAATGACATTTAATATTGCAGGAAACAAAGTCACCATGAAAAACCGTTCTAACAGTTAGAGGCTCCAGCAAACGCGAATAATTACCATTAAAGCAGTAATTGGTATTTTTTATTTGATAGAGGAAAATATATACACTTTTAAGCTTCATAAACCCACATACTGTATCTGATTCAGTAGATGTATGAATAGATCTTAACTTATTGAATACTAAACATTTTGAGTTGCAGTTGGTGATGTACACTGTATAATCATTTTTCGAAGATACGAGAATGTTAGAGTTATGTTTTAAGCACTCAGTATCAATCCTTTCTTAATTGCTATAACTTGCTGTCAGACCATCTATTTGTTTACTATGTATTTAGCCATAGCAAGAAGTCACATATGTAATTGACATTGGGTTGTTATGGGATCCCGAATTCTAGATTGAACCCTGCGTATGACTGCTACTCAGTGGTCACAACCCAATGTCCATTATATATGTGTCTTTTTACTATGGCTGAATACATAGTAAAAATTACAAGACTACAAATGTGTTTATAGAACAGGAATGACCCGCCATCACTATTTCGTACAACCTTGTAGTCAAATGTGCATGAGAAACTAACATAAATAGAAAACTTGACTAGAGTCGTTGAAGTGTAAAATAGAGATCACAGTGGTCAGTGGCTCCTTTATATTTATTAAACGGTCCAGGTTCTATTTTAATGGGCCAATATTTCGCATAGTTTCTCTCAGTCAATTTTCTACGAAAAAGTCATCAATACGTTCACGAATCGCCTTTCGTGTGTGTGTGTGTGTGTGTGTGTGTGTGTGTATATATATATATATATATATATATATATATATATATATATATATATAAATATATATATATATATATATATATATATATATATATATATATATATATATATATATGTGTGTGTGTGTGTTATGACTGGTTAGCATTAATCGCAAAGCTAAATATGAATTCCCTCTCATAAATGTGTAACCAGTCTAACTGAACCAAAATCAGGAAAGTGACGGGCACAGAGACGTAGGAAAGTTGTGCTGTGTGAACATGTCTTTTATAGTTGAATAGGCCGTCGATTTTTCTAATATATATATATATATATATATATATATATATATATATATATATATATATATATATATATATATATATATATTGGGTTATTGGTGCAAAACCCAGCCTAGATTAAACCGAAAGGAATTTTGACCTTAACGGTTGGGATGGTGGTGTTTATATAAATACACATATAGGGTGGTTACGCAGTGGTTTGCATGCCAGACTCACGACCGAAAGGGTGCGGGTTCAGATCCTACCATTCGATCATCCCGAATAGGCTACCATGGTGTGTTCTTGTGCAATGCACTTTACTTCAAGTGCCTGTGCACAAAATAACCTACCTGTGTCACTGTGCCGTAGTACACCAAACACAATTCCTGAGACAGAACCCTGATAAGAGTCACCTGTCATGGAGGCCGGGGGGAATTTAAAACAACATGGGGATCTGCTATGATGAGCCATGGAAACACCTTTAGTTTGTGATTGCATTTTCAAACAAAATAGGATAAATTCATGTAGAGAATCATTCTCAAAAGAGATCTGGTGCTCTTGGTGTCCAAATGAGGTTATGTGGTGAGGTACGTACAATATTTTGAATATCTGGTCATAAAAAAGGGCATTTACAATCCCATCTTAGATGCACTCATAATTAATTTTATTTAAATATCCTTGAATCTGAACTCAAATTGCTCTGTACTCTTTCATGACCCTTTAAAGAGTAAAAACTGCTTAAGTTACTTATAGAATTTAATGCATAGATTATGGATCCTGAAAGCAGGTTATTACTATTATTATTATTATTATTACATTGGTCATCAACATAAATTCATATTTGTAATATTTCCTGTGAACATTTACTAAACGGTTTTAAAAAATGCCTTGAAGCTAAGATTTTGCCGTGACATTTTAATCTAGAAACATAATGAGCCCCCTCCCCTGATTTATTTATCCAGAGAAAGATGTCTGGTGTAATTTGCTGTCCCTTACCCTGACTGTTCCTTATCCATGTAACAAGGACAGGGTCGCAGTCTGCGAAGGATGTATAGTGGGAAAAACGATTTCTGGTAATGACTGCAACAGACTGTTGTCTACCATGCACTACGTGTGAAGTCCTGTGACTTAATAAGATGACTGACTCCATATACAAATAGGAGTTATGTTAAATGTGGTAACTTTACAAATACATACATAGTCATATCACATAATACTTAATTGGTATTTGTTTATTTGCTTGTTTGCATCTGCAATTAATTTTCTTGAAAGGGTAGAGATATATGTATGAGTCCTCATATTGTCTTTTTTCTCTACTTGTCCTAATGTCTTTTTTCTCTACTTGTCCTAATGTCTTCAAGCTTTTGGGAGAAAACATGTGATATTGTCCATGTTCGACAATAGGTGATGGCCCAGTTACGTACAACCCCATATTCCTACAGCAATATTAAGCTCATGAAGAAAGAAAATGTAAGACCGACTCAAAGACATTTGTTGTTTTGTTTAAATGTGGCTGGATGTGCATGAGAAAGAGAAGTAAATTTCATACAATTTTCTTAACTGAGACTGGCATTTGACACAGATTTTTTTAGATAAAATCTGTCCGAAGACAAAAATAATAACTGCATGAATATCTTGTCAAATCTGGCTTCTTTGCTTTTATCATATATTCTGCAAATTTTGAACGTTTTTGCTTGCCTGCAAGTATGATTTATAATGCTTGAATTTCGAATAAAAGTCTGAGTTTTTATTTACCTGTATTATCAATATTGTATTTTGATGATGATATAAAACACACGTGTCTCCATTTCGTGATTGTGACAATGCAAGTTCTATTTATACTGACTTGTTTTAAAGCTGTATGTCTGAACGGGATTACGCGCTAAAGCCACGTATAAACCTCTAACTCTAGAACCAATCTGAGATAGTGAAAACAATCTTGCGAAAATCTGGCTTTTCGTTTGCATGTTTTACTGTGTGCACACTGCGTACAGCTGTATGACCTTTCATTTAGAATAGTCATTAGGGCCCTGTTCACACGAAGAATAGGTACTGCAACAGGTATACCTTTTGCATGTGTGGTACGGGTGATTTTATGTTGTCGGTACCAATCTTGCATACCAGCTTACCTATTTCTTCTGTGGACTAAACTAAATGAATCTTCTGATGCTATGGGTCAAACCACCAGATCTATGATCAGTATTAACATTTATATAAACCAGTTTGTATTATCTATAGTCCGTTTGCTGTCCTTTACTGGCCATACAATTCAATTTTCTCCAAATTTTGAATCTCCATGGACAATTAAGACCGGACTCGATTTTATGTTATGCTTGGAGGTACTCTTATAAATTTGTTTCCATAATTGTGTTTTTAAGGTGTTGTTAAAACTTTTGCACTACACTTCAATACTTCACAACCAAGCACTTTGTAGTACTTACCACACTCGTGCTACTCAGTAGGTTGAACAGCCCAAGGACAAGATGTGATTGGCAGCTCTCGATATTAACATGTCGTGACGTGCATGTAGTTGTAGTGTTGGGATTGGTTACTATTAGACTGGTTAATTACTATGTTTTCGGCATTTCCTTCCATATAGACAAATAGTTACGTTATATGCCTATAAATATGATAATAATAAGAAACGCAATTTTTAAATTGTTAATTTAAATATTGTGAAACAAACATGCTCACGTACGTAATTATTCAACATAAAGTAAGCAAAAGTATTAGATTTGTTCTGTACTTTTCAAACGGTTTCAATGTTATGGGAAGTCGAGATGCAGCAAGCGGAGCACACAGTCAATATCCTCATAGAAAAGTTTGCATAACTGCATCTCTCGTATCAGAGACTTTGGGTCTTTCTTCTTGTTTATTCTTTTCCAGGAAAATTAAACATAGAATTGAAATGAAATTAAAGAGAGACAATAAAACATGGAATACCCATGTTTACCATGCTGATTTTTAAAAAATGTTACTCAAGGTGAGAGGTAATGAAATATCATGAGCTATTGAAATTCACAACGCAAGTTCTGAATTGCTGTTTGCATATCTTGCTTCACCAGAGGCAGAATGCTTTGGTATATAAAAACTTAGTCGGGATTGTTAAACAAAAGTATTGGTATTTAAATCACATTTATCTTTTTGTAGCATAGAGTGCATCCTCAAAGTACATTATTTGGCTGTACCAATGAAAACCCTGTGGATAGGTGCATTGAGGAAATAGATACCAGTATCATGAACACCTTATATAGAAGTGGAACTAGTAGGTCGATTGTGAAGTGTAAAGCAGCCAAAATTAGCTTAAAATTTATTGATTTGTGGACATACTGACATAGAGGCAGACAGACAAACAGACAGTTATCGGTGGGGTATATTCTCTTGTAAAAATGTAAGAAAGGAACATGTTTCCCTAAGTTAAAAATCTGCAACGTATGCACTTTGAAAGCCAACAGTTTGTAAGGGAAATAACTGCATCGAAATATCGCATATACTAGTACTTCCCAGAGTCAGTTCCCTTTCACCGGCAGTTTCACGCACCACTCTCAGTGGGTTACGTCCCTAGGGTTGGATAATGCCGCAGTGACAATGCTATACATTTGGTGGTAATATTCCACTTAGAGAAAACCGTGGGCTTTGATTGCATCACACGCAATGTAGATTGCACTTGCTGCGATCTTTTCTCTCCAATTACTCTAGTGCAGAATGGGAAGATTTTGCCAAATATATAAGATGAAAAATTAAGAAATTCTTCATTTGGGCTGATGATGTTACAAGGTAGCGCGCGGCAGACGTCACAAATATACCGATGCCGTCGCAATTTTAAGCGTATCTGATGCACCATACACAGACTCGTTCGTTCGCGAATGTTTTGACTGTATTTCGATTTGTGATAAAAGAATTAAGGTGGTCTGACTGACAAGTTTAAGGGAAGGTTGTGAACCCTAGGACTGTGTGTTGTCTCGTGGCATGTCCAGGTTAGGTCGCTTTTCAAATAAACATCTGAATTTTATACAAGGATAGGTACGGTAGAAGCCAATTATAAGCTTTTCCCTGCTGATGATACAATCTTATTTCATGTTAGACTTGCCCGTTCCATCACCCCATGTTTTACAAGGTCACACTAATGACTGGTGCATATTTGTGCATCAACATTTGATACATACAAGTTGATATACAATGTACATTAGGTGTTATACAGGCTTATTCACTAGAAACTCTAGATCACGTATGGGCAACTTAAATAACAGTTTTCTAAAGAGTGTAATTTATTATTTTTTTCCTCTGGATACATTTGAATTATGTTATTATCAGCTATGTAAGATGTCATCTAATTATTACACCTCGTCCATTTTGCAATGGCATGGTTCAGTACTCGTCATTTCATGAATAATGATGCCCCAGAACAGCAGTGACTTGTAGATAAAGTGAAAAGATTGTACTGTATAAAGGGAAAAGACTGTACTGATTGTACTGTAACTTTTTAAAATAAACTTGCTAATTTTGATCACAAGTAATACATTTTAGAAGCTGAGGAATCTTAAAGTATGCAAGAGTTTGTATTATTTAGCTTATCAAATTTTATTAAGACATGCAATATCTTGTCTTTTTATTTACACATGAGTACTTGAAATGTTCTACCAAACAGAATGCGCGTAACATAATTCAGTCAGGATGTTGTCCATCTTCCAATCAGAAGACTGCGGACAGGTGACGTAACTTTCAATATATATATGCGCACCAGTGTAACTACGATTTACCATTCCGGAACAGTTAGAAACAATACATATGGTTGCTAAAACGAAGACGATGTATTGGGGTGAGCCTGCCGCTAATACATCATGTAATCGGATGGATAGTACGATGACTACTACTACTACTGCTGCTGTAGCCAGTATTCTTCTTCCAGAAGAGGATGACTTCAATTTATCTTTGGCTGATTTCCTATGGTCTCCTCAAGAATGTTTTACTGAGGCGGCAGTACCATATTCACCTCCTTCTCCATCATTACCAGTGAATGATGATTTCAGAAAGAAACAGAAGGAAGAGGTGGTGATATTTTTGCAACATGGGAAAGAAGAACAAGAATTTGTTCAACAACAGCAGCAACAACAACAAGAGCAAAAAGTGAGAATGAGAAGAAGAATAAGAGAAGAGGAAAACTTTGAACAATGAACAGAAAGAAGAGAGTGAAAACAAACCGGTGAGTTCCTTACAAGACATTTTTGTGGAGTTAAAGCACATGAGAGAAATGTATCGGACTTCTTTAGCTCAACCCAGGAGAAAGAGACCTTCACGATCCAAAAATTCTAAACGTTCTATGACTACATCAACTCTCAACGCCACTTAGACGCCAGCAGCAGCAGTTACTACTACCGCCAGCAGCAGCAGGAGGAGGACTTGGTCGTGGGAAAGGATCACAATAGTCACAGCTGATTATGTCAAGTTCATAAGGTTTTTGTCTTCTTAAAAAAACGCCAACGGTCCATTTCAGGACCACCTATATCTCTTAGAACAGAGATACTACTCAATGATTGCCGAATGAAGTTAAACTTAAATCCCTCCATGATACAATGTGAGCGTGTGTGAGTCTGTTTGAGTATCTTATCCATACTAAAAGACAAAATCAAGACAAAGAGACACTTACGTTTTCTTCTTTCTTTCATTGTTTGTCTTTTTTTATTTTAAATTTTGAAGACCAATGCCCTTTTTCTTGACATTCATAAACAGGTAACTTTACTTTTGTCTCCCTTTTCTCATGTCTTAGTGGTTTCTTTTCTTTGAGTCCAATGTCGTTTCTCTTGACAGACATAGCAGGTATATTGACTTTTATCTCGAGAGGAGTAATCTGTGGTCTATTGGAAGTATACGTTCGAATGAATCTCTGTAAATATATGACGAGAAGGGCGATCTGTTGTGACTCTTCCATCTTCACAGACTGAAAGATGAATATTCTCTTAGGTTGAAAAGCTCTGTATATAGCGAGAGAGTGTGTACATTATTAAATCAAATTTTGAACCAGGATGAAACGATCACACTTTGCTGAGGAGAAACCAGAAGAAGCAAAGAGACGAAGACGACGACGTTTGGTGTCGCCTCATACGCTGAGTGAAGTTTTAGCACAAGTTCATGCCAGTGATTTTGAAGACGACATGAGTGAACCAGAGTCAACACCATCTACCTCCACTACAAGACCAAGAGACTCAAGATCAACCAAGAAAGAAAGTCGTTCAGTAGCTAATGAAGATTATATTCGCATTCGAGAGAAAACAAATTCGATTTTTAAGTCTCAAAAACCATCAGAGAAAGCAGAGGGTTCATTACAGATTTATGGGAATAATTATTAAAGAAATTAAAACGACAGTGCCAAGTCAACGAGGAAGATCATTTGACACTATTGATCAATCACGACAGTTTGAAGTCTCCGGTTTGGATCAAGCTTAGTACACCAGCAGAATTACGGTCTTCTAAAATTATCGATAAAATTCAACACGTCCAACAATCCAAAGACGAGTTTGACATGACCGATGGAAAAGCCACGTTGCACCTCCAAGAGGTAGCGGACGAGGCAAAGTTTTATTGGTGGATGAACTGCACAGAACCAAACACAGTATCGTCAATGTTAACAACGATCAAGATAAAATATGCTTAGCCCTTGCCATCGTAGTGGCTCGAACATATGCCCAGAAGAATGATACAGCAGAGTGGAAACGATCAGTGAAATATATTAGGAAATCGGACAGACTCCAACAATAAAGAGAAGCAAAAATTGTTTTGCAACAAGCAGGTATTTTTATAGAGACCCTGTATGGAATTCCTGAAATGCAAAAACTTCAAAACGTGTTGGCACTTTGTTATACTTTGAAAGTATACCCTCAAGTCATTCGTGGAGCTCTGGTGTTTCGAGGACCTGATTTCACAGACGGAAAATACATTAATATTTATCATTAGCAAGATAAGTTCGATGCCATCAGAGAATTTCTCGAATACAAATATTATTACGAGAAATCTGACCAAGGATTTGGCCATCGGGAGCAACATATTCATTGTGGAGAGAGATGTGGTAGGTGAATAGCTTCCAGACCTTGCATTCCCAAAGGAAAATAAAGAATTCATTGTTCTACTTGCAAGCGAACCAATTGCCAGCCCAGCCTGTTACGGACAACATCGCACGAAACAATTACAACAACAACATAAAAGTGCTTGCAAATTATTGAGAGTGTGCTCCACTTGTGGACGTCTTGTTCGAATGAATAACCAAAGGCACAGGTTTGTCCAGGAAAGAAAAGATGCCGTTTTGTGACCAAGCTGTGGACTTTAATCACCAGTGATACTTTCAAAATTATGACAATAAACTCCAGGAAGTATTTAAGGGCGATCAGAACACAAATAAAAAGAAACAAGTGGATTTTTATCTTTTTTTATTTTGAATGTTCACAAGAGTCTGGAATTCACATCCCTAATTTTAGCTTAGCTCTTCGTGCTTGTGACAAGTGTATACAAGAACCTATATCTTTTTAATTGTCCAAATTGTAGAAAGATTCTAGGAGGACGAGAAAAGAGTTTTCGTGTATCTCGTACTCTTGCTGATTTGCCGAATGGATTTTAGAACCTAACGGCCACCTTTGTGACTTTAAAGAAGAAATGTTGAAACATTGCCGATCTGATGTGGACATGTTACGACGGTGTTGTGGAAAATTTCGACAATTATTTCTGGATCACGGAGGTATTGATCCCTTGAAGGAAGCTTCTATCATCGCTAAAGCGGGATGATTATTCAATCAAGCTAGTATGCGCCCTCAGTCCTATCTCTCTGTCAGCCATCGATACGCTGGCTCCATTACTTGTGTGAAACTAAAGACAGGTGGATAAACATGCTAGAAACGGTGAAAAGAAGATTGGAAACATTTCCGTGGATGGTTGAAATTTAGCAAACCCACAAATTGTCTATGTGCTGAAACGTGTAATTAAAACCAGCCTTGTCGCCACAATGATCACGAACGAGATTTGACTGGAAAATGGGTGAGTATCGAATTGTTTCATGCTCTCGATCGCGGATACCAACTGTTAAAAGTATACGAAATTTGGCAGGTTCCTACCACAGAATAAAACCGACAGGACGAAGACGACAACTCCCGTGAAAGAATTAGTTTCAAGATTCGTCAACGAATTCTTAAAACTGAAGCAAGAAGCTAGCGGCTATCTTTCATGGTGTCAGACTTCTAAAGACAAAGAGACATTCAAAGAATGGTACCGATCCTTAAAAGGCATCACTTCGAACACTTGGAAAAGAACGAAGGAAGAAGATCGTTGGTAAAAGTCATGCTGAATTGTTTGTGGGGAAAACTGGCGCAAGGTCTGATAGTACCAAGGACGGAATTCATGGCAGATCCATTTCGATACTTTAAACACCTGTACATCCTGCGTGAATATTTGATCTTGGTGAATTACGAAGAAGTCCTCCGATGAGTTTGGAAATGTCATCATTGTAGAGTATATTGCAGCCAGTGCCCGTTTAAAATTATACTATGTCTTGCAACCTTCGAGTCCTTTACTTGGACACCGATAGTTGTGTGCACATCGATCGCTCTCGTAGATATCGCCAAGACATTGAAGACGAACGTTTAAGAGTATGGACCGACGAAGACACAGAGGTACTATTGTGAGTTTTACTTGTGGTGGCCGCACAAATTATGATTACCAATGCAGGGATCAGCAAGGACAGGTGCATACCAAATGCAGAGTTAAGGATTGACATTGAACTATCGTTCGAGTCAAGTGGTGCACTTTGACATGTTAAAAGAAGCCTTAATGTTAGGACAAGATCAAGACTTTCGCGAGGAAATTCTGAATCATCACAACATTATACATTTTTGCAAAATCACCCAGTAGTCAGTCGACCCTTAGAAAAGGTATATCAGATCGTCTATTAGAAACGAGTGCTACTTCTTGAATACAACATATTACCTTACGAACACGCTGAGCTTCAGTATAAAAAAGAGAGAATTCCCAGACAAAGAGATCATTGCGAATACAAAGGTCAACCTAGAAAGATGAATTCACAGCAACATAGTGATGGGCTCACCGACTCCAAGTTCAGTTTTGAGTACAAACTTTATTGATAATGACGATTTTGACACAGCAACCGAGTGACTGGCTCTGATTTAAGAGTCAATTATTTCATACTTTTGTTGGGTAATATACCAGATTTCACTATGTAGTCAAATGTAAATCACTCAAAGATACAAGTATAACTAACCTAATAACATTTTTAGTAGACATTTTGGCTGCTGGACCAAAATAAAATGTTAGTAACTTAGTTAGTAGTAGGCTATAACAAACCTCAAATAAATACTATAACAAACCGCAAGTAAAGAGTTAACACTTGCATGACAGACTGTGTTAATTCTGTTCTTTGTCTCAGTCAATTATGAGAGTGAATTTTTACTACAATTGGTTTGCATATACTTCCTATACTTTCCGATATATATATATATATATATATATATATATATATATATATATATATATATATATATATATATATATGTGTGTGTGTGTGTGTGTGTGTGTGGTTGTTGGCAGTTGATAATTTGATAATCTGATGCTTCAGAACATTTCTGTTAAAAGACGTTCGTTTCTCACAGGGCGTGTAGTAGGTGATGTAGATCCTACTAATTTCATAGAGCCAATATATCTTACCTTAATATACACCAGAATAGCAACTATAATTGCTCCAGCACCCATATAGTATTTTTATAAATATTTGGGACATTTTTCTCTTCATAACCCTTATCTTGATATCTGCTTGTTCTATCTTTTCCTTCTTCAAGTTATCTGCTTTAGTTCTTCTTTTTTTTTTCGCAGAAACTTACCAAGTTGTCTGCAAAGTTCAACTCTATGTGGATCGTTCACCTTTGGTGAGATCGCTTTAAGAACCTTCATTTCACCTTTGATCATCACTTGCTCACCTTCCGTTTAATCCACAAATAATGACGAATGAAAAGAAATGTAAAATGAAGTCTACTTACAAGTAACCTTGAAATCAATTAGACAGACATAGAACCTCAAGATAAAATTTGGCGTCAGACACTCGGCATAGCATCGTGTCTGACGCCATATTCTGACCCTCAGATGGAATGTTCCTATCCTACATCGATGCATACGAAGGATTCTATTGCTACCTTTCACTCGGATTACTAACAAATTACAGACATGCGCTGCTCATGATTTGATGGTGGAAAAGGAGGAGACACGATCAATTACACAATTATGTTGTTTAAATAATAACAATTTGATTGAAGATGAATATCATGTAATTATGGTATTTTCAGTGTATTCAAAGGAAAGAAAAAAAATATTTATCATCATATTATGTGGCGAATCCTGATATTAGTATAGTTTATTCTTTGATGCAAAGTAGAATAATTCATTCTGTGGGTATCCTAGCCATCGTTATATATAATGGATTTGAGGAAAGAAAAAGAGGAATCTGATTAAATATCTATGATACACATTCCTCTATCGCACAACACGAGTTTTGCCTAATAATGACATATCATCCAAATATTTAACTAATTGTGCAGGCATCTAAACTATGCGAAACAACTGGTGTAAATGGCACTAATGAATTTATCGCGTGGCAGATGGTATACATTTAATATCTATGAAAATTACAATATATGAGAAGTACTTCTGTTGTACGGTGAAAGTATGAGAAGTCTCTAGAGACGTCGCCTAGACTTTTCAAAATTATTCTGCCCCTTCTACCACCTCTACTACAGACTTATTTTCTCTCAGTTTTATTTATTTCAAAGTTATCAAACTAACACTTAAATCTGACAGTGGTAGGCTTAGATTGACTGATATCAATCATGTGAAATATCGATTACCATTAGATGTCATTTTTTACTTCTGTTTCCAAAGAGTCTAGATTGTCAACTGGTAGAAAGTTACTCTCCACAGTTGTCGCAACCATGATAATAATACCGGCTAACGACTTGGATATTTTGGCTGATCTAGCATTTACAAACAATTTATTTGTTCTCTTTACTTGTTTGTCTTTCATTTTTACAACCCTTTCTTAATTAACGTTTTACCGGTTATCTTTGCTTAAGTAATATTTACTATGTTAATTTTCAGCGATTGTTTGTACTCATCAGTCTAAAGAGTCAGACTGTCTTCTCCCAAATCCTAACTACTCTTCTAATTACTTGCCCATTTGAAAAGATTAAATAAAAGAAGGAGACATATATTTCCAAACATATTTAAAAATTTAAGATGTTGATTTAGAAGCTTCTAACATTATTACAGATTAATCTTTTAGGTTAGTATGCAGTGGTTTCAATATCAAATGTATGTGCTAAAGGATCAGGGATTTTAACGTAAAAAGAAAAGTGTACAATGCTTGCCAAGCTATATGATTTTTTGTACGGCAAACATTTCATTGCAAGTGATGCTTTCATTAAAAGGTACTCTAGCAGTGGACTTAAAAAGAATGAAGAAATTTACATTGGGTCAAAAAATAGAACTGGAGAGAAAGTGTCAGTGAGGATAACAAAAGATGGTAGAAGCTATCGCGTAAAGCAAAGCACAATAGAAAGTCAAATTGGTGGTAAGTACAATTTAGACTATCTTTCCAAATACATTTTGAAAAATAAAGGCAAAACTATACATTTGATAACCCTGCATATGAAGGTAACACTGAAGAAATTCTTCCGAAGTAAGTGCCAACATTAACAATAAGAGAAAATGTTTAAGGCAGATAGGTTTAGAACTGGTCAATCACTGTAACCTACATTCACACAAAGAGAACAGATAACTGTAAGAGAGGAAGTAGAGATGCAAACACTAGATACAATCGAACAATTAGACTAGCAGATGAGAGAAGCAGAAGCATTGATAGATTAATTTTATGAAAGACTTGGACGCGGACAAATCATCCAATGTATACATTTGAGGAAGAGTGAGAAATCAAAGTATGTGCTAAAGACGTTGGGAAATTAGGAGATTTATAAAATCATTATAAATGGACATATATATGTACTATATGTATGCAAACATATAGAGACATACAAAAGACATCAACAAAGAAATAAATAATGGTTATTAAAGTTTCTAAGTCCGTTGCTGAGTGTTGAAAGTCGGAGAGCACAAAGACTTGAATTTAAAGTAGAATTAGAGGGTTACGTGAAAGGAACCACTGAGAACATAAATGCAAAGATTAGATTGCTATTAAACGAATTCGATAGACTTCCCGTCCTTTCTTACGTTCCAATGAATCAATCAAGTACATCATGAGTTGTTGCCATTTTTGTGTTGCTTGTCTAAAAAAAAATTCTCACATTCTGTTCTTTTGGTTCATTATCAACCTTTTGACAAATTGTTACATTTTGTTTATCAGCTGCTGGAATAAATTGTCTTGTTCCATGGGTATTTATGTTATTGAATCCTAAAGTGAAGAGATATCAGATGACTCCTTGATATTGTTATTTTAAACAATAATACTACAAATCCTCATAACCATATCACTAGGTAAGAGAAAGATACCATCACCACCAACAGCATAATCTACTTTAACTATTGAATCCGTGATATATTGCTTTAGTCACTATGCTTTCATCTTAATCATAACCTCTAACAATGAGAGCCTCAATTAAATTTTAGTTGTCTTGTACACTAGCTTCAGACTTAGTTATGTTTGTCATATTAGAAACTTGAGCACTAAGTATAGCCATCAAATATAATCTAATGCTTTAATTTTGTCTTGTTATTCCTTCTTTTGTTGGCTCGTTGCTATCTTGTGGAAAGAAGTATGTCCAATCTAATAATTATTCTGGTGTTGTTTGAGATTTATACTGTTTAGAAATGTATCATATTCACCATCCTCTATTCCAACATATGTCTGCGTCATATCTTTCCTGTCTACTTGTCACATCAGCATCAATCTATGTCTGTCTCTGGTAATAGATTTTATGGCTCTCATTAGCAGTTAAATTCTTCCGTTCTGTGTATATCCAATCATGATGTGGTGGAATATTAAAGCTATTGTAGCTTATGTTAAACTAAGTTTATCCCATTAGTATTAATGTAAATTGATTATAAGGTAAAGGTATTGAACATTTTGATATCATTTTTCCGATTTGAAAGTAAATACGAATTCTGTAAACAGGTTTGATTAATTCTAGCATACTTGAATCTGAAAAGTGCCAGTAAATTAGTTCACATTCAAATGTTGCACACCATACAACTTTATTAGGTTGATTTTGCCAAAAGACACATCACAGTGAGCTATATATCTACTGAGTGAAAATAATAACTTATAAATTTAAGAGTATAGTCTTTGAAAATGTCTAATGTTCTGTATGTAAAGAATTTATCTTGCACAAAGTAGATGTTCATATTTCTGAGAACGTTTACAATATCAGTAATAACAAGTGCATCAATTATGTTGTTAGACAAAGATAAAGATCAGTATTGTATTATCCATTTAGATACTGTAGATTTAGTTATTTTTCACAATACTTTATAGACATCCTTGACTTCTTCCCACATATTTCCTTACTTCTGGAAGCATACTTCTTTACCTCCGAAAGTGTTAACATTTGTCAAAATGTTATATATTTATCATCATCCATATATGGTTTTATCCTTTTATCGCACTTATTACATGCCATATATTTTCATTCAAAGTGAATGACATGGCATACCTGCTGTCAAAGCTATCCATATTTACACGTTTTACATTATGCCTAAAATATTTGTCACTAGTAGGTCATATATATCTTTATACTCAGTAGATGATGCTGAATAACTATTTCTCGTTACAGTATTTCATCCAGACAAACACAGTTTTATCATGGCTATCAGAATCAGGATCATTATAGTCAGAGTCATTAGAGTCAGGATCATTAGAGTCATGATCATTAGGTTCAGGATCATTAATGTCAGCATCATTATAGTCAGGATCATTAGAGTCATAGTAATTAGAGTCAGCATAATTAGAGTCAGGATCAATAGAGTCAGGATCATTAGGTTCAGAATCATTAGAATCAGAATCATTAGAGCCTGCATCATTAGAGTCAGGATCTTTAGTTTCAGCGTTATTAGAGTCAGCATTATTTGAGTTATCATCATTATAAACAGCATCATTAGAGTCAGGATATTAGAGCCAGCATCATCTGAGTCAGCATCATTATAGTCAGGATCATTAGAGTCAGCATCATAAGAATCAGAATAATTAGAGTCTGGATCATTAGAATCAGCATCAATAAACTCAGGATCATTAGAATCAGGCTCGTTAGAGTCAGAATCATTATAATCAGGATCATTAGAGTGAAAATCATTAGAGTCAGCATCATTAGAGTCAACATCATTATAGTCAGCATCATTAGAGTCAGCATCATTAGAGTAAGGATCATTACAGTCAGGATCACTAGAGTCAGAATTATTAGAGTCATCATCATTAGAGTCAGGATTATTATAGTTGTCATCACTGGATTCAGCATCGTTAAAGTAAGCCGAGGTAGTGGGTTAAAAATTGTCATGATAACCACTATCACGATTGCCAGACATGTCTTCTTATATCTACTAATATTGGTTGGCAACACTTCTTTCTCACAATGTGCACATTTAAACCTTTAATACTTTGCACGTAATTTGGAAGATATATGTACATTAAATTTAGGCTTGTAGACAACCTTAGATACTGTTACAGGTATAGACTCAGTTTCAGATATTTTGGATAATAGTTTATTCAGTATTTCTTCAGTCACCTTTTCAGATAATGTATTAGCCATTTTCTCAGCGAATATATCAACTACCTTGTAAAGTTATATTTGACTCACTGTCTCTTTAGTATATATATATATATATATATATATATATATATATATATATATATATATATATATATATATATATATATATATATTTAGCACATTATTTTCAATCCTTTCCTGACTACATCCCTAAACTTCTGGAAGTAGTGTAGCATAAAAAACATATATAGCACTTGATCAATACTTTAGTATCTCAAATCATATTAATTTGCATTTATCATGCTTTCCCTGTGGTAGCACTGCAGTCATTTTAACTAAATTTTATGACTCTAGATTGAACCGGATCAGTAAATTGGTATATTTGTTTTCTTTAGTCAGTGAAGCGTGAAATATGGGTTACCGTTCTCTACTTTCTTTATGAGGGTGCAGTACTCGTAAATATGCATACCTTCACCAAGTATTATGATTCCAGGTATAACAGTATGTATACAGCAAGCAGAAAACCTGTGTAGTCATGAATTAAAACAAAATCTTCACCTACGGCAGTAAACAGTCAAATACAGGTATCAGTGATCTTTTGTTTTAGGATGTGCTACTAATAAAGACGCATACACTGTTTGTTTATCTAATTTCACGATTTTAGGATGAACAGCGATTAAACTTAGAAAACAAAATGTAACCAGTCAGTACAACATAAAACATGGGTCACAGTGACCTAATTTGTAATGAGGGTAAAATACTTGTAAAGACGCAGCTCCTCGAGAAGTTTTGAGATTCCAGGTATGGCAGTATGCATACGTGGTGCCAGAAAACATAACTAACAGCACAAACTTTACAAATAATGTAGAAATTTTACATATGTATGTACAACGGTATCCCCCTTAACTCCTTCCCCCGGGCCCAGGGGGGGGGGGGGTGTAATGGACCCCACTTAGATCTGCTGCCTAGAACCTGGGAAGAAAGAATGGTTTGATGCAATTAGATTGGATAATATATATACAATAATATATATATATATATATATATATATATATATATATATATATATATATATATATATATATATATATATATATATACGTGTGTGTATGTGTGTGTGTGTGTGTGTGTGTGTGTGTGTGTGTGTGCGGATGCAGACGCCAAGGCCGACACAGAAAGAAAGAATGATGGTTGAAATGGATTGAGATTGTACATATGTATATGCTTTTATATACTTGTGGACGCTGACGTCGAGGCCTAGTGGTAGTATAATAGCTCTTCTCTACTTCATGGAGGCGAGCTATAAAGTAACAATATCACACAATTAGTGCCCTTATTTTGAGCTTATTTGACGCATTGTCCGCCTGGGGAATATGCCATGTTATATGAGGGTAACATACAACTCCAGAACAAAGACTATAATTGTTTTATTATGCTGACGAAAAACGAATTTACTTTTTTAAAAACGACAGAATCTGAGATATTGTATTCCGAGTGATCCAATACCTTTATGAACAAATTAAAGCACAGTTGTCTCATATAAAGGAAACCAGAAAGAGAGAGAGAGAGAGAGAGAGAGAGAGAGAGAGAGAGAGAGAGAGAGAGAGAGAGAGAGAGAGAGAGAGAGAGAGAAAATAAACAAAGCTAAGCGAACAAGTAAACAAACAAAAAATGAGTTCAAAAATTAGGGGAAAGGCAAAATAGTGTGAAGTTTACGCGTGTGTGAGTATAATACGTCGTGGACTTGAGTGTAACATATGGACATAAGTGCAGATACATGTATTATTTTTTAAGTAAAGATAACATATGTTAAATGTTACATGTTTGAATTTCAACAAATGGTCTACGGGATTCTAAAACTGAGATATTATATATATTTTCAACTAAATATTGCGAAATACTGGACCCAATATTATGTAGCAGGGAATGCCCGAACTTGCGATGCTCAGTCAATAAATGATTTACTATATATTTCAAAACATGCATATTAGTCGTTCTTTTATGTTTTAGAAATAACACCAATGAAGCAAAAATCATTTGACTGTTTTATTGACCATTTTACATGTCGTTAATATTATAAGTGAAACCTGAGCACCGCGCAGTAATGCACGCCACTTTACTACTATGGTTGATTTCGCGCATGTGGAGTGGTGCTACATAAGCATTGAAAGAAACTACATTTGCAAAAGAGGATGAAACATCATGTAGCCAAAGAAACACACAATAATACTGACAATAGGGAACAAATGTGTGCCTTCAGTAAATGACGCAATATATGAAAGATAATTGAAGGTACAATGATGAAGATCCTTCGAAGGTGTTCTTTGTGGGCGACTTCATCCTTATTCACTGTTGCTGTCATGGTGGAAGCAGTACTTGAAGCGAATATATTTGGAACGGCAGTGTGCATCAGGATGACTTCTGTTACTGTGCGCTTAATTTCGAGTCGTAGGCTGTGATTCATGAAATATTTATGTTCCATGTGACCTGCATAATTTTGGGTTGTGGGGCTCCGGCTTTAGAGAGTTTCGTAACTGTTGTTCTTGAATGGAGTGACTGGTAATTCTGCTTCGAAAGCCAGCATTTTTAGCCGCAACCTTCATCAGTTAACTGAGGGTATTTT
The DNA here is from genome assembly GCA_029931535.1 of Margaritifera margaritifera. Taxonomy (NCBI): domain Eukaryota; kingdom Metazoa; phylum Mollusca; class Bivalvia; order Unionida; family Margaritiferidae; genus Margaritifera; species Margaritifera margaritifera. Next base: position 42,995 of record JAQPZY010001140.1, on the reverse strand, counting down.
GGTCCATCGGTTTTGGTTAATACCTGGAAATAACGAAACGACTCCAAAATGAAATCTACATCCTTATTTTATGGGGTATTATCAAATCAAAGACTAATGGGCTACAATACCCTGGGCTCACTGATGAAGGATGTGGCTGAAAATGGGGGCCTTCAGAATAGAATTTACCAACCTGAAAACAATGGCTACGAAACTCTCCAAAACAGAAGCCCCACCAAACAGATTTATGCAGGTCACATGGCACATGACTATCTCATGAATCACAGGGACGACTCTTAGCTAAGCGAAAAGGAGCAGAAGTTATATTCTTCAATCCTGAAGCACGATGCTGTTCTAAATATACTCGCCACAAATACTGCTTTTACCATGACAGCAAAAGCGAATAAGAATCAAGCCGCCCACAACGACCACCTTCGAGGGATCTTCCTGATGCATTTCTTCATAGTTGTACCTTCAATTTTGTATTGTGTTATTTGCTAAAGGCTCTCGTTTGTTCCCAATATCGATATTTTGTTGTGTTTTTAATTACAGGTTATTCCATCCTATTTAACAAACGTAGTTTCGTTCACTGCTGACAGAGCATCACCACACCTACGCGCGCGCTTCCATAATAGTAAAGTAGTTTGTATTACAGTGCGGAACTCAGGTTTCATTCACAAAATAAACGACGTATAAAATGCTCAATTAAACATTAAATTTAGTTTTTTGTTTCATTTGTGTTATTTCTATAACATAAAAGAACGATTAATATGTTTGTTTTAAGTGTTTAATGAAAAGATTATTAACTGATCATTGAGAAATGCTGGGCCTGAAGTCATGTGACACAGAATGCACGAGCTTGCCTTGTAATATGTATATATATATCGTGGGTATCAAATTCAGGTATGTCCAACTCACATATGAAAATGGCCTCTACCCAAAGTGACTGCTACCATCACCTGAATGTCCAGCAAATATTTGTTCACAGATCTTCTATACATTGTTAAAAATTATCATCCTTTTAAAGTGCATTTGATTTTTATGCCTGAAGTTGTTTTGAGGCAGGTAAGTGTTCTTGATAGCCACCATCATCAGGGTTAACTATAGCTCAAATCCCGTCCCTTGTGTTACGACTCTAGGGGTAATGTAACAGAATAAAAGACACAAACAAGCTTTCAAGATTAAAATGCAAATCTTTAATTTCCTAAAATATTAAAAGAATTAAAATAGTTCAACAAATAATCAAAGTGAAAGAATTAAAATAACTTACTGTATAGAATATCCTAAAAAGTCCTAAATTGTTTTAAAGTTCACTTCCTGATGTTAATCCAAATAATCCGGATGTGGTATTCCGAATGAAAAATAACCTGTACTGTGTTGAAGCTGACAAGTTCTGATAAAATCCAAAATAATCCTTGCAAGTCTGGAATCTCACAAGTTTTAGAATAATGTCCGATAATTCCATGGAGCTGTATAGTAATTCAGATGAATTACTAATTAAATAAATTCCACACTGAACTGAATAATTTCAATAACCTCTCTTCGATTAAGCAATGGTAAAGAATGATAATTCCCAAGATTATTCCCTATATATCTTTACTAAGTGCGCAGAATTAAAAGGGAATGTCCTTTCTCCGTCTTTAATAATATGGTATTTCAAAATAACACAACCCTCTAAGAACCAATCAGGAACTAGGTTACGCGTCATTTACCCAAAGGTCTAGCGTACTAAAAATCTTAAAGAGTAAACATAATGTTATTGTAGTATGGAATGTGACCTTTCAATGTTGATTTCCAAAAAGTACAAAGCCAGGTCGACTTCATTTCCCGCGCAATTGATCATGTGACCACTTATTGATCGAGCATTAGTCGTATCTATACTGATATGCTAACCCCTATTCAGACTAAAACAGAAATCATAAATTAGTAAATTAAATCATTATAAAAAGGTAAAAAGGTATGATTCCGTAACACTTGTGTCTCAGCTACAAATTCACGTTGATTGGGAAAAGTCGAAGTTGACAGCTGGAAGGTGGCAGTGGTGGGATCGAACTAAAAATCTGGATCCCAGCTTGCTACATCATCCGTGCGTGGATACTCTGCCTCTTCTGAGAAGTCATCACATTCAAAATGTCTGGCATCAACTGATGATTTGATCTGAATGAACCAAACATATATGCCTTTGATTAACATTCAGTTAATACAGAATCAATGAAGTGGCAAAAGAAGAAAATTAAAATATCTAGAGAGCTCGATGGATAGATAAATATAAATCAATATTAATGGCAAAAATACGATTCACTCAGTTGGTGAAGATAATGCTTCACGTGGTCGACAATACGCTCGCGATAGATGCAGATAGCAGTTGTCTTTTAGTGTAATTAGAAAGTCACGCGGTCGACAATTAGCTGGCGTTAGATGCAGATAGGGGTTGTATTTTTTATTGTAAATCGGACGTCAGACCATGATAACTGGATGAAAGGGCATATGAGAGTCATGCCCTATTTTAATTCATCTAATGGTAGACAGGAAGGAAAACACCGGTAACTCGTTCATTTTCATTGGCCCTTAAGTATGTAGTTTTGCAGAAACTGACATATTAGTCGTTACTAATACGTGTGGATATGACTCTGATGGCGAGGAGGTTCCTATTGTCTTTGATTGTTGGGATTTTCATCAGCTGTTCGAATCAACCACGTAATCCACTAAATTGTTATCTCAGGAATAACAGCAAATTCGCAGTAAGTAATTATGTTGTCTTTTTCTTTTTATTTGCTTGATTCTAGGCGGGTTGGGAGGTTATTTGGGGGCAGGGCTTGGGAAATACCGTTAAAAATTATATATGTGGTGAGGGGGTTGTTTGGATTGGGGTTGGGTATTACCGTGGAAGACTATATATATATATATATATATATATATTTATATATATATATATATATATATATATATATATATATATATATATATAGAGAGAGAGAGAGAGAGAGAGAGAGAGAGAGAGAGAGAGAGAGAGGGAGAGAGAGATTCTAACCGATGGAATGAAAGGTGCTTCCATTGTTTTATTTCTTAAACCCTCCCATTGGAATTCGTCAAACCATCCATGTTTTGGTATTTCCTGCGCGGAAAAGCTCCTGGCAGGGTTATTCCTTGGAAAGAAAGGAAGGAGAACGCCTGAATGAAATTCATATCATACGTCAGTTATGCAGACGGCGCATGGATAATATATGCATGTGTCTTGTGGTTTACTTTTATAGGAGCTTTGTTCATAAGCAAAGTCTTCTGATACAAAGACCCAGGCAATAAATGTCTTGCTACACTTCACCATCATGCATCAGACGCAAATATTAGATACGTGCCATTCTTCGTACATTACATAACAAAAGGGCTGTCGTCATTGTTAGGCAAGGGCATTGTGTATTCTTTAAGTATTTAAGATGAAAGAAATATGTTAAAATGTTATGTTGATATCATTATTTATTGCTAATACGCTTTCAAGCAAATAATTGGGTTTCAAAAAATTCATCAAAATGTAAAGTTTGACAGCGCACGCAAACACACCCAAACCGTGTAACGTAGATGGACGTAAAATGTAATATATATATATATATATCGAGTAGGTAACAATATAGTAATGGTAACATTTGAACTCTATATGCTACATATATAGTTTTATGGTTACCTTTTTCTTAAATCTAATAGAAAATTATTATCAGGTGTAAAACAACTGATTCGGTGCGACAAATTTGTATATCTACTGATGTGAGATAAGGAAATCCCGATTTGGGGCATTGTTCTCACCTACTCACCTTAATATTTACTAATTCATTTGATTTTCTTCCTGTCATCAATTATGTTTTACCACAATCAAACGATAAGGTTTGAAGCTGTGACATTGAAATGTTTCAATGAAATATTGAGTACGTTTTGGATGTTGTGACTTGAGATTAAAGGTTTGTTATCTTCATTTTGTTCCCTATGCTTAAATTAATCAGGGTCCCGCCATCCTTATACTCGCTTTGCAATCGCTGTTCTAGAATGTAACTAATCTAAGACGACAAGCTTTCTTCTCTGTTTAGTTTCTGCATGAAATCTTCAGCGATCTTATGTCACTTGAGAAGACAACAGCATCGATACCCTTCTTACCTGCATAGTTTCCGTATGAAATCTTCAGCGATCTTTCGTATTTCGTTTGGGAAGGCAACAGTATCGATTCCCTTCAATATGTTATTATAAGTCTTCATGTCATCATCCTTCTCTGCAAATAGGGAGCTGGAAGAAGAAATGCAATTGCTGAATGATAATAAACTTCATGTGGTGGCTAATTACTTGTGAAAACGTACATAAATTCTAACATAGACGGACCGACATATAAGTAAATTTTAAAGTTTACTTGAGATAAAGGAAACAAAGAAAACTATTGAAATGTTTTGAACCAAGTTGTAATGTCTCTATTATATGTCTTCCTCTTCTTCTCTGAGTTATCCCACATAATGGAAATTAATCAGCCCATACTACATCCCACATAATGGAAATAAATCAGCCCATACTACATCCCACATAATGGAAATAAATCAGCCCATACTAACATCCCACATAATGGAAATAAATCAGCCCTAACTACATCCCACATAATGGAAATAAATAAGCCGATACCACATCCCACATAATGAAAATATATCAGCCCATACTACATCCCACATAATGGAAATAAATCAAGCCATACTACATCCCACATTGTGGGAATAAATCAGCCCATACTACATCCCACATAATGGAAATAAATCAGCCCATACTACATCCCACATAATGAAAATAAATCAGCCCATACTACATCCCACATAATGGAAATAAATCAACCCATACTACATCCCACATTGTGGGAATAAATCAGCCGATACTACTTCCCACATAATGGAAATAAATCAGCCCATACTACATCCCACATAATAGAAATAAATCAACCCATACTACATCCCACATTGTGGGAATAAATCAGCCCATACTACATCCCACATAATGGAAATAAATCAGCCCATACTACATCCCACATAGTGGAAATAAATCAGCCCATACTACATCCCACATAATGGAAATAATGAGCCCATTCTACATCCCACATAATGGAAATAAATCAGCCCATACTACATCCCAAATAATGGAAATAAATCAGCCCATACTACATCCCACATAACGGAAATAAATCAGCCCCATACCACATCCCACATAATGGAAATAAATCAGCCCATACTACTTCCCACATCATGGAAATAAAAAAAGCCCATACTACATCCCACATAATGGAAATAAATCAGCCCCAAACCACATCCCACATAATGGAAATTAATCAGCCCATACTACTTCCCACATAGTGGAAATAAATCATTCCATACTACATCCCACATAATGGAAATAAATCAGCCCATACTACATCCCACATAACGGAAATAAATCAGCCCATACTACATCCCACATGATGGAAATAAATCAGCCCATACTACATCCCACATAATGGAAATTAATCAGCCCATACTACATCCCACATAATGGAAATAAATCAGCCCATACTACATCCCACATAATGGAAATAAATCAGCCCATAACTACAAATAGAGAGAGTAAATATTTTGGAATTATAATAGACTGTCAAGGCTCAAATGATTGAGCAGCATGTCACAGGGTAAATACACATTTACGGTTTTTTGCATTCCAATACGATAACTATATATGTATGTATGTATGTGTCCAAGCACAACCCCCGGTATTTCTATTATGAATAGTTTCTAGTGTATGAAATAAAGTTGAACACTTTTCTGAAGTTTAACACAGACTATATTTATGAAAATCAGCTTTCTATTTAAATCGATATGCTTATCTTGAGGTTCTTTTTTAAAGAAAAGGTCTCATATTTTTGTACGAGATAATGTGTCGATAATTATATTCTCTTTTATCTGCTAAATACATTTCATTGTTTATATGATGATATGTTAATAATTATTCTTGCATGATTGGAGCAGTTGTGACTATTTTGACGTTTGCATTTTAGCAACCTCCACTGTGCTCAGAGATCATAAGTTCACGTGCTGGTTGAATATATGTTTGTTTTTTTTTTTATTTTTATTTTTTTTTTACACATACACGCTTATACACACACGTGTGCGCGCAAAGCGTCGGTGCACATCAAACAGTATATGATTTCGATACAGAGTTCCTGTCATCCTTACCAGCCAGAAAGCATAGCAAATACGAGAACTCCCAAGGACCAAATATCGGCAGCTGTGTTGTGCCCTTTATTTAAAATGATCTCTGGGGCCATATACTCTGCCGATCCACACATCGTCTGGGCCTTTTTTCCCTGGTCTCACCTTCTTGGCGATCCCAAAGTCAATCTATCGAGAAAAAGCAATGCATAAAAGATAGGTGTTGTATAAAACTGAAAGGTAGAGTATGTCCCGAAAGTAATGTTGAATTGAAAATTACCGGCCTTAAGTTACAATATGACTGGTCAATGTTTAAAATAATTTGACTAATATCAGCATGAGTTTGGACGGGATGAACGATCATTGGTTCACCGAATACAGTTTATATCAACACGAAATGTGTTGCACATAATTTCTCTAAAGGTTTTCCACACCAAGAATGGCATGCTGGTTCTTACAGTACGGTTTACCGTGTGTTTGTTTCAGTTTACCAGCCACTCCACCACCCACCCCCACCCTCGTGTACATGCAGAGCTTGTCTCTAGCATCATTAATTTGACTAAGGCATGAGTTAGTATTTAAAAATAAAATTGAACCAAAAACTATACTAAAGCTGTGTAATTGCATTATTTCAAAGTTTGTTGTTTTGTTTCCGTGACAATGGCAATTTGGTGCAGTAAAAAAAGAATATTTCAATTTTGTTTGTATTTATTTTATGATTAAGTAACCATAAAAGTTAATGTAAATTATTTCACTGCAATATATAATATTGTACATAACATTGCTAATTTGTGAACTGTGACAACTCACATTGTTAGTTTGTGTATTATGTCAACCCAGAGTGAAATTAGGACTACGAATCTCAAACATGCAAATTCACGCAAAAAGGGTAAACAATAGTTGATAATGTTTAACACATGAAGACAAATATTTCGAAGTGATGAAAAAAAAGAAAAATATTTCGAAGTGATATAAAAAAGAGAACAATTTTTCGAAGTGATATAAAAAAAGAGAAAAAGAACCAATGTTACAAGATTAGATGCATATGATTTAGTTTTAATATATCTTATTCACATGAAAGGCTAAAAGTGCTAGGCCACAAGTTCATCAAGATTAGAACCGGCCTTCCCCTTGCACATTTAAAATACAAAACAAAGATTTGTCAGAGAGTTTTATTGAGGGAGATGGGAAGGCAAATATTTCAGTATGGGCACCAAACCATTTACTCGTATTGAAGAAAGGTATGCTATATGCTTATTTACAGGTACTTCTCGAGGAAACAAGTTTTATTGATTAATAACTAAACACGTAATTTACCCAGCAGAGGATATGCTGCATCTTCTAAAATTAGTTGCATTGAATGAAATACTGGATATTTTAGTGAAAGTGACCTTTGTAAAATACACCGAATCGCACATGTTTGCTTTGTCATCCTACACAAAAACCAAGAGACTGAGCTCAATAAACACGTTATTGTCTGTTTAGACCTTAATCCTGTTTTCTATTTAATGCAGACAACATTCTTCTCTGATTAGCAGATCTCCAGAAAAATCAAAGAAATTTATTAATCAGTTTTAATAACTAAAATGGGGTGCAATAACGGCTGAATGGCCCATTTATTTTTGTAGATTTATAGAGATATCTTGCAGGATTTTATAGTTATGTTCCAGAAACGAATGTTTGACTGATGGGTGAATGAGTAAATGAACACAAAAATGAATTAGAACGTGAAATAGATTTAAAATGAAGAATTGCAAGTAGCAAAATGTACATTTTAAAAACAAACAAAAACAAACAAACAAACAACAAAAAAACAGAAAAAAAACCAAAAAAACAAAAAAAAAAAAAAAAGAAAAGAGACGGGGGGGGGGGGCAACATTTGGATGATATTTCGGAAAAGTCAAATAATTCTAGATGGCTTTGGAGTAATTCCCCTGAAATTAAATTGCTGGATGGACAAGCAAATGGAAACCTATTATTTGTGAATAACAAAAGAAACGTCCTGATCACACTTCCAATATGTGTACAAAACATCATGGAGATATCTCACATGACTTTGGAGTTCTACTCTGAAAACAAAAGCGTTGACAATGGATGGATGTATGGACAGAACAAAAACAAATATTGATGCGCACGAATTATAAATAGCACAAGGCACATCTGCACAACTAGTCAAACAAGTGCACCAAGTTTCTTAGAAATAAATTGAACAGCTTGAGAGTTATGCTCTGAAAGTGAAAGTGGAATACAGAGACGCATTACGGGCAGACAGACGGACAGAGCGATACGAGGTTGGGGGTTGGAGGGCGTGGAGAAAATGATAAAGTCAGATAAGAAGTGTTCATACTGTTGCATGTATGATTTAGGGTGTCCTGTATATTTTTCACTACAGCGACTTCGTAGAGTCAAGCCCTTTGTTACTGCATAAAAGGACACCCAGTTAAACTCATGACGTCACAGCGTGTATATGATATTTGACCGGAATTGCTAAAATTACTTGAACATGCTGATCTTTACACGTGCTTAACTCGGCAACAAATGAGTGTGTGTATGTGCAATTGTTCGCATTTAATTTGTTTAAGAACTGAACTTCATATTGTACAGAATTCATAAAACCATCAAGCTTGAACATTGAACACGCACTGCATGAATGGCCGTCGTGAAGCGAAGCGAAGGCTGTTCATGTACAGTGTGTAATAGATTTTCAAGTTTCATGAGTTTTCAAATTCTGTAAAGTACGAAGTTCAATTCTTATAATTGCAAACAGTTATAAGAACAAAATTACAAACTATATAGTTCACCATTGCCATGATTTAAAAATATTGTCATAGAACACAAGAAGAGCGCATGAATACAAAAGTAATTCTTTTCTGGCGTTATTATCTGATGCCTACACATTTTCTGGGCCACATGATGTGATTTTAAACGATCTAAGTGCTTGATACCAAGATTTGGTAATAGTATGTAAATATTTAAACATGAGCCAATTAAATGCAAAAAAAATTGTCCGTCCATAGTACATTTTAGAATGTGCGTGTTTCCTGTGTAGCCAAGCACATCTCTCATCTCTCTGTCTGTCTCTCTGTACATATATATATATATATATATATATATATATATATATATATATATATATATATATATATATATATATATATATTGATCATTTAAAATTCGATCAGTTGGAAGAATGTAAGTGTCTCAGTGAACGAGGAAAATTATATTGATCATGTAAATTTCGCTCAGCCGGAAGAATGTCAAGTGCCTCAGTGAATGATAGTCAAAGTCGTAATGTATTTGAGAGTAAAATTCTGGAGGCATACATACCAGTTTTACATATCCTTTGGAGTCCAGGAGAACGTTTTCGGGCTTTATATCTCTGTGGACGATTCCTTTTGAGTGTATAAAGATGAGTGCCTCTGCTACACAGGCAGTGTAGAATTTTGCAGCTGTATGACTGAGGTTTTCTCTATAACAAGAAATCATCAAGTTTAGAAGCGTAAATTAAAATAGCATTAGACTCTGTTCAAGTAGACTTACATAGATTTATTGGGGGGTGGGGGTGCGTTAAGTTGTCAAACCCAATTGGAACATTTTCGTCTCCTTGCGAAGAGTGACACTGATTAACACTGTCGAGAAAGAATCTATTCTCTCGTAAGAGACAAGAAAGTGAACTGTTCTGCAAAATATACCGCAATAATGCGAATTCATCCAGACAACCTGCATGTAGAGTAGTGGATTTTGTGAAAGCTCCGTAGATAAACGTGAGGTGATTGGGTTTCTTGTCGGCCGAGTTCGCTTCCATCTTAGAAAATATATTCCCAATGTTTTGATCACAATCGGCACATGAACCAATAAACATATTACTACTATTGAACTACTAAAAAGTTTGCGATAAAACTTAACATACACATTCAGTGGCGTAGCGGGGGGGGGGGGGGCAAGGTGGGAGGAACTAAGGGGGCGGTGGCATCGGGCGGCTCTTTCTGATTTATGTGCATCTCGATTTGTATTGGAAATGGGCAGCAAATAGCCAGATAATAAAACGATTTCTAGGATTAAAACAATGCATGTTGGGAAGACAATTAATGAAACCCTCGATTATTTTTTCCATGTCTCGGTGCAAATCCTAACATATTTTTTTTTCTTTCCCAATTTGTTCCTTTTCAATTAAAATAGCCCTTACATTTTGGGAGAGTACAGACTAAAACGTCGATTGGCGAAATAATTAGGCTGGATTGAAATGATAGCTGTCTAAAAGTGAAGAGGAATGATCAGGCTACCTATATTATTAAATATGATCGTGGTAAGCCATTGAAACACCTACTGTCAAAAATGCTAGCAAATTCTATTTTTCTCAGCATACAATTTATGTGCATCTCGCTGTATTGGAAATGGACAGCAAATAGCCAGATAATTAAACGATTTCCAAAATTAATATAATCTATGTTGAGGCTGGCACAGAGAAAAATAAATCCCAATCGAGGAATTACATTTTTTGTCTCCCACGAGGCACTATTGAGCAGGGAAACAAATAATGTAACCCTGCGGCTGTGATTTCATTGCTGGTTGCAAACCCCAATATACATTATTTTTCTTACTCAATGAATATAGTTTAGTGCATTCAACACATACAGCATTCATCAGGTGCTATTATTTCCTCACGTTTCCTCTATGTCACTCGGACTTGAAACATTTTACGAAAATCTGAATAATTGTATAGAAAGAATCATACTACATCTGTCGCTCTCACAAGAAAAATAAATCACAGTTGTACTTTTGTATGTGTTGTCTTTATTGTATCAAGTGCGTTAAGAGTCACGGGCTATTGTTTTCTAAACACTGTGCATTAATACAAATATGTTAATAAGGCAATGGCGTGACCACTCGGCTGAATGTCAACATGTTCTACGCTTGAGAAAAATAACAACAACATAAAGCAGATAGTAAAGAAATATTATCAATTTTGATCTATAGGTATCGTTTGAAAATAACAGCAATTAATTCATTTTGTCTATCAGGATAGTTTTTAATATCTAAAAAGTAGTTTATAAGATACCTTTTAACTCTTGAAAGAGTAGTTCTAGCAAGTGCTGTAATTAGCGCGTGGACATCATGACTGAGACAACCATGGTCGGACAACCGGCCCGAAATAGCAAAAGTAAAGTTGGCACATCAACTAGATTTCTCTGTCGCGTGTGTGAGAAAGAGGAAACTCGCTCATAGATAGGCCTAGCAACATTTTTTAAAAAAAATTTTGTGGACTTGCAATATAAATTTGTTCCTTCAACTTCCAAAATGGCTGCCTTCAAGGTCATTCTTAAGCCTTTATATGGCTACTTATTTTGAAAGGATGATCGTATCGATATAATGTACTGTAATTGTTATAAACTGCATGCTAGTCTCTAATAGTGTACGACACATACTACCTATTAAATATGTCGTGCACTCTTATTGCAAGAGTAATTAATTTTTGATCCTAAGAGGAACTGTAGACACAACACATTGCGCAGCAGGTTGAGTTCACCAAAGTAATAAGTACCTCTAATGAAATTCAGTTTAAATAATTATTCTAAATTACTTCAGCTAATCCACATTGAACAAATAAAATATCAGAATATACTTTCTAAGATATGAAATGTCTTTAAATGATATTCTCTTTAACATGTTTCAGATGTATGGCATGCAACATTTTGAGATGATTCAACGTATTTCAGGGCTAGATTTCAGATTGTTGGTTATATCCGTCGTAAATGACGTACACCTAAGTCGCTACCAAGATGTTAGGGCGAACACCTTCTGTGGGAACAAGGATCAACCTCTCTCAATTTTGGGTACCTGTACAGGTAAAGAATTGAGCGGACGAGCCAATTCTTGAATGTAAATAGGTATATGTTGTGTACCTGCTACTCATGAAACTACCCGGCGTCCTAATTTAAGGGTAATGGTATCATCTGTTTACAGTAATAGTTACTGTATATGAATCTCATTTATCCTTGTAGACCAGTTAATACTGTGCTCCAATTTCGTAATTGAAATTTATGACATGTGGTAGAGAGTTCATGCTTAAGGTGGCGCTCCTCAGTTACGTATTTTGCATAGGGTTAGATTTTTCAAGAAAAAGAATTACCCTGGTTTTCCTCACTGGTTGTCCTGGCTATTTAAAAAAGACCTTTGGTAGACAGTTCATTTTTAAGGCCCCATTTGCGTGCATAACATGAGGTATCTATGGGCTTTCTTTTTCCTGATGCCAAGAGCTATTGTTTGTTGTCTCTATGACGGGTATGAAGGATATGATGATCCACTGTTTTCAGACATGGATTAGCCAAGTCATGTCTTACTATACTATCGGTGTACAAGGATATGATGATCCAATGTTTTAAACCATGGATTAGTCAAGTCATGTCTGACTATACTATAGGTGTACAAGGATATGATGATCCACTGTTTTCAGACATGAATTAATCAAGTCATGACTGACTATACTATAGGTGTACAAAGATATGATGATCCACTGTTTTCAGACAAGGATTAATCAAGTCATGTCTGACTATACCATAGGTGTACAAGGATATGATGATCCAATGTTTTAAACCATGATTAGTCAAGTCATGTCTGACTATACCATAGGTGTACAAGGATATGATGATCCACTGTTTTCAGACATGAATTAATCAAGTCATGTCTGACTATACTATAGGTGTACAAGGATATGATGATCCAAAGTTTTCAAACACGGATTAGACAAGTCATTTCTGACTATGCTCTAGGTCTACAAGGATATGATGGTCCACTTATTTCCAATAATGGTTAGTCAAGTCATGTTTTACTATGGTATAGGTCTACAAGGATATGATGATCCATTAATTTCAAACATGGGTTGGTAAAGTCATGTCAGACTATACCTCTTGAACGATCTGGTAATCCACTGCTTTCAAACATGTATTAGCTAATGTTTACGAACGGGGAAAGTATGCTGAAAACACAATAAATTACGCCTGTTACATTACAATACCTGTCTCATTTGCATCATTATGTTTTATGTACATGTCTGCAAATGAATAAGTTGTGTAAATTGAATTTGTTACGCATGCCGAAAACTTGCACACCCTCTTTCTGGACGATTCCATGTTGTATTGACATAAATATTTATGTTTGTATCATCAGATCTTTGTAGACCTATAACTGACTGATGTCTTCCGCAATGCCATTTTCTTCAGTTAAATTTCAAACTTAACTAACATTTGCTAAAATCGGGGGTACATATATCTTTTTAAAACTTACTCTTTATTTATCAGTGTCCACAGCTCACCTCCAAGACATGTCTCCATTAAAAAATACAGATATTTATCGACCTTAAAAGTTTTATACAACCTTGAAAAAGAAAGAAAAATGACTTTAAAATCTGTTATTAGAACATGCTAACCTAAACGTTATCACGCATGACTTGCCTGTAATGGTATTAGCACATTCAACTGAAGATATCTTAATTATAAATATTTTTGAACGGACGGAATCAGGGAATTTAGCTAGTGAATTTTCATTTGGTCTAAAGTACCTCATCTTCTTCAATTTCTTAATGGCGCTTTTTTTTGCACGAGTATATAATTCGATAGCAATTTCCACATCAAAATCGATATCGTTTTAAAAGAGATTTATTTATTTATTTATTTATTTATTTATATTTCATTTGTCTACCTCAAGTGACTTTTTGCCTGATCGTTCAGGTGGTGTTCGCTCAATCATGCTAACAAGATAACATGACAATCAAATTTTATTTGTCTACCTCAAGCGGTGTTTGCCTAATTATACTAGGAAGTATTTTGTTAACAAAAGGTTCAAAATGCCAAACAATATTGGCATGTTGTTATAATGATATAAAAATCAAGTCATCTAAATATACATGTAAATATGCCTACCAAATTGTATTTATCTGCCGCATTTTTTCCCCGCACAATCGGGCCAAAGAAAGCATAATCCGGAAGGATAAAGAGACGGGCAGAAGTAACAAATAAGCACCACCACCCAACCCCCATTCTGACTCGGGCTGCAAGCATCGGGAACATACAAATTAAAAATCATAACCTTACCTTACAATAAAATCTGATTTTAATTCCGCCATAATGTTCTTTTCATTCAGGACATCTTCTTGGTCCCCCATCGCTACAATGTGCTGCTTGCTGAGGATCTTTAAGGCATAAGTTCTATTGGTGTTATTGTTGTCTTGTACCTGAAAATTATTCAAAAGTGTTATGAAACAATCTTTTCTAAGGACTGCTGAATTCGTTTGATATAATCGAAAGGTATTGTCTTTGCTAAAGGATTTGTATTTGTGTCGTACAATTTCAAGGTATTGTCTTTGCTCAAGATATGTATTTGTGTCGTACAATATGACGGTATGGTCTTTGCTCAAGACTTGCATATGTGTCGTGCAGTTTCAAGGACTTGTCTTTGCTCAAGATTTGTATTTGTGTCGTACAGTTTAAGGTGTTGTTTTTGCTCATGTTATGTATTTGTGTTGTACAATTTCAAGACTTGTAATTGTGTCGTACAATTTCAAGGTATTTTTAGATCATGTATTGTATTTGTGTTGTACAGTTTCAAGACTTGTATTTGTGTCGTACAAAAATTTCAAAGTATTATCTTTACTCAAGATTTGTATTTGTGTCGTACAATTTCAAGGCATTGTCTTTTGCTTTTCTCACTTATAGATAATGATTTACAACACTCGGTGTCACTCACAATCATTGTATTTCGTGGTATGGCCTATTCACGTCGTTGTTTTCGAAGATTCAGTATAGGATGTTATGTATCATGTTTACATACTTAAATTTTGTTCATGATTGTAAGTTTTATTGTTATTTGAAAATACATAATTAACTATTGTCCATGCTTGTAAGTTGTTTAGACTTTTATGACATGTGTCAGGTACGCCAGTATTTTTCCATTAGAATTACTCATATTCTGATGTGACATAGGTAATGTAGGCATGTGTATTTATATACAGACTTTGGTAAACAAATTCATTCCTGTTCTAGAATTCATGGTCAAAAGATCATTAAGGAATTACAGTTGTGTTGTTGAAATCCGATATAATTTGAGAGGAATTATTTATTTAAAATATTCGTTGGAAGTACTAAAGTGCTCATTGACTTTTTTACAAAATAAATAAAGTTTGAACGACTTTATGTTAACATTCTGATTGATTAGGTAAAATGTACACTTAGATAAATAACAAATCGTAATCATTTTATCTTTATAATTCCAATTGTTATCTTTTCTGTCGTGAAAACAACGGACTCCATCAACAAAGCGTTTGATTTTAAGTAGCGAGTAGTTTTCGTGTATTAGCTTCTTCATATTGTGTCAGAATAATAGCCCCATCTCCGCTAGCCAAGGGTCGTCGATCCACATCGTTTTTTTAACATCGATGTGGAACAAAGTGTAGCAACTATCTTTCGCAAGCGGACATCACCTAACTCTTACAAAATCACTACGCAAGAATTAATGAGAGTCAACATGATTTGTATTGAGCAAAACCATTTTTTTTTTTTTTTACTGAGCAAAATTACTTAATGTGTTTAGCATTCATGCTTATTCCGTTGTTCGATCTTTCTCCAAAAGCAAGTCACATCCATTTTTAGTGAGATCCGCTGCTCTTACATCATATGAACATGGCCCTAGATATCAACCGATTGAAACACCATGTCGAAACAAATAGAATTATTTTTTTACATTACAGTTGCTCTTAAAAGCCTGCCATATGCTTTGTTTGGCAACAGCGGTGAGTGTTCGGGTGCAGGAAAGACATGCGACTGCAATGTTTGAACTTCTAATCCGAGATTTTGCTTGCCGTTGCAAAATTTGATCTGAAGTCATAAGGGGAGGTAGGTGGGGGATAGATGTCAGCCGATTGGGCACCAAAAGTGTGCCCCACAATTAACTGATGTGTAAATCAGTCAGTCACATGGGAGAAAATGCAGTCATTTCTAAACAATATGAATTATTTAGGGTCACGTACTTCCCGAGTGGCACACGTGGTTAGGTTAACAACTAAATCACAAAACTACCTTTCATCTAATTTAAATTGTATTCAAGGCAAGAGAGCTTTTTTAGTTTGTGCAAAAATAATTTCATTCGCAAAGAAAGTTGCGAATACTTTTCTTCGCGGCAAAAGTAATGGGATTCGAAGAGACTTCTTCGAGAAGAACATGCACTCATTATAGAGGGAAATTGTGTATTTACCTCCACAGGGACAAAACTCAAGCGTTTTTTTGTATGACTTCATTTGAAACGAAAATGCAGATTTCTGTTTGGAAAGAGCAACGGTGATGGACTGTCAGAAATAAAGAAAATAATGACCTTGATCTTAAACTTTATGATGTATATGGTCCCAAATGTCTTACGCATCAACCTCCTGTAATGATACAAACACGTACCAAATTTTGTCAATTCATGTTACTAGTATATGGCCTAAATGCTAATCAGTAAAAAGGAAAGTGTGAGGACAAGTTTATTGTGAAGATAGGACCCAAGATTGGACTAAAATCTTACATGCAATCCATCACTTGGCAATGATAGACGAATGTACCAACATACGTCAGTTACAAATCAGAAAAAAGGTATGAATGACGGAGAGGCAAGAGAAAGTACTCCCTGTCTCCCGCTTCTTCTCGAGAAAGACGAGCGTTTAGTTGCGTCTGATGTTCTACGTCACAGCAACTCAAGTAGAATATTTAGTGACCAGTGACGAGGCAGTTGGAGTAAAGGGCCTTGCCCAAGGATACGCTACTGTACCTAACCTGGACTGATCCGATGGTTTGATTCAACGCTAACCAATAAGCCGCATCGTCTCCTGTCTCCATTAGTCCAATGATACGATTCAACACTAACCAATAGACCACTACGTCTCCTGTCTCCATTAGTCCTATGATAGGATTCAACACTTACCAATAAGCCACAGCGTCTCCTGTCTCCATTAGTCTTATGGTAGAATTCAACACTAGCTAATAAGCCACAGCGTCTCCTGTCTCCATTAGTCCTATGACAGGATTCAACACTAGCCAATAAGCCACAGCGTCTCCTGTCTCCATTAGTCTTATGGTAGAATTCAACACTAACCAATAAGCCACTATGTCTCCTGTCTCCATTAGTCCTATGATAGGATTCAACACTAACCAATAGGCCACTACGTCTCCTGTCTCCATTAGTCCGATGGCTGGATTCAACGCTAACCAATAAGCCACAGCGTCTCCTGTCTCAATTAGTCCGATGGTAGGATTCAACATTAACCAATAAGCCACAGCGTCTCCTGTCTCCATTAGTCGTTTCGTACAATTTGCAGCAGGGTACATCGGGGAAAAAATGCAAGGGACAAAAATTGGAGATTAAAGTACTTACCAATATTACCCTTCCAAAACCTCCAACACCCAGCGGTGTTACTCTGCACAGATTTTGTAGCTTCAATTTGGACATTTCTGTTTCCAAACTAGAGGGATAGAATAGTAAAACGGAACAAATAGAAAGACGAGAAGTGATCATTTCTAAATGTAATCAGTAGAACATATACCTAAGTGTCATAGCCCACATTGACACATAAATAATGATTTACTTATTCATTTTTGTTTTCCTCTCAATCTTTCCATGTATGTATTCGTCTATCTAGCTAGCCATTTGTCTTTCTATCTATCTACAGCATGTAGAGATGTATGTATACATGTACGTACATATATATGTGTATGTCGGTATACGTGTGTGTATGTATGTTACAACTTTAATTTACTTCTTTTTGAATTTTAAATTTTTATGTGTTCCAGCCAAACTAACAAACTAATTTCCCTTTTGCTTCTGACACATCTTTGTTGACTTTAATGAATTCTTTGATTGTGTTGAGATGCTGAATACAAGACAGTGAAAATACAGGATGCGAGGTATTGAAATGAACACAATTAGTAATATTTAAAAATAGGTAGTACGTTGTAACTTTATTGATTGGTTAGACCTCCTAGATATTTATCTTTGTATAATAATATGGGTTCCGATAAATTAGTGAACAGGTTTTTGAGTTGATATCGTTGTTTACTGTCTAAAATTAAGAAGAGTTTATTCATAGTTTAAAACCGAAGTTTAAAGTAAATAATTTCATCTTGTTATACTTCCCTTTGAATAAAAATGTGCAACTGTTTAAATAAGTATGCTGTTAGATAAATGTTAATTGAATCCAAGAAATATGAAATGATAACTGAATCCAAGAAATATAAAATAATAATTGGATCGAAGAAATAGAAAATGATAATTAAATCCAAGAAATATAAAATGATAATTAAATCCAAGAAATATAAAATTATAATTGAATCCAAGAAATATATAAATGATAGTTGAATCCAAGAAATATAAAATGATAATTGAATCCAAGAAATATAAAATGATAGTTGAATTCAAGAAATATAAAATGATAATTGAATCCAAGAAATATAAAATCAAGAAATATATAATGATAATTGAATCCAAGAAATATAAAATGATAATTCGATCCAAGATATATAAAATGATAATTGAATCCAAGAAATATAAAATGATATTTGAATCCAAGAAATATAAGATGATAATTGGCTCCAAGAAATATAAAATGATAATTGTCACAACCCCGCTACCGTATTATGAATAATACTGCAGATCCACTACGGTATTATAAATAATACTGCAGAAGGTGTGCATTAAAATTTAATGACTCACGAGCCCCTAGTCAGCAATTCCGACTCTCTAAATACATGTAACAACTCAAGGTTGAATAGATAACAATTTTATCAAATATACGAATCAATGCAAGAATTTCATGGACACAATCTTCGGTTCAATATATCATAATACAATAATGGGCCGGGTTGACCAAATGCCCTTTACGCTTTAATTCTTCATATGGAAATTACTGTCCTATTGTGAGAGAGTCTCTGTTCAGTGAGTTGTCCCAAGTACTCATCTGTTCGAATGTATCTTCCTTCCTCCTTCCTTCCTCTTCCTCCTTCCGTACACCGTGCCTCTTGTGTACACCCTGGAAGTCTACTTGGCTTCCTTCGGACTTTCTCTCGGTGTCGTCACTGCGTACACCCTGGGAATCTCTCAGCGCCGACTCTTACGGGTACCCTGGGAGCTTCATTTTAGAAGCTTGTTTACCCAGTTCAATTCCCTTCTTTTTACTAGTTAAGTCTCGGAGTGGCTTTTAGCTAAAATTCCCTCCTCAACATAAGCTTTTCTGCTTTACTTAGACAATACGTCTCTCTCCCTCGAGAACTAGCAGCTCACGGATGGGTCTGTGCGCGTGTACGAATAAGAATGAAGCATTTTCCTGCCTAAAGGGTTAGCCCCTCCCACCGGTAGATCTAGCTTCTCTCATCCCTAATTGGTCGACACGCCTATCGTTTGATTTTCTTTCCGCTTGGGTCCAGATTTCTTCACACCTTCTTGGCGCGCCACGGGGTATCCGGCCCGAATATGAACTTCGCAATAGCCCCGCTGCACATGGATTAAATACCTTTGAAGCCAGTTCAGAGATCCGAAATTATGTAACTCCTAGTAAGACGTCCGGCCCACATGCTATGATTTCCGCAAAATTCTGCCCTTCAGTTCGTTACAATAATTGAATCCAAGAAATATAAAATGATAATTTAAAGTCTTGTTACACTTTCAGTATTACACTCCAATGTACTGCTTGACTAAAGTCAGGTTAACCGAATATTATATTTCCAGCATAAAAAAGGTTTTAAATATCTGAATCTATAATTAAGTAAGGTTCAGAGCATTGTCAACAAGTAAAGAAAATGATAATACAATAACAAAATAAAACTGTACTTTTGGTATTTAATGTCTGCATTACTTTAGACTTGCTTAGCTCATTTCATAGAGCAGCGGACTCGTAACCCAAGAATAGCGAGTTTTTTTCCACATCAATGTGTTCTTGGGAAAGGCACTTAGCTCCAATTTCCTCAGTATAATATATCCAATAATTTGTTGGAAATGCCGTTACAGACCAACCAACCAAACAGCTTCCTTAAATTCCATTAATTTCACTTTTTTTTTCTTAATGCAACTACTGATGGTTTAAGTTAACTACTATGAAATGCAAATTTGGTAAACATAAGGCAACTTGGTGAAAATCACAGACCAGGGAAGTCGTTGTTATTTATAAGGGATTTAAATTATATTGTTTTGCATACCTATTCTTTGACATCCTACTCTAATTTGTCAGTAAATAAGTGATAGTTGATCATTCCAAAAGGCATGTTACGTAGCAAGTGGAGTTTTATCATTACATTTCTTGTTATAGGCCAGACAATCCCACACATGATACACTTACGGAGTTACATTCATTTCAGTTAGAGGGCAGACAAAGTCACATTACCCGCTAAACACATCTAACATGCTACACTGTTACATTTCTAACCATTCTTTCACTCCTCTTGTAAAAGTATAGGTATTATTAAGATAGCAAAGGAATAGCAGTTTTGTTTTTAAAACAAAGGAGTGTAGCTAAGGGTAGGAACACTGGTGAGGAGCTAGAGGTTTTACTTTATTTATAACGGGGATAATAAGGTGGTATGGGGATAGGGAAGGTATTTTTATTTATAAGGGATTTAAATTCATTTGTTGTTATACCCCTTCTTTTACATCCTACCCTGTGTGGTCAGTAAATTACTGAATGTTGATCATTCCAAAAGGCATTACAAATAGTAATTATATTTTGATCAGTACATTTCTTGCTATAGGTCAGAGAACCCTACACATTATAAACTTAACGGTGAATTATGTATCAATTAGAGGGCAGACACATTTCAACTTTTTACATTTCCCGCTAAAGCTGGCATATTTGTCACCCCAACTGCTTAAAGACAAATTTGCCTGACTTAATACTCAGTATGTTTCAATCACAACTTACTGTATGTAACATACGTAGCAATATTTTAGTGAGAATCTTAAATTTTAATAGACCTCGCATGATAAAAGCTACGACGTAATATTAATTTCAGTTACAGGGCAGACATTGCCGCAGTTTACATATTCCGCCTTGAAACATGTTACAATGTTACATTTCTAGTCAGGACAGACTCTTGATGTAAAAACCTATAGACCGACTTTTAAGCATTACATCTTGTCACTATAAACCCACAAGATGGCGGACTTATGTTAAATTCTCCTTATTCCTCGTAAACACTGTCTTTTTTTAACATACGATGTCCCCCTTATGCCCTAAAGTCACACACTATTACTACTTATGTTGCATATAACAACATACATTTTGCATATGAATGACTATGAGACGAATTATATATCAGAAAAATCACACATCAATGAGTACATATTGCATTTAAGTTTTTAATTACCCCCTATAAACACTAATAGTCATGTTTTGCAACGTTTTGATACGCTATACTCAACTTACACTCCTAGCGCTAAATTTACATAACCTTAATTATATTAGGAACGGCGTATTTATTATGGAAAGTGTCCTATGATTAAGAATTACAGAAACGAAGCGCTTTTGATAAAAACAGATTTCTTTTAGAAAATGTAAAATGAGAAAACATCATGAAACTACTGTTATATTACATGACTTTGGTACAGTGACTGGTGAAGGAAACCGTAACTCAGTATTTTTACCGTTTTTAAACGATTACTTCCCCTGATTGGAAACAACATCGTGCATTGTGAATGAGCAAGGGAAACGTCTGATATAACTCTCTCTTACAACTGTCAAAAATGGACACAACAATTTTAGCAAAAAAAAAAAAAAAACAGAAATGTTCATTGTTATGAGGACATTAAATGCAATAGCTTTTTTTAAAAAAATCTTGTGAAAATCTATGTTTGTCTTCAGTGTATATAATATATTGGTATAGCGTGGTTTTGAAATATACGAATCGCCAGAACATAGCTCAATAGCGCTGCGGTTTTGTAAAACTGATGTTTCTTGGAAATGTTACGATATTATCAGAGAGACATTTTCGGTTTGTAGTAATAATTTCACTCTAATTTGATGAAAAATGATTAAGTAATTACTTATTGAACTTATACATGCAATACGGTGGGAAGTATTGAGTTGTCCAAACCATTGGGGCGGCACATGTTATTTTGATCCGACAAGCTAAGTACAACAGATGAAATGACGTTACCCAGACACCATTGCTCCTGGAGAAGACTGACCCTTATAGCGTCATATAGGTTGTTTCCCTTTCTCTCAAGGAGTTATCTTGATGATGATCTTACATTTTTTTTTTTTTTTTTTTTTTTTTTTTTCATAATGATGATGTTATTTATGGACACCTCCTAGTCCGTCCCAGCATACATAGCTGGTTCGAGCTTTAGAGATGTCCCCGCTAACTTTCCGAATGCTAAAGAAAACTTTTATATCTTTGTATATAGATTTCAATTTTGAATGCGGTTCCTCTGTTATGATCCTAAAGTTCCGAATTTTGATGATGATCTTACATTAACGACATGTGCGGCCATTCGGCCATGTACGTCGGATAAGCTTTAATCTTCCCAAAGTAGGTATTGGTATAACCATGCATAGTAACAACATATAAACTCTTTATTTATTTTTTTACAGATAATAGTAATTAATAAAAAACGAACAACACTGCATGATTCTAATTCATATAATACACTATTGTATTTAAAGAGTTTATACATATAGTAAACTCTTTCATTACAAATAAGATTAAGCGCATACAAGTACGCATTCAGCTATATACTGCATAATAAAATACCTTCCATGGGGAGAGAATCCTTTGCTAGAAAGGGAGGTAACTACTGCAATACACAATTGGATAATTAATCAGGGAACAAACGGAATTTCGTAAATACAGCAATTGTTTGATAGATGGTGGTAGATATATGGAGTCTGGGTTGGGGACTCGACAGTTACAAAATATAATATGAATGGACCACCCTAACTTACTCAGCAAGACGGGTAGACTGTGGGCCCTCAGAAGTGATTGCATTCAGGTCTATCGCGGAAAAGTCGGTCTCGATCCCACATTTACCCTGGAATAACAATTGGAAAAAAATGGAATATAAATGTACATGTTTGATGTAAGGCTGAGAATGTTGTGCTCTGTGTTGAAACTGTACGATGCATTATTAATTTCTCTACTATTTACTGTCGGTTATACACAGGTAGAAACGTCTCTTTTATATTTCGAATTCTGAAGTATATATATATATATATATATATATATTATATATATATATATATATATATATATATATATATATATATATATATATATATATATATATAATATACTTATATGGTATTGCTTTTTGGTGGAAATATCTTACAATATTCCTAAGTTTCGCCTGAAAATAAAAAAAAATATCTGGCAGTTGTTTTCAATAGAATAAATAGGCATTACTCTCTCCTCTGAGTTGCGGGTCTGCATTACTACCCTAGACCAGCCCGAGTTTAATGCCGTGATATGCCGGTGGGCAAGGCACTTGACTCCAATAGTCATGTATATGCTGATGTGGCGTTTAGCACCAGTCCATCAGCAAATCCCGTATATGTCTATGCAATTCTCACGCCACGTCCGCTCTCTCCTCCAACCCCCCCCCCCACCCCCACCCCCTCGCCGATCCCTTCCCCCTCCCAGACGTCACTCAGGGGGTCGTATCTAGATTACTAGGACATATACTGTATGTTCTCTTGGTCTGACTACAAGTATAAAGTATGATCAATATTATTTTAATAAATGTCAATGTAAAGGCATTTTTAGAAGAGAATAAAATTCATCTTTCACCACTTCCAAAGCTCCATTGTAAAGTTTCAAGAAATATGTACCGTCCTGCAAATGGTTACTATATGAGCAACTAAGTACTAAGTTTGGTGAATTTCCACCCCGTAATTTAAGAGGAGATAAAGTTAAGGACAGACAATAAGAGACAGCTGGACGGACAGACAGAAGCCTGGGTAATAAAACCCATACTGGTAGTATCTCGCAAAATTATTGAGCTGAATGCATTTTATTGGAGTACAAGTTTCATTGCACACCTGAAATATATTCTTACGATCTCCTTGCATGAGTCGAGGCCGAGTTCAAAAACTTCTGAATGTGTAATTATTAACAAGTATTTCAGGAAATATGTATGATTAACAAAATCAGATCTTACAAATCACTCCAATTAGAACTTTGTTAGCTCTGGTAGGATATAACCTATGCTGCACTGCAGCTTGCACCATTGCGATACTTTAAATATAATCTTTATGAAAAGGGCAGATTTGACTATGCATATCCAATCAGTCAATCAATAACAGATATAATTACCTATGAGTAAAATAAAGAGATAAATAAATAAATAAGCGCAAATGCTTGAAAAGTTGTCATGACAAAGAAAATAAAGCGCATGCTGAACTTTTCAGCTGTTGCCATAGAACCAATGAATTGTGTAGAAAAACGGACGCAAGACAAAATAAACAAAAATAAAAAAATTGCATATGTGCTAATTTTATAATACTCCCCCCCCCTCCCCTCACTCTTCGGGCCGTCTCTCTATCTCACAACTCCGAACAAACGCGAACCGTGTAATTTTTGTCATAACTTACCTCAGTAATCACTTTTCCAAATCTTACGCATCGCTGTCATTTATTCTGTTTCTTTCTTCATTACAACACAGCACACGGTTAATTTACTACCACAGTTTTTTAAATTCGAAAGCTCCATCGGAATTCTCTTCGATTTCGATTTCATGACTAACATATATTTTTTTCTTTAAAGCGATGAAATGTAATCCAGAGTTACTTTAAAGCAACTTGACTAACTCGTTCGGTTACTATCCTGCTTCTACGTTACGTCATATCCATGGCGCAGTTATTGTTGACGTCACGTATGCAACAAGAAAAAGTATTCATTCTCAGGTTTGATATAATGTTTAGCGTGAATAATAAATAAATAGGAACATGAAAGATAAATGCCTTTTGAATCAAAATTGTTGTAATTTAATAAACTTTTAATTCCTGTAATTTCTTTAAACGGAATAAGTCCAATGAATATTGTCCTATTACTACCGATATATTGGAATACAGCGATGTCCATCACTGAATATCTTTTAGTACAAAAAGTCTGAGAGACTGTGTTTTTGATTTCATGAATTGGAATAAGTACCCATGATTTTTTAATAGAAAAGTTGGACGATGGCTTAAAATATCTAGAGGTGAAAGACATTTTGCACTACCTGTAATACAGAAAGAAGATGACAACACACTTCCTTTTTATACTGTACAAAAGTCCCATTATCACCATAGAAAAGATTTCCTTACTTTTATTTAAGAAAAATTTTGGATAAATGTGCTGCAGCAATTTAAAATTTATTTGAAATTCTGGTCTTTAAAAAATATGTAATCCCAAGAATAGAAACAAACAGAAAACCATCGACAAAATATACCTTGATATAAGAAATAAGCGAATAACAAATTGCATATTATAATTAGTATTATTATTATTATTATTATCTACACAAAAAAAATCTTCATGTTCATATATATTTGTCAACAATATTATAATATATATATATATATATATAATTATATAATAGTATATATATATATATATAAGATATATATATGTTAAATTATGTTTCGCATGTTGGTGTCGGATTCTATGCATTTTATTTGATTGACACTCCCAATTTCGTTATAGGTTTCCAGGAGTGGGTGTAGTGGGGGAGGGGGGGGGATGGTAAATCTTGAAGTTATGAAGGCAGGGGTGGGGGTAGGGCGGCGCGGGCGGGCTGGAATATCCCTTAATATCAATCGATTACATTCAAGTAAAATAAATTAACTACCAAGTAGTTGAGGACGCCTAATATTCGCTTATAAATAAAAAAAACGACGTACCGTCGACCTTTGAACCATGTTGTTTAAAAAGCTTGACGGTAAACGCCAAGGTACATGTTACAAAAATTTCAAAGGATTCCAGATCGCTGAATAATATAAAATCGTTAAACAAAGACCTGATCGCTCACTTCTGAAAGTTTCTGATACTACAGAATCGTTAAACTAAGACCAGATCGCTCACCTTATGTAAGATTTCTGATAATATAGAATCGTGTAAACTAAGGCCAGATCGCTCAATTCTAAAAGTTCCCGATATAATAGAATCGTGAAACTAAGACCAGATTCGCTCAACTCTGAAAGATTCTGATAATATAGAATCGTGAAACTCAATAACAGTTCGCTCAAATTCGGAATGTTTTAGGTACTATATAATCGTTGAACTAAGAAGTAACTTCCAAGAAACTGCTGTCATGTTATCCAATTATTTCCTAAAAAAAAAAATGGTATGACTAGACGTCATGATTTCGTATTTATTATTATTATTATTATTAATATTATTAAGTATTGCTTGATTTTTTGGCGTTTAAGCCAACAAAATAAACCAGCGAGTCAAGAAGGCTTAAAACAAAGCCGAATCTTGTATTTATACATCACTACTTGCCCAGCATTTATATTTTTGCAAGAAAGGCACAAACCTATCTCATACTCATACAGCTCATGTACTGTGAATATGGTGATGTGATATTTTGATTTTAGGTTGAGTGTATTAATAAAAAATACGGTATGGTGAACTACTTAAGTACATTAAAAAATTATTATTGCAAATTCTTATATAGACATAAAACATAACACTTGGCAAATAAAAACAATAGATACAGGTCACAACAGTGTACAACAAAAACCGCAGGAAGTTGAAGAGAAATTATATTTTAACATGCAACGATGAAATTAAACAAAAAACAGATATTATTTTGATCACAAAAAGTCCAGATTTTCAAGTTTTCAATTACACAGTTTTAACGAACTGAGGTAAATTATATTTCATCTCATGTCAATTACATAAAGGACGTTTGAAAAAAATCATCAACCGTTCATCTGATGAACGATGTAATGAAAATTTGGCAACGAATGCTTTTCGTTATCGTCACTCATATTTCATGTAAAACATACTTGCTAGGAAAGTTTTACCGTATTGACTTCCAAGCTTTTATAAAAATACTTTATCAGTCAGGTTAGTCACGTGACCATAAATTGCATTAGTATAATAATCTTCAATGAAAACAATGTATTTTGTAAAATACTATAAGAGTAAAATAAAATATTAAAACTAGAATCAACTTCTTAAACCGTTGTATGGTTTTCTAAACATTCTTGACTACCTCCACAAAAATGTAGCATTCTTCGCGATAAATGCTCTGTGGAAAGCTGTTCTCATCTAGAGATAACGAAAAATGTAAGACAAACCTTTGTACCGTTTTCTCGTTGACGAAACATATAACATGGTTGTCATCCATTGTGTATTGGAGAGAGAGAGAGAGAGAGAGAGAGAGAGAGAGAGAGAGAGAGAGAGAGAGAGAGAGAGAGAGAGAGAGGGAGAGAGAGAGTATTATGTGTAAAATTACTTCGAAACAAGTTTGATGTCCTCTAATTCCCTAAACATCCCTGAGCATATCATTCGCCCGAAAATACAATAAAATTAATCTTCAGCAATATTTCCACCTTGGCTGTATACATTTAATTATAACACCGGGCTTTAATATTTTTCTGGTTATTTATTTTTCTGAATAATTTTTTATTTAGACTGCCAATATTAATCTAATTATTTCAGTTTTCAATTTCACCAGTCAGTGTTTTAATTAAAGAAATACACAAAGAAACGTAGACACAGATAGATGGCTTAAGTGAAAGAGCTAGACGTAGAAATGAATGAATTAATGAATGAATGAGTGAATGAATGAGTAATTAATTAATTAATGCATGAATGAATGAATGAACGAACGAGTGAATGAATTAATTAATGAAGGAATGAAGGAATGAATGAGGTTATGAACGAACGAACAAACTAACAATAAATAATGAATGTATGAAGAACGAACAAATATGACAATGAAATATATGAATTTACAAATGAATGAAAATGAAGAAAGAGAATAAATAAATAACCACTACGAGAGTTTAAGATTATAAGATCCAATAGAATATATTTTATTCACAAAAAGACACTTCGTTTCGCAATGGACATTTTAACTGTAGTTAACCAGGAATTGTTCATTTTGAATGGGTGTTACGCTACTAAACTCCCCTAAATAGAGGACTTAATGACAATAAAACAAGAGAGTGTAAGATTATCCTTGTGCGTTCTGTGACATAGAATAAGTTAAAGTTTATCTTTGACAGTTCTGAGGTGGCAAAAAGACAGGAGCGTAATAACGGGGAGGGGGAAGGTGGGTGACGGGGCGGTTGCCCCGAGCGCCAGAGGTCATCTTGCACCAAAACAGCTGATAAAAATTCGGGCTTCGTATTCTGGCCCTTTGTGCCATCATCGTCTCCCCGAGCGCCATTTAACCTTAGTACACCACTGCGTCTAGGAAGGATAAAGATATATTCGGTATATCCAAACTTTCTTTTTATCTACGATTATATATTGATTCCATTACATACAGGAAAATTGGGGAATTAGCTCACATGGTAGAGCGCTCGCTTAGCATGCAAGAGGTACCGGGATCGATACCCGGATTCTCCAAGTTTTTATATTTATATTTTGTTTCTATTCCTAACTAGTCATTCATATATTGTATAACTTTCTTCCAACATTAAGTTTTTGTTTTTTGTCTTTTTTGTTTGTTTGTTTGTGTCTCTTTGTGTGTGTGTGATTTCCAAGATGTTGACTTCATTTTTTCATTACAGAAATTACACAAATTAAATTTGGATTTATTTCTTATTTACTTCAATAAAATACTACAATTTCGGTTTTAAAGGCATTTATCTTTAATTTCCTATTTTAGTATATTCCCGCATAACATTATACCAACGTCCGAATGGATACATTTTCGCGTGGTAACGTGACGTCAACAGTAACTGCGCCATGAGATGACGTCACGTAGAAGCAGGGTAGTAACCAACAGAGTTAGTGAAGTTGTTTAAGGTAACTCTGGATTAGACAGAGAGAACAATAGAACCCAAGACGGTGGAAGTCAACTTTATAGGACTCCCGCTTGAGGTACCCTCACTGGAATTAATAGCCAAGTTAGAGGCCAAATTTAAGATCAAAGTCATCAAAGAGAGAAAGGCCACATACTGGGGCTATCCCAGTATAAACACAGGGGTTAGAATAGTAATGATGGAGATGGAGCAGGCAAAAACACTACCAACATTCTTCTATGTGATGGGGTTTTTGATAAAATCTTGGTACAAGGGGTGTATTTACCACCGACCCTGCACCAGATGGAAACAAACGGGGTACGTGCCCCGAAAAATTCCTAAATCCAATCCCGAAACAAGGGAACACATATGCTGCAAAGGCATCAAATTAAGCAGCCAATTTAGCCCCAGTCGAAACAGAAGCGTTCGAGGACGAAGATCACGAACCGGAAGGGAACACTTCTCAACCCCACAAGGAAATAAATGTAGTAGAAGAACAGCCCCTTGAGGGAACAAAAATAAGGGAAGAACAGTTAGAATGGGTGGATTTTGACAAAAAGGATAGCCCATCCATTGAGACTCAAAAGGAAAAAACTAAGACTAAAAATAAAAAAAGAAACAAAAGAGAATCAAAAGGAAAAAGGAAATAAGAATGATAGAAAGAACGACGGCTCCTTACTATCAACTAATAGAGCCAACGTTCGAGGAATCGGACAACGAAGCAAATAACTTAGTAGAGCAGGCAGGAAAAGAGGTCATTGTTCCAAAATCCATCTCGGAGACAGAAACTGAGAAGGAGACGGAGGAGCAGATGGCACAAATTACCTTACAAGAGGAGGACTATGGTCAGGTTATGGATGGGACACTCCTAGCCACAGACTCCAAAACCATCTCACAAAAGAAAGAGAAGGAATACCCTCTCAGCAGAGTGGCCCTCAAATGAGGATGTTAATGAGATGAGTCATCAACAAAGATCTCCCAAAACAGGGAGATCCTCCTCCTTGCCTAGGTCATATAATGCAGGGAGAAACAAAAAGAGAATAACTTTAGCAGAGTATAGGGAAACGACTAAAACCACACACAAACCAAATGGGAAAAACGGGGATCAAAGTGATAATGGAGAAACAGAAACCAATTTAAATTTAACACAATAACTTAAAGAATAATAACAACAACAATTAAGAATGTTAAACTACAAATGTTTATGGTATAATAGGAGGGACAAAACCTCCGTGTGATAACCATAAACATAAATGGAATAAAAGACAAAGTAGATCAACTTAGAGAAATATCTAGATATAATACAGATACAGGAAACTCATAATATAGATAAGAAATTAAAAGAGGGAAATAGAGGAAAAATTAAATGGTATAGTTTTAGAAAACAACAGTAACAATTTAATATATGAAATTATAATGAAGGAGGTAAATAAAAACATTCGTTATGAAGTAAAATTAGAAAACCCAGGAGTAAGATGGGAAGGAATATGGAAAAAGTGGAAAAACATTAGATCCAACCAAAAACAAAGTTTGATTTACAAATACAACTGTGATGTATTAAAATTGTTTAAAATTTCTATTATTCTTTCTGTATAATCACTTTCCAATAGAATAGAATTATTTAGTTTCCAAAATCCTTGTCCCCATTTATTCCTATTTTTTTGTATTTATGTTAAGTGTGACTGGATTATGGTTCGAGATTTTATTTTTTTGAATTTCACATATTAAGACTTTGTTTCTTTTCTCTTCTGGATATATAAAATGTATCCTGTCTACTTCCCTGTCCATTTCCGCTCCTATCTATATTGTTGGTTACCCAGTTAAAATCTCCTCCAATTAAGAAATTTTCCATGGAAAATTCTTGTATATATTCAGTTAGATCTGTAATAAATTTTAACTTTTTTATGTTTGTATTGTTTGATGTTGGCACGTACACATTGAATATATGCCACCCATTTATTTTAATATGATTTAACCTCCCATTAAATTTCCCCTCAGTTTTAATCTCCGCCCATGTTCATGTTAGAGCTTTGTTCTTTAGTATTGTCGCTATCCCTGCCCAATTCTCGTTATTACTGTTGTTTTCTAAAACTATACCATTTAATTTTTGCTCTATTTCCCTCTTTTAATTTTTTATCTATGTTGCGAGTTTCTTGTATCTGTATTATATCAAATGTTTTAGATATTTATTTAAGTTGATCTACTTTGTCTTTTATTCCATTTATGTTTATGGTTATCACATGGAGGTTTTGTCTCTCCATGATACCATAAACATTTGTAGTTTACATTCTTAATTGTTGTTTTTATTATTCTTTAAGTTATTGTGTTAAGTTTAAACTGATTTCTGTTTCTCCATTATCACTTTGATCCCCGTTTTTCCCATTTGGTTTGTGTGTGGTTTTTAGTCTTTTCCCTATACTCTGCTAAAGTTATTCTCTTTTTGTTTCTCCCTGCATTATATGACCTAGGCAAGGAGGAGGATCTCCCTGTTTTGGGAGATCTTTGTTGATGACTCATCTCATCAACATCCTCATTTGAGGGCCACTCTGCTGAGAGGGTATTCCTTCTCTTTCTTTTGTGAGATGGTTTTGGAGTCGATGGTGGCTAGGAGTGTCCCATCCATAACCTGACTATAGTCCTCCTCTTGTAAGGTAATTTGTGCCATCTGCTCCTCCGTCTCCTTCTCAGTTTCTGTCTCCGAGATGGATTTTGGAACAATGGCCTCTTTTCCTGCATGCTCTACTAAGTTATTTGCTTCGTTGTCCGATTCCTCGAACGTTTGCTCTATTAGTTGATAGTAAGGAGCCGTCGTTCTTTCTATCATTCTTATTTCCTTTTTCCTTTTGATTCTCTTTTGTTTTCTTTTTTTATTTTTAGTCTTAGTTTTTTCCTTTTGAGTCTCAATGGATGGGCTATCCTTTTTGTCAAAATCCACCCATTCTAACTGTTCTTCCCTTATTTTTGTTCCCTCAAGGGGCTGTTCTTCTACTACATTTATTTCCTTGTGGGGTTGAGAAGTGTTCCCTTCCGGTTCGTGATCTTCGTCCTCGAACGCTTCTGTTTCGACTGGGGCTAAATTGGCTGCTTAATTTGATGCCTTTGCAGCATATGTGTTCCCTTGTTTCGGGATTGGATTTAGGAATTTCGGGGCACGTACCCCGTTTGTTTCCATCTGGTGCAGGGTCGGTGGTAAATACACCCCCTGTACCAAGATTTTATCAAAAACCCCATCACATAGAAGAATGTTGGTAGTGTTTTTGCCTGCTCCATCTCCATCATTACTATTCTAACCCCTGTGTTTATACTGGGATAGCCCCAGTATGTGGCCTTTCTCTCTTTGATGACTTTGATCTTAAATTTGGCCTCTAACTTGGCTATTAATTCCAGTGAGGGTACCTCAAGCGGGAGTCCTATAAAGTTGACTTCCACCGTCTTGGGTTCTATTGTTCTCTCTGTCTAATCCAGAGTTACCTTAAACAACTTCACTAACTCTGTTGGTTACTACCCTGCTTCTACGTGACGTCATCTCATGGCGCAGTTACTGTTGACGTCACGTTACCACGCGAAAATGTATCCATTCGGACGTTGGTATAATGTTATGCGGGAATATACTAAAATAGGAAATTAAAGATAAATGCCTTTAAAACCGAAATTGTAGTATTTTATTGAAGTAAATAAGAAATAAATCCAAATTTAATTTGTGTAATTTCTGTAATGAAAAAATGAAGTCAACATCCTGGAAATCACACACACACAGACACACAAACAAACAAACAAAAAAGACAAAAAAATAAACTTAATGTTGGAAGAAAGTTATACAATATATGAATGACTAGTTAGGAATAGAAACAAAATATAAACATAAAAAACTTGGAGAATCCGGGTACAGATCCCGGTAACTCTCGCATGCTAAGCGAGCGCTCTACCATGTGAGCTAATTCCCCAATTTTCTTTATGTAATGGAATCAATATATAATCGTAGATAAAAAGAAAGTTTGGATTTACCGAATATATCTTTATCCATTCCTAGACGCAGTGGTGTACTAAGGTTAAATGGCGCTCGGGGAGACGATGATGGCACAAAGGGCCAGAATACGAAGCCCGAATTTTTATCAGCTGTTTTGGTGCAAGATGACCTCTGGCGCTCGGGGCAACCGCCCCGTCAGCCACCTTCCCCCTCCCAGTTATTACGCTCCTGCCAAGACGGCTGTTTCTTATGCCACCTCAGAACTGTCAAAGATATACTTTGAAATATGTTATTCTGTTCATGTCACAGAACGCACAAGGATAAAATAAAAACAAGATTAAATATAAAAAGAAACTTGTTTTATTGTCATTAAGTCCTCTATTTAGGGGAGTTTAGTAGCGTAACACCCATTCAAAATGAACAATTCCTGGTTAACTACAGTTAAAATGTCCAGTTGCGAAACGAAAGTGTCTTTTTGTGAATAAAATAAATAACTTTTCTATTGGATCTTATAATCTTAAACTCTCGTAGTGGTTATTTATTTATTCTCTTCTTCATTTTCATTCATTTGTAAATTCATATATTTCATAAATCTCATATTTGTCTCTTTCTTCATACATTCATTATTTATTGTTAGTTTGTTCGTTCGTTCATAACCTCATTCATTCCTTCATTCCTTCATTAATTAATTCATTCACTCGTTCATTCATTCTTCATTCATTCATTCATTCATTCATGCATTAATTAGTTAATTAATTACGCATTCATTCACTCATTCATTCATTAATTCATTCATTTCTACGTCTAGCTCTTTCACTTAACCATCTATCGTGTCTACGTTTCTTTGTGTATTTCTTTAATTAAAACACTGACTGGTGAAATTGAAAACTGAAATAATTAGATTAATATTGGCAGTCTAAATAAAAAATTATTCAGAAAAATAAATAGCCAGAAAAATATTAAAGCCCGGTGTTATAATTAAATGTATACAGCCAAGGTGGAAATATTGCTGAAGATTAATTTTATTGTATTTTCGGGCGAATGATATGCTCAGGGATGTTTAGGGAATTAGAGGACATCAAACTTGTTTCGAAGTAATTTTACACATAATACTCTCTCTCTCCCTCTCTCTCTCTCTCTCTCTCTCTCTCTCTCTCTCTCTCTCTCTCTCTCTCTCTCTCTCTCTCTCTCTCTCTCCAATACACAATGGATGACAACCATGTTATATGTTTCGTCAACGAGAAAACGATACAAAGGTTTGTCTTACATTTTTCGTTATCTCTAGATGAGAATAGCTTTCCACAGAGCATTTATCGCGAAGAATGCTACATTTTTGTGGAGGTAGTCAAGAATGTTTAGAAAACCATACAACGGTTTAAGAAGTTGATTCTAGTTTTAATATTTTATTTTACTCTTATAGTATTTTACAAAATACATTGTTTTCATTGAAGATTATTATACTAATGCAATTTATGGTCACGTGACTAACCTGACTGATAAAGTATTTTTATAAAAGCTTGGAAGTCAATATGGTAACACTTTCCTAGCAAGTATGTTTTACATGAAATATGAGTGACGATAACGAAAGGAGCATTCGTTGCCAAATTTTCATTACATAGTTCATCAGATGAACGGTTGATGATTTTTTTCAAACGTCCTTTATGTAATTGACATGAGATGAAATATAATTTACCTCAGTTCGTTAAAACTATGTAATTGAAAACTTGAAAATCTTTACTTTTTGTGATCAAGTAAATCTTTTTTTTTATTTCATCGTTGCATGTTAAAATATAATTTCTCTTCAACTTCTGTGGTGTACACTGTACTTTATCTATAGTTTTATTTGCAAGTTTATGTTTATGTCTATATAAGAATTTGCAATATTAATTTTTAATTTACTTAAGTATTCACCATACCGTATTTTAATACACTCAACTAAAATCAAATATAACATCACCATATTCACAGTACATGAGCTGTATGAAGAATATAGGTTGTGCCTTGCAAAAATATAAAAGCTGCGCAAGTGATGTAAATACAAGATTCGGCTTTGTTTAAGCTTGACTCGCTGGTTTATTTTGTTGCTTAAACGCAAAATAATAATAATAATAATAAAATAATAAATACGAAATCATGACGTCTTCATACCATTTTTAGGAAATAATTGGATAACATGACAGCAGTTTCTTGGAAGTTAGTTCTTAGTTCAAACGATTATATAGTACCTAAAACATTCAGAATTGAGCGAACTGTTATTAGTTTCACGATTCTATATATATCAGAATCTTTCAGAATTGAGCGATCTGGTCTTAGTTTTAACGATTCTATATTATCAGAACTCTTAGAATTGAGCGATCTGGTCTTAGTTTAACGATTCTATATTATCAGAATCTTACATAAGTGAGCGATCTGGTCTTAGTTTAACGATTCTGTAGTATCAGAAACTTTCAGAAGTGAGCGATCAGGTCTTTGTTTAACGATTTTCTATTATCAGCGATCTGGAATCCTTTGAAATTTTGTAACATGTACCTTGGCGTTACCGTCAACATTTTAAAACAACATGTCAAAGGTCGACGTAAAGCGATTAAGGCGTCCTCAACTACATGGTAGTTAATTTTACTTGAAATTAATCGATGATATTAAGGATTCCCAGCCGCCGCCACCCCCACCTCCTTCATAACATCAAGGTTTACCATCCCCTACACCCACTCGGAACCATATAACGAAATTGGGAGTGTCATCAAATAAAATGCATAGAATCGACTCTAAATGCGAAAATAATTTGTATATATATATATATATATATATATATATATATATATATATATATATATATATATATATATATTGTTGACAAATATATGAACATGAAGATTTTTGTGTATAATAATAATAATAATAATAATAATAATAATAATATGCAATATGTTATTCACTTATTTCGTATTCAAGGTATATTTTGTCAAGTTTTCTGTGTTTCTATTCTTGGGATTACATATTTTTTAAAGACCAGAAATTTCAAATAAATTTAAATTGCTTGCAGACAAATCCATCTTAAATAAAGTAAGGAAATCTTTTCTATGCTGATAATGGACTTTTGTACAGTATAAAAAGAAGTGTTTTGTCATCTTCTTTCTTATTACAGGTAGTACAAAAGTCTTTCACCTCTAGATATTTTAAGATATCGTCCACTTTTCTATTAAAAAAGTCATGGGTACTTATTCCAATTCATGAAATCAAACACGGTCTCTCAGACTTTCTGTACTAAATGATATTCAGTATGGACATCGCTGTATTCCAATATAACGGTAGTTATAGACACAATGTTCATTTGACTTTTTCAGTAAAGAAATTACAGAAATTAAATGTTTATTAAATTACAACAATTTTGTTTCAAAAGGCATTTATCTTTCAATTTCCTATTTATTTATATTCACGCATAACATTATACAAACATGAGAATGAATACTTTTTCTTGTTGCAACGTGACGTCAACAATAACTGCGCCATGATATGACGTCACGTAGAAGCAGGATAGTAACCGAACGAGTTAGTCAAGTTGCTTTAAAGTAACTCTGGATTACATTTCATCACTTTAAAGAAAAAAATATATGTAGTCATGAAATCGAAATCGAAGAGATTCCGATGGCTTTCGAATTTAAAAAACTGGGTAGTAAATAACCTGTGCTGTGTTGTAAGGAAGAAGAACAGAAAAAGACAGCGATGCGAAGATTTGGAAAGTGATACTGAGGTAAGTATGACAAAATTACACGGTCGCGGTTGTTCGAGTTGAGATAGAGAGACGGCGAAAGAGTGGGGGGGGGGGGGAGTATTATAAAATTAGCACATATGCAATTTTTTTATTTTTTTTATTTTGTCTTGCGTCCGTTTCTACACAATTCATTGGTTCTATGGCAACAGCAGAAAGTTCAGCATGCGCTTTATTTTCTTTGTCATGACAACTTTTCAAGCATTTGCGCTTATTTATTTATTTATCTCTTTATTTACATAGGTAATTATATCTGTATTGATTGATTGATTGGTTTGCATAGTCAAATCTGCCCTTTCATAAAGATTATATTTAAAGTATCGCAATGGTTGCAAGCTGCAATGCATCATAGTTATATCCTACCAGAGCAAACAAAGTTCTAATTGGAGTGATTTGTA
Organism: Margaritifera margaritifera; assembly: GCA_029931535.1. NCBI lineage: Eukaryota > Metazoa > Mollusca > Bivalvia > Unionida > Margaritiferidae > Margaritifera > Margaritifera margaritifera. Next base: position 5,716 of record JAQPZY010001140.1, on the reverse strand, counting down.
AGATCTGATTTTGTTAATCATACATATTTCCTGAAATACTTGTTAATAATTACACATTCAGAAGTTTTTGAACTCGGCCTCGACTCATGCAAGGAAGATCGTAAGAATATATTTCAGGTGTGCAATGAAACTTGTACTCAATAAAATGCATTCAGCTCAATAATTTTGCGAGATACTACCAGTATGGGTTTTATACCCAGGCTTCTGTCTGTCCATCCAGCTGTCTCTTATTGTCTGTCCTTAACTTTATCTCCTCTTAAATTACGGGGTGGAAATTCACCAAACTTAGTACTTAAGTTGCTCATATAGTAACCATTTGCAAGACGTACATTTACTTGAAACCTTTACAATGGAGCTTTGAAGTGGTGAAAGATGAATTTTTTTCTCTTCTAAAAATGCCTTTACATTGACATTTATTAAATATATATTGATCAAACTTGATACTTGTAGTCAGACCAAGAGAACATACAGTATATGTCCTAGTAATCTAGATACGACCCCCTGAGTGACGGTCTGGGAGGGGAAGGGATCGGCGAGGGGAGGGGAGGGGTTGGAGGAGAGAGCGGACGTGGCGTGAGAATTGCATAGACATATACGGATTTGCTGATGGACTGGTGCTTAAACGCCACATCAGCATATAAATGACTATTGGAGTCAAGTGCCTTGCCCACCGGCATATCACGGCATTAAACTCGGTGCTGGTCTGGGTAGTATGCAGACCCGCAACTCACAGGATGAGAGTAATGCCTATTTATTCTACTGAAAACAACTGCCAGATATTTTTTTTTATTTTCAGGCGAAACTTAGGAATATTTGTATGATGTTTCCACCAAAAAGCAATACCATATAAGTATATATATATATATATATATATATATATATATATATATATATATATATATATATATATATATATATATATATATATATATATATATATACTTCAGAATTCGAAAAAAAAAGGACGTTTCTACCTGTTTATAACCGACAGTAAATAGTAGAGAAATTAATAATGCATCGTACAGTTTCAACACAGAGCACACATTCTCAGCCTTACATCAAACATGTACGTATTTATATTCCATTTTTTTCCAATTGTTATTCCAGGGTAAATGTGGGATCGAGACTTGCTTTTCCGCGATAGACCTGAATACAATCACCTCTGAGGGCCCACAGTCTACCCGTCTTGCTGAGTAAAGTTAGGGTGGTCCATTCATATTATATTTGTAACTGTCGAGTCCCCAACCCAGACTCCATATATTTACACAATCTATCAGACAATTGCTGTATTTACGAAATTCCGTTTGTTCCCTGATTAATTACCCAATTGTGTATTGCAGTAGTTTACCTCCCTTTCTAGCAATGATTTACTCCCATGGAAGGTATTTTATTATGCGGTATATAGCTGAATGCGTACTTTTATGCGTTTAATCTGATTTGTAATTTACTATTATTGCATGTATAAACTCTTAAATACAATAGTGTATTATATGAAATTAGAATCATGTAGTGTTGTTCGTTTTTTTTTATTAGTTACTAATCTAATCGTGAAAAATCATTAAAGAGTTCATATGTTGTTACTATGCATGGTTTGTAAAAATACCTACTTTGGTAGATTAACGCTTTCAGACGTACATGACGAGATTCGTCGCACACGTCTATATTCAAATTCAGTCTAGAAGATTAACGCGCAGACGTACATGACGAGATTCGTCGCACACGTCTATAATTCAAATTCAGGCGCTTAATCCGACGGGCCGCACATGTCGTTAATGCAAGATCATCATCAAAATTCGGAACTTTAGGATCATAACAGAGGAACCGCATTCAAAATTGAAATCTATATACAAAGATATAAAAGTTTTCCTTTAGCATTCGGAAAGTTAGCGGGGACATCTCTAAAGCTCGAACCAGCTATGTAATGCTGGGACGGACTAGGAAGTGTCCATAAATAACATCATCATTATGAAAAAAAAAAAAAAAAAAAAAAAAAAAAGTCACCATCAAGATAACTCCTTGATAGAAAGGGAAACAACCTATATGACGCTATAAGGGTCAGTCTTCTCCAGGAGCAATGGTGTCTGGGTAACGTATTTCATCTGTTGTACTTAGCTTGTCGGATCAAAATAACAAATGGTTGGACAACTCAATACTTCCCACCGTACTTGCATGTATCAAGTTCAATAAATAATTACTTAATCATTTTTCATTCAAATTAGAGTGAAATTATTACTACAAACCGAAAATGTCTCTCTGATAATATCGTAACATTTCCAAGAAACTCAGTTTTACAAAAACGCAGCGCTATTGAGCTATGTTCTGGCGATTCGTCTATTTCAAAACCACGCTATACCTAATATATTATATACACTGAAGACAAACATAGATTTTCACAAGATTTTTTTAAAAAAAAGCTATTGTATTTAATGTCCTCATAACAATGAACATTTCTGTTTTTTTTTTTTTTTTGCTAAAATTGTTGTACGTCCATTTTTGACAGTTATAGAGAGAGTTATATATACTTTCCCTTGCTCATTCACAATGCACGATGTTGTTTCCAATCAGGGGAAGTAATCGTTTAACGGTAAAAATACTGAGTTACGGTTTCCTTCACCAGTCATTGTACCAAAGTCATGTATATAACAGTAGTTTCATGATGTTTTCTCATTTTACATTTTCTAAAGAAATCTGTTTTTATCAAAAGCGCTTCGTTTCTGTAATTCTTAATCATAGGACACTTTTCCATAATAAATACGCAGTCCCTAATATAATTAAGGTTATGTAAATTTAGCGCTAGGAGTGTAAGTTGAGTATAGGTAATACCCCCCCCCCCCCCCCCCCCCCCCCCCCCCCCCCCCCCCCCCCCCCCCCCCCCCCCCCCCCCCCCCCCCCCCCCCCCCCCCCCCCCCCCCCTACCGTTGCAACATGATATTTAGTGTTTATAGGGGGTAATTAAAAACTTAAATGCAATATGTACTCATTGATATGTGATTTTTCTGATATATAATTCGTCTCATAGTCATTCATATGCAAAATGTATGTTGTTATATGCAACATAAGTAGTATTGTGTTGTGACTTTAGGGCATAAGGGGGGGGGGGCATCGTATGTTAAAAAAAAGACAGTGTTTTACAAGGAATAAGGAGAATTTAACATAAGTCCGCCATCTTGTGGGTTGATAGTGACAAGATGTAATGTTTAAAAGTCGGTCTATAGGTTTTTACATCAAGAATCTGTCCAGACTTGAAATGTAACATTGTAACATGTTTCAAGGGCGGATATGTAAAATGCGGCAATGTCTGCCCTGTAACTGAAATTAATATTACGTCGTAGCTTTTATCATGCGAGGTCTATTTAAAATTTTAAGATTCTCACTAAAATATTGCTACGTATGTTACATACAGTATAGTTGTGATTGAAACATACTGAGTATATTAAGTCAGGCAAATTTGTCTTTATAGCAGTTGGGGGTGACAAATATGCCAGCTTTAGCGGGGAAATGTAAAAAGTTGAAATGTGTCTGCCTCTAATTTGATACATAACCGTTAAGTTTTTAATGTGTGGGTTCTCTGACCTATAGCAAGAAATGTACAGATCAAAATATAATTCCTACTATTTGTAATGCCTTTTGGGAATGATCAACATTCAGTAATTTACTGACCACACAGGGTAGTAGGATGTAAAAGAAGGGGTATAACAAACAAATGAATTTAAATCCCTTATAAATAAAAATACCTTCCCTATCCCCATACCACCTTATTATCCGTTATAAATAAAGTAAAACCTCTAGCTTCCTCTACCAGTGTTTCCTTACCCTTAGCTACACTCCTTTGTTTTAAAAACAAAACTGCTATTCCTTTGCTATCTTAATAATACCTATATTTTAAAGAGGAGTGAAAGAATGTGGTTAGAAAATGTAACAGTGTAGCATGTTAGATGTGTTTTAGCGGGTTAATGTGACTTTTGTCTGCCTCTAACTGAAATGAATGTAACTCCATAAGTGTATCATGTGTGGGATTGTTGGCCTATAACAAGAAATGTAATGTTTAAAAACTCCACTTGCTAGTAACATGCCTTTTGGAATGATCACTATCACTTATTTACTGACAAATTAGAGTAGGATGTTCAAAGAATAGGTATGCAAAACATATTAATTTAAATTCCCTTATAAATAACAACGACTTCCCTGGTCTGTGATTTTCACCAAGTTGCCTTATGTTTACCATATTTGCATTTCATAGTAGTTAACTTAACACCATCAGTAGTTGCATTAAGAAAAAAAAAAGTGAAATTAATGGAATTTAAGGAAGCTGTTTGGTTGGTTGGTCTTTGTAACGGCATTTCCAACAAATTATTGGAGTAATTTATACTGAGGAAAATTGGAGCTAAGTGCCTTTCCCAAGAACACATTGATGTGGAAAAAAATAACTCGCTATTCTTGGGTTACGAGTCCGCTGCTCTATGAAATGAGCTAAGCAAGTCTAAAGTAATGCAGACATTAACTACCAAAGTTACAGTTTTATTTTGTTATTGTATTATCATTTTCTTTACTTGTTGACAATTGCTCTGAACCTTACTTATTAATTATAGATTCAGATATTTAAAACCCTTTTTTATTGCTGGGAAATATATATTCGGTTAACCTGACTTTAGTCAAGCAGTACATTGGAGGTGTAATACTGAAAGTGTAACAAGACTTTAAATTATCTTTTATATTTCTTGGATTCAATTATTGTAACGAACTGAACAAGAAGAATTTTGCGGAAAATAATAGCATGTGGGCCGGACGTCTTACTAGGAGTTACATAATTTCGGATCTCTGAATTGGCTTCAAAGGTATTTAATCCTTGTGCAGCGGGGCTATTGACGAAGGACATATTCGGGCCGGATACCCCGTGGCGCGCCAAGAAGGTGAAGAAACCTGGACCCAGGCGGAAAGAAAATCAAACGATAGGCGTGTCGACTAATTAGGGATGAGAGAAGCTAAACCTACCGGTGGGAGGGGCTAACCCTTTAGGCAGGAAAATGCTTCATTCTTAATCGTAAACGCGCACAGACCCATCAGTGAGCGGCTAGTTCTCGAGGGAGAGAGACGTATTGTCTAAGTAAAGCAGAAAGCTTATGCTGAGGAGGGAATTTGAGCTAAAAGCCACTCCGAGACTTTACTCGTAAAAAGAAAGGAATTGAACTGGGTAAACACGCTTCTAAAAGGAAGCTCCCAGGGTGCCCGTAAGAGTCGGCGCTGAGAGATTCCCAGGGTGTACGCAGTGACGACACCGAGAGAAAGTCCGAAGGAAGCCGAGTAGACTTCCAGGGTGTACACAAGAGGCACGGTGTACAGAAGGAGGAAGAGGAAGGAAGGAGGAAGGAAGATACATTCGAACAGATGAGTACTTGGGACAACTCACTGAACAGAGACTCTCTCACAATAGGACAGTAATTTCCATATGAAGAATTAAAGTGTAAAGGGCATTTGGTCAACCCGGCCCATTATTGTATTATGATATATTGAACTGAAGATTTGTGTCCATGAAATTCTTGCATTGATTCGTATATTTGATAAAATTGTTATCTATTCAACCTTGAGTTGTTATATGTATTTAGAGAGTCGGAATTGCTGACTGGGGCTCGTGAGTCATTAAATTTTAATGCACACCTTCTGCAGTATTATTTTAATACCGTTGTGGATCTGCAGTATTTATAATCCGGTAGCGGGG